>JXCR01126741.1:23995-38960 GCA_002079205.1 Phalaenopsis hybrid cultivar | reverse complement strand
ATATATATATATATATATATATGCTTATTTGTAAAACGAATAAAATACTATATTTTGTGTTTAATATACAGAAATTAAATAGCGGGCATTTACATACTTACAACTTAATTCTTCTATATATCTATGCATCTAAAATTTAAAATTTTTTTTAACATTTATACCACCTAAAACATTCAAATCACATCAAAAGTTCCACTATTTTATATTTTAACTTTTATAAATTGAAATATATCATTTCAAACATAAATAAAGTGACAAAAAAATTGTTTTCTACTAATTTCTGCATCTTTAAATGTATGCATGTGGCGTTAGATATAAATAGTTAGGAATTGAGTGTTATGTATGTAAATCTTTCAACTGTTATATATTTGAGGCTTCCGTGTGATTTCGTAGATACTAAGAAAATATTCGACTAATATAATAACAATATATCATTTCAAAAATAAATATCAAATCATTCAATAGTTTAGTTCTATCATTTTAAAATTTAGTTATAATTATTAATTGTTCAATTATTTATATTAAAAGATATAATGCCGTGCATGAAATTAATTATACCACTAATAAAATTATTTTATTTGATATTTGAAACAATTTTTTTATTTTATCTTGCTGTCTAATATTTTTGGTGCCGACAACATTTTCAATAATTTAAAAATTAATTTAAAATTTTAATATTTTATATATTATTTTAATTTTTTAAATAACTTTTACTTTCAATGATTAATAAAATTAAAAAATCATAATTATAATTATAATTAACTTAAAAATCATTTTTTATGAATATCAAATGAAGATTATTTTATGAACGATTTAAAATTTGTTATTTGTTATTATAATTCCGGGAATGGTAAATAAACTAATTAAAAGAAAATACAAAAACCATCTAGTGGAAAGTAAGCATTAGACAGGACGACGCAACAATAAAGTGCCGACAGAAATGTACTTTTTACTCTCCCATTAATCATTTATAGAGCTTATAACAACTACGAAGGAATAAAAAAATCAGTCAACGCATCACCTTAAAGCAATAAGGCAGTTTACATACATAAGCCCAATTTCTATTTATTTACAGATCTATTGCTAAATTTTACCTTTTATTTTTACACAACAAAGTTTTTATTTCGGAACAAAAATTACACTGTTCCTTGCTTTTTAAGAATGAAGTACCCATTTTATGAATAAGTTAAGTGATATATCTTTAAAAGTTGAATTCCAAGTGTTGGATATGTAAATACATAGGATTTAATTGGTATATATGTGGACTTCCAAGCAAAAAATGGCGGTCACGTGAGCTATTACTTCAACTGCTGGTTTTTCATCATGAATTTTATTACTGAAAAAAAAAAAAAATTGAGGAGATACTTAAATATTGTTGCCAAAAATTAAATAAATACATACAGTGTATAAAAGATAAATACGAAAATTTTAAGATATTTAAAATAATGAACATCGAGCATTATTTATTTTCATAATGTAAGATTTTTATTAAACCCTAATTTTAAGGATTTGAATTTTGTATTTTGATTTTTATTTTTTCTATGCATCACAAATTTTTTTTTTGCATCAATGTCTTGACAGATATTGTGTGTGTGTGTGTATCTGCTAAAAGGAAATCGGTATTTGGCTGTGGATCGAACTCGTGACTTGACGGGACTTATAGTGAACCCTGCTAAACAACAGGTCACGGCTTGCCACACACACACACACACACACATATATATCTTAGTAAAAGAACTGTTGTGCCAAAGGTCGGCATAGGCTTCAAAAAGACATGGAATGTATTATTGTAAGATATTTTAAATTAAAAAAAAAAAAAACATACAAACTACTTAGTAAGGTTATATTCATGAATGCCTTAATTTTAAAAATCTAATGAATTTCATTTTCTTGTCTGTCGCTATGAGCACAAGTCATTACAGAATGACTATTGATTGTAATAAAAATAAAAAGGGACATTTACATACATGCCACCCAAAATTCTACGTACCAAGATCTCTAGCACCTAAATTCTAATATTTACATACATACCACCTAATACCACTATTTTAACCTTTAAAACGTTAATATGGCTTTTCATGCATAGGTAAGTGACATACAAATATACGCAGAAATAGATGTTAAGGAGCATGATATGAAAATACATAAGAATTAAGGTTCTTAAATATAATGCTCTAAAATAATATTAGAGTAGCATGTAATATGGTCAAATCCATACTTGTCCAGCGCATTTTCTAGACCATTTTTGTCCATTATAAAATTTATTAAGCCAGTAAGTCTTTTTTTGTTCATGGATAGGTGTTTGGGCAACTTAATGGTCACAAAGAAAGAGGCAAATGATGAGTTGGTGGTGATACATCAGAGCATGTTTACAGTCAGTTCTGTCTTCCATTTGTTGACGGTGTGTTGTTGAATTTGGTAGTTCTCTTTTTCATTCTTCTTGTTTTTGCTGCTGTTGTTGTTGTTCGTGTGGTGTGTATTGTATTAGGCATAATGGGATTTATTCCAATGTTGGATCATTGATTAACTAATCAACTGATTCGATCTGTCGCTTGATTTGTAACTGAAAGAAAGGTTTGTCGGAAGTTATCATTTTTTTTTATTTGTGTATTATTTCATCTTTATCTTTTGTAGGACATGAATTTAAATATAATGTTTTTTGGTGCAAGAGTAGAAAGAGGATTGTTCGCAATTCACTTTATATATTTTTATGTTGACCTAGCTTTAGAATTGATGATCTAGAGCTTTCACTAGCTGTGGTGAGATGTTCAAATTGTAGTGATAACCTTTGGATGTTTGGAGATATTATTTTAGGAGTAAAACAAGTGAGAGGTTCAGCTAAAACTTTAAGATAAGCCAACCAGAGAGCTACCACTTAGAGTTTATCCTTTTAATTTGTAGTTTGAATGAGGATTTATGGTATGGATATACTTAAAATTGTTAAAGGAATGCATTTAAATATGGTCTAGAGATTTTCATTGAAATCCAAAAGATGTTAGAATGTGTATGTAGAGATAGGGCAAAATGGTCGAAGTGCCTAGTTTTGGTTGATTTTAATTAATCTTAGAATATTAGATAAAGGAAAGAATTTAATGATTTATTTAGCGGTTGAAATGTACTGAAATCTTGCAGGGTTATTTGAGGATCAAATTAATTTTTGTTTGCATAATCCAAGAAGATTGGAGTGTGGAGAAATACAAAATTAAGTCAAGAAATGCCTCAATTTTAACATCCCTACAAAAATCAAAACAAAATAAATCAAAATAATTAAAAAAAAAATCATTTTATTAGGGCGGTGAGGAACCTATAAAATGATGCTATAATGTTAGAGAAGAAAAAGTATGAGAAGTTGTGAGAGGTATCAAAAAAGTAGAGAAGGGCCCTAGAATTTCCACCGTACATAACCCAATAAATAATGCAGGAAAACGTAGTAAAAGTTACAACTAATTGTGCGCAATAAATATTAATTTAACTTCCCACAGTTTAGCTACGAATATCTAATCTTTAACCTCTTAGACATTATTACTATTTCTTGATCTGCCGCTTTTTAATAGAAAGAAAATCTTGTCGACGTTTTGATTCGACTGCAACATACCGTTACTTGACTGTCAAAACTCATCTTTTTTGTTATAAAAAATCCCCATTTCTTCCTATCTCCTGTGACTCCTTCCCTCTCCCGGTTTCACCCTAAATTCCCTTGCCCTCCTATAGCTACCTCCTCTCCCGGTGACGCTCCTCCTCCCGACGACACTCCACCTTGCTCGTCAACTGTCTTCCTCTTTCGATGACTCGCCTATTTTCTTGGATCGTGACTTATAAAGACCACTGAAACCATTAATTAAGGTATTGTTCGCTTCATTCTCCCTCTCACTCGATCCTTGGGTAATTAAAAAGTTGTGGATGTGTAGGCAAGAAAAGGGAGAAGGTTAATGGGTTAGGTTTAGGTTTGGATAGAGTTGAGTGAAGAAGTAGTGGATGTGTGGGTAAGAGTGTTAGGTGCTATATAGTAACAAGTTTAGAGTAGGATTTAACCTAGAAGTAGGCTAATTGGTCCATTTTTTGATTTATGTGTATCATCTTGGCACNTATATATATATATATATATATATATATATATAAAAAGAAAAAGAAGAACACCGTCGGGAATTATTGCTATACACAAAACGTTAAAAAAGTTATCTGGAGATTCCAACTTACCCAAAATACAACTCACACAAAATAAAACATATGGAACCTCCACTGAAAGCACAACACACACAATGAAACGCTGCAAAAAATAACAAATGAATTAAAAATGGTCTACTAGACAAAAAGGATCTTTGATCAGCAAAAATAAAATGAACATCCGTCTGAGGACGAGAAAACCCAATCTTAATGGAACTCAAGGAGGAGCTCTATCTGGCTAAGCAGCCCGTCGACTTATTTGCTTTACCATAGAAGTGAATCCATCTAACCTTAAAATAAGGTAGCAACATATTAATTTTGTTCAAAATATGTATATAATACCAAGGGCAAATATAAATATTATTGCAAATATTAAACACCCATTTTTGAATTTTTTTCAATTTGAAGACAATACATGTCCAACTTATCCACACCAACAAGCAGTATAATATCGCTATGACCTTTGAATAGAGTAAGGAAATAGGGTTGCAAGGGACAGCAAAATAAATTAAGCACTTACTAGAGTTATCCTGAAATACACCTACCACACCAGCCCGAACATCAGCATAATAGCCATCCACGTTAATTTTAATAATAGGATAATTTCACATGCACTTAAATACCAACCGAACCAGAGAAGTGCAAGGGGAGTTGCAAGAAGGCTCGCAAACATATCCCATCTTCATTTTCATAAGTGATAGGCACGAAACATGAGATGCTTTGCATCTATTAAATTTAAGCACTTTGTAAATAAAAGCTTTAATGTACATAATGACTCTCACCACTATTACATAAATATCCATATGCTTTTGGTTATTTTNTTAGATGCTTTGCATTTATTAAATTCAAGCACTTTGTAAGTAAAAGCTTTAATGTACATAATAACTCTCTCCGCTATTACATAAATATCCATATGCTTTTTGTTATTTCTTTCCATCCAAATGAAACAACAACATATAAATGCATCAAACTTTGTAAATGGCTAGCATTTTCATGTCAAATCCAATTAACTAAGCATTGTTCCAAGGAACTATACCCACCACTTGGAAGTAAAACATTAAAGCACTTGACCATTTCATACTACACTTAAGGAAGCAAACTTACACATAAAAAACTAAATAAAAAAAGGATGCCTTCTTTATCTTACCAATAAATTAAGCAAATAGAAGGGAATAGTAAGCCTTTAAACTTTGGAATGTCATCCATAGTTAAAAATTTAAATGTGAGATGCCACACAAAAAAAGCTTATAAAGGTTTAAACTTTGTCTTCCAAATTTCACACAACGTTCCACCACATCAAAACGATGAATATGTTTAGAAATGCACTTAAAAATAGAAGTATCAATGTCTCATTTCAATATAGCACTATCGTTTTTGCCTCTATCAAAGGGTATATGTGAAATGATATTCATCCAATCCGAACCAACTAGGTTTTGGATTTTTAAGCAGTTCCATACATCACCACTCCAAAAATCTGAAACCTTATTATTACTATTACAACGTAAAAGAAAAAAGTATTAAAAAAACCTACCATTTTCCAATCATCTTACCAGAAATATATATATCCATATTTCCAACTCCCAAAAATGAAAAGGCTCCACATTTTCTCTAATTTTCAGTTTTATTTCCAAACTATTAAATCTTCGAGTCTAAACTTAACCATAAGATGGTGTTTTTAAGAATAATTAAATTTCATCTTCATAAAAGCATCCCATAAGTTATTTTAAGCCTAAAAGTTTAACAAAAATGTGCAATAATAAAACCTCCAAGATATTGTTGACCTCATTTTTTGTCACATAGGATTTGCACAAGCATCACCACTTGGTCTGGTGCAGCCACATTAGCCAAAAAACCTGCGCATGTCTTTTTTGGCCTGGAGTGATGGTATGGATGTGACCACACGTAGAAATACCTCATTGTAGCCACACTTACTAAAGCAGTGACCAAACCCATAAACACCTCATCGTGGTCACCCTAGCCCTGGGCATGACTATGTCAAGGTATAATTGGAGAGAGCTGAGCATGTAGACACTACCTGTGACATGCACCCGATTCATGTCCTTCGTCCATAGATCTAAGCATGAACTGTTGTGTTATTTTACTGACCACAAGCTAAGACTATTCCAACCATCTGACTCATAATATGTCTGTTGACTCGCCACCTAATCGGTCGACCACAGAGGGCTCTGTCACTGCCTTCTCAGCCTATAAATAAGCTATCCTTAGCTCTCTCTAAGACAAAGATGCTCATTTTCACCCTCTGACACTCTACACCATTCTCTACAACTCTGAGGAAGAAGGAAGAAATCATCTGGCGGGTCTCCTCTCCTCCGGTCAGCCTCTTCTCTGGTGAGCTTCACTCCTGTTCTTATTTAATTTAAGAATTTATTTTCTTAAGTCTAGATAAGCTAGGTCATACTGTTTAGATGTCTTAGAGCATGCTCGAGTTTGGGTTTGACTTACGTTAACCGAAACTCTGCCGAATCCTAACCCACTTAGGCTTAATCCTAACTCAGAACCAAGCTCAAACCTAACCTAAACTAGGCCCTCAACCCTAACCCAAATGTAGCATTAAAACTAACCTTACTCAATCCCCAAACCTAACCCATCTTAGATTTAACTCTTGCTCTAAACTATCTAAAAGCAAACCCTGCCCTGACATAACCTAACGTAAACCAAACCAAGACCTAACCTACACTAAACCTAAACCCTAACCTAACCTAACCAAGCCTAAACTAATCCAAACCCAAACCCTAACTTAAACATAAACCCAACCCATGTAAGAATTGATCTAACCCATCTCTGATTTGAACCCAACACATATCGGATCTGACCCAACCGAGGTTCAGCCTGACCAAACCCACGCTTAACCTGATCCAACCCAAGTCCGACGTAAAATCAACCTAGGTCTAAACGGACTCAACCTAGGTCTGACATAACCCAACCCAACTTAACCTCATCTAATTCTGGTCTAACCTGACCCAACCCAAGTCTGTTTTGAGTCAACTTAAGCCAACCCATGTCAACCTAAGTCTAACCTAGGTTGAACAGGATCCCAAACAAGCTACTTGTCATTACATTTTGAGCTCATTTATGTGTTGACCCAAACATGACACCTAGCTTTCCTCAGCTTCATCCTAACCCAAGTCTAATCTAAGGTTGAATAAACATTGTTTGCTTTTTTTATGTTTTATTTTATATTTCATTGCATCTGTATTTTTTCAAATAAAAATTACGAAAAAAGTGATTAGATAAAACAAAAAAAAAGATGAAAACCTCCCATGAGATGGTTTTCGCCACAAACAAAATTAAATTTCAAAATAAACAAAAAACATAGATAAACTTTAATTTCTTAGCATGACAAACAAGCCTTGGAACTTAAATAAGACATGAATTAAATACAGAATCTCAAATAAAATTTAAAAGAGGACCAAGAAAAAGAACAAGAAAATAACCTAAGTAGATGTCAATAGAACCTCAGGTTAGCTAACTTAGATACCAAACTGAGGACCATACACTAACCCATGATTAGTTACAAGCCTAAGTTAGTCTGATGGGTACCCCAGTTAGTGCTAAGGGTAGGACATTCAAAATAAGAGACCTACCTTATGAGATTAGATGAAATACCTTAGAGTGATGTTGATCCCTGGATATTGCTAACATGCACAGTACAACAATAATTCAGATTATATTTGACTTAGTTTTCCTTACTTCACAAAAAAACCAAAAAGCTTGATCCTGAAGAAAAATAAGAATTTAACTTTTAATTTATATATATTTGGATACTACGCAAGCATGTGTATCATTATCAAGTAATATAGGACCTTTTTATTAGGACCTGAATATCGAACCCACAGGGAGAATACAAAATATGCACTATTGAACAACAAACTTTCTATTTTTAATAAAAAGATAATTATCTAAACTAAAGATGATTTTTGCAGTAATGAAAATTTAAATATTTTTGGTATTTTCAATATTTTGATAGAACAATAACAATTTAAAAAGATAACTAGAGTTTTTGTAGAAGAAAAACACTAAATATGAAAATATCTTTCTTCTTTTTATGAAACATAATAAGTATAGGAATTCTATTGTGGAAGTATGCAAATTGTGTTGTGCCAAATATGAGCAATAATCTTCTTTACCCTTACTTGAGATACTATAAAGAATATTGGCTAATTTAAAGTTTGAGGTGTTCTGAACCGGCTAGGCAGGGAAGATACTGCCTCTAACTCTAGAGTTCCCTCCATTCCCTCCACCTGGGGGCTAACATCTCGTATCATAACCTACAAAAATAAACCAAGTTTAGGACTTTAACCTGTCATTTTAAAGTCCTCTAACTCTACACCATTCAATGAATATTTTTCTATTTATTTGCACTCAATCATATGAACTTAGTTAAATTTTCTAAACTGTTTTTTAAGCACTTAGGAGCAATTGGAATACTTTCCTAATTTTCTAAGTGAAGATATTGAATTTTGAAGCTTAAAATATTTTCTTAAAGGCTAAAAATGGATTTTTACTAAAATGATTCTAAAAATTCAAAGAAAAAAAAAGTTAAATTGATTTTTCTGTGTCCCTTGACATTAGAGAGATTTAATAAAAATATAAAACTTAATTTTCCACACTTAAAATATTTTATAATTAATAAATATTCTAGAACTTAAAATAAATCTCAAAATTTAAATATAATCCAGTAAATCATAAAATTTTGTCCCAATGTTTATCTAGTCGATGGCTACCTCCAGTAAAAATTTCATAGGATTAGGTTTTTTCTTGGTCAAGTTATGTAATTTTATTTAAAAAATTCTATTTTTGCATTAAAATAAATATGTAAATTAAATTAAATTTTGAAAAATCACATTTTCTCATCTGATGTCTTAATTGACCCATGAGTAAGGTAGAATGAAAATTCTAAAGTCATTTGGATTAAATTTGATAAATTATAAAGTAATAGAGCCTTAGGGGCAAAATGTAATTTTGGAAATTTAGCCTTAATTAACATTTAGGCTTAATTCTAAAAAGGGAAATGGGTAACCTTTGATCCCAATTAACATATTTGGATGATTGAAACACAAGGGGCTTAATTGGTAGAAATAAATCTCACTTCTGTTAATTAAAGGATAAATTTGTGATTTTCTTAAATTATTAAAATTTGTAAGTCTAGTAAAATAAATGATCCTAGACTTAAGGATATAGTTTTGGGTGTTAATAACTCACTAATCAAATAGCCTATTTGATGTTCAACTGACTTTCAAAAATAAATCATCATAACTTAAAATTCAATTACTTCCAAAGTATAATAAGATATCCACCAAAACCTTAAGGGCTTAGTAGTGACCTAGGCTAAATCAAATATGATTAAATGAGGATTAGAAAAGTGAACATAATTAAAATTGAACATCTTTAAAACACTATAAGCCCAACTTAAAAAGTTTGTTGTGTGCCTTGATAACATTAACTTGCCCCTTTTAAGGGTCTTTACCCACATAATTTATAAATTAAAAAATAAATGATAAATACCCTACTCTTAGGGATTATTAAAACATCATTGTTCGTTGAGCATTAAAGTATTTTTATAGGATGAATTATTAAGCAATAAAATAAGTTTAAAATAAGCTCGAGACTTTTTCACCAGACGGAGAGATGGAGGCATAGACCTGCTTCTTCCTCTAGACCTGTTGGATACCTCGGAGGTCTAATAAACTTAAAATGTTTTGCTTAAAAAAACTCATCCATAATCAAATTAATAGGGACCCACCAGGACATGACCTAGGGTTAGGTAGGTCACCAAAACTTTACTTTCTTGCTTCATATAAAATTCCCTGACATGCATTTTAGGTTTCAGGTGGTGGAATGAGAAGGCTCGTCATGTACACTTTTATAGTTTACAACATTATCTTTTCTTAAATTTTGCTTACTTACCTGCATGTATGAAGAAAACAAAAGCTTGCATGCTAAATAACGATGTCACACTGCATGAAAATTAAAATTGTCAGGATAGCCACAAAACCAAAAGCAAAATAAAAAATAAAACCAACCAAGATAAAAATCACCTCCACAACATTCAACATATAAAAAAATCAAAATTTAATCACAAACATCACACAAAATAATAACTATAACTAAATTAAGACATCTCTATCGAATGATTGGGAATTCCTTGAAGGAGGTAACCTATAATTAAGATGTCTATATCGGATGATCAGGAATTCCTTGGAGGAGGTAACCTATGGTTGCTAATGAGACTTCCCACGGTCTAAATGAAATTATGGAACTCATTAAGTTGAGTTTAGTAAATTCATTCGGGCTAAGTGAATCCACTAGAAAATAGTGGTGCCATAATAAGGGAATTGTAAGATCCTAATAGGTGTCACTCTAATTAGCTTTAACATCCCCCAAAAAATTTAAAGAACTACAACCATAGGGTCATCTGATTTGACATCATAACTTGATGCCCTAGAAAACTTAAACTCGCCTCAACCAGGAGCTTGGAGCTAGCATGGTGGGCAACACGACCATCTTCAACAACAAAAATTGTCTTCCACAGCTAAACTAATTTCCTTAGAATTAAACAACATGCCATAGGATTTTGAGGTTGTCTTCTTATGCAACATAAATCTTGACATCATCTTTAGGCCTTTGTACAACTTTGTTGTATAATATAAACCCTAACTCGTCTTAGGATTCCGAGGTTGCCTTCTGGCTCGACCTAAATCCTCACATCTTTCAGGCTATTTGTGTGATCATTTCACACAAATATAAGCCCTAAATAAATAAATATGGCAGGATGAAACACCTAAATATTTCTTCTTAAATTTAAAGCCAAATAATAGGATAGCTTGGGAAGTCACTGAGGTTCTCCTCTGGATCCATGACATCCCCTAGTTCTTCCTCCTTTGGATTCCAAAAAAAAATGCTCCAAATTTGAGCCAATCCCATTTCATGCCTCTTTGTCTGATCTCTTCGAATAATCCTATCCTTTTGAAATCCTTGAAGCTAACATTTCCTAATTTTTATTTAAAGTTTTCTTAGGTGGCTTTGGTCATTTAAGATGTAATTAACTACAAGGGCTTGCCCTTATAGGAAACTTTTTCAGACCCAACTTAATATAAACCCTATTTAATTCTTCGTATTAAATAATGGAAATTGTCTGCAAATAAAATGGTTTCACAGACGTAACGAAATATTTTTCTTAGTTTATTTGATCGAGCCTCATTCTCAAGTTTTGTGTTTATTCTTCGGGATAGATACAGCGTTTGAGGTATAATGCTCTTTCATTTAAACTATGAGAAATATTTGGTTAGTTTGATTTCATATTTTTAAAAACTATATAAATATATATGTAAATTAAAATGTCCTTCCGAAGTGGGCGACGAGATTTCGATTCCGGTGACCGACAACTTCTTACGGGCAACTCCCTAAACCAATATAGTCTCGAAAACTTCTGGTAACTCTACTGGGGAAAAGTTTCTCTTTCCATTTAAATCAGGAAAGTACTATCTTCATATATCGGTAATGTATCTATGTCCCTCTTGGACAAAATTACCCTTCTTCCATTGACATAATTTACCCATTTCTATTTTGAGAAAGTACGACCAACTCTTTGGACTTTAGGATTGCCTATTCAATCACATTTGAACAGAGGGGNCTTTATTTACAGATCTATTGCTAAATTTTACTTTTTATTTTTATACAACAAAGTTTTTATATCGCAACAGAAGTTACACCATTCTTTGCTTTTTAAAAATGAAGTACCCATTTTATGAATAAGTTAAATGATATATCTNCTTTATTTACAGATCTATTGCTAAATTTTACTTTTTATTTTTATACAACAAAGTTTTTATATCGCAACAGAAATTACACCATTCTTTGCTTTTTAAAAATAAAGTACCCATTTTATGAATAAGTTAAATGATATATCCTTAAAAAGTTGAATTCCAAGCGTTGGATATGTAAATACATAGGAATTAATTAGTATATATGTAGAATTCCAAGCAAAAAATGGCGGTCACGTGAACACACACACACACATATTTTGTCTTCGAATATGTGTGTGTGTGTGGCTTTTGTATTTTACTTCAAGTGCTGGTTTACATATGAGTAAAATTACTTGAGTAAAATTACACACACGCGTGCACACGCACACACACACGCTCGCACGCGCGCACGCACACACACACNTTCCAAGCAAAAAATGGCGGTCACGTGAACACACGCACACACATATTTTGTCTTCGAATATGTGTGTGTGTGGCTTTTGTATTTTACTTCAAGTGCTGGTTTACATATGAGTAAAATTACATGAGTAAAATTACACACACGCTCGCTCGCGCGCGCGCACGCACGCACACACACGTATATATATATATATATATATCTTAGTAAAAGAACTGTCGTGCCAAAGGTCAGCATAGGCTTCAAAAAGACATGGAATGTATTAATGTAAGATATTTAAAAAAAAAATAATAACATACAAAATACTTAGTATGGTTATATTCATGAATGCCTTAATTTTAAAAATCTAGTGAATTTCATTTTCTTGTCTGTCGCTGTGAGCACAAGTCACTACAGAATGACTATTGATTGTAATAAAAATAAAAAGGGACATTTACATACATGCCACCCAAAATTCTAGGTACGAAGATCTCTTGCACCTAAATTCTAATTTTTTACATACATACCACCTAATACCACTATTTTAACCTTTAAAATGTGAATATGGCTTTTCATGCATACGTAAGTGACATACAAATATACGCAGAAATAGATGTCAAGGAGCTTGATATGAAAATACATAAGAATTAAGGTTCCTAAATATAATACTCTGAAATAATATTAGAGTAGCATGTAATATAGTCAAATCCATACTTGTCCAGCGCATTTTCTAGACCATTTTTGTCCATTAAAAAATGTATTAATCCAGTAAGTCTTTTTTTCTTCATGGATAGGTGTTTGGGCAACTTAATGGTGACAAAGAAAGAGGCAAATGATGAGTTGGTGGTGATACATCAGAGCATGTTTACAGTCAGTTCTGTCTTGCATTTGTTGATGGTGTGTTGTTGAATTTGGTAATTCTATTTTTCATTCTTCTTGTTTTTGTTGTTGTTGTTGTTGTTCGTGTGGTGTGTATTGTGTTAGGCATAATGGGATTTATTCCAATGTTGGATCATTGATTAACTAATCAACTGATTCGATCTGTCGCTTGATTTGTAACTGAAAGAAAGGTTTGTTGGAAGTTATCATTTTTTTTTATTCGTGTATTATTTCATCTTTATCTTTCGTAGGACATGAATTTAAGTATAATGTTTTTTGTGCAAGAGTAGAACGAGGATTGTTCGCAATTCACTTTACATATTTTTATGTTGACCTAGCCTTAGAACTGATGATCTAGAGCTTTCACTAGCTGTGGTGAGATGTTGAAATTGTAGTGATAACCTTTGGATGTTTGGAGAAAATATTTTAGGAGTAAAACAAGTGAGAGGTTCAGCTAAAACTTTAAGATAAGCCAGCCAGAGAGCTACTACTTAGAGTTTATCCTTTTAATTTGTAGTTTGAATGAGGGTTTATGGTATGGATATACTTAAAATTGTTAAAGGAATGCAATTAAATATGGTCAAGAGATTTTGATTGAAATCCAAATGATGTTAGAATGTGTATGTAGAGCTAGGGAAAAATGGTCAAAGTGCCTAGTTTTTGTTGATTTTAATTAATCTTAGAATATTAGAAAAAGGAAAGGTTTTAATGATTTATTTAGAGGTTGAAATGTACTGAAATCTTGCAGGGTTATTTGAGGATCAAATTAATTTTTTTTTTGCATAAATCCAAGAAGCTTGGTGTGTGGAGAAAGACAGAAGACAAAATTAAGTCAAAAAGTGCCTCAATTTTAGTATCCCTACAAAAATCAAAACAAAATAAATCAAAATTATTAAAAAAAATCATTTTATTGGGGCGGTGAGGAACCTATAAAATGATGCTATAATGTTAGAGAAAAAAAAGTGAGAAGTTGTGAGAGGTATCAAAAAAGTAGAGAAGGGCCCTAGAATTTCCACCGTACAGAACCCAATAAACTATACAGGAAAATGTAGTAAAAGCTAAATCATAACCGACAGCATATTGTGCGCAACAAATATTAATTTAACTTCCCAAAGTTTAGCTACGGATACCTAATCTTTAACCTCTTAGACATTATTACTACTTCTTGATCTGCCGCTTTTTAATAGAAAGAAAATCTTGTCGACGTTTTGATTCGACTGCTACATACTGTTACCTGACTGTCAAAACTCATCCTTTTTGTCATAAAAAATCCCCAATTCTTCCTATCTCCTGTGACTCATTCCCTCTCCCGGATTCACCCTAAATCCCTTTGCCCTCCTATAGCTACCTCCTCTCCCAGTGATGCTCCTCCTCCCGACGGCACTCCACCTTGCTCGTCAACTCTCTTCCTCTTTCGGTGACTCACCTCTTCTCCTGGATCGTGACTTATAAAAACCACTGAAACCATTATTTAAGGTATTGTTCGCTTCATTCTCCCTCTCGCTCGATCCTTGGGTAATTAAAAAAGTGTGGATGTGTAGGCAAGAGAAAGGGAGAAGGTTAATGGGTTAGGTTTAGGTTTGGATAGAGTAGAGTGAAGAAGTAGTGGATGTGTGGGTAAGAGTGTTAGGTGCTATCTGGTAACAAGTATAGAGTAGGATTTAACCTAGAAGTAGGCTAATTAGTCCATTTTTTGATTTATGTGTATCATCTTGGCACAGGGGCCATGCTAATCTTCTCTCTCAACGGGGGTCTTTTT
>JXCR01126741.1:9637-22923 GCA_002079205.1 Phalaenopsis hybrid cultivar | reverse complement strand
AAAAAAAAAAAAACTAAATATAAAAAGGATTCCTTCTTTATCTTACCAATAAATTAAGCAAATAGAAGGAAATAGTAAGCCTTTAAACTTTGGAATGTCATCCATAGTTAAAAATTTAAATGTGAGATGCCACACCAAAAAAGCTTATGAAGGTTTAAACATTGTCTTCCAAATTTCACACAACTTTCCACCACATCAAAACAATGAATATGTTTAGAAATGCACTTAAAAATAGAAGTATCAATGTCTCATTTCAATATAACACTATCGATTTTGCCTCTATCAAAGGGTATATGTGAAATGAAATTCATCCATTCTGAACCAACTTGGTTTTGGATTTTTAAGTAGTTCCATACATCACCACTCCAAAAATCTGATACCTTATCATTATTATTACAACGTAAAAGAAAAAAAGTATTAAAAAAACCTACCATTTTCCAATCATCTTACCAGAAATATATATCCATATTTCCAACTCCAAAAAATGAAAAGGCTCCACATTCTCTCTAATTTTTAGAGTCTAAACTTAACCATAAGATGGTGTTCATAAGAATAATTGGATTTCATCTTCATAAAAGCATCCCATAAGTTATTTTAAGCCTAAAATTTTAACCACAATGTGCAATGGTTAACCTCTAATATATTGTTGACCTCATTTTTTGTCACATAGGATTTGCACAAGCATCACCACTTGGTTTGGTGCAGCCACATTAGCCAAAAAACCAGCACATGCCTTTTTTGGCCTGGAGTGATAGTCTGGATGTGACCACACCGAGAAATACCTCATTGTAGTCACACTTACTCAGGGAGTGACCAAACCCATAAATACCTCAGCGTGGTCACCCCAGCCCTGGGCATGACCATGCCAAGGTATATTTGGAGAGATCAGTCCATGTAAACACTACCAGTGACATGCAACTGATTCATGTCCTTCGTCCATAGATCCAAGCATGAACCATTGTGCTATTTTGCTGAAAAAAATTTGAGACTATTACAACCATATGATTCATAATATGTCTTTCGACTCGCCACCTAATGGGTCGACCACAGAGGGCTCTGTCACTGCCTTCTCAGCCTATAAATAAGCGATCCTTAGCTCTTTATGAGACAAAAATGCTCATTTTCACACTCTGGCACTCTCCACCATTCTCTACAGCTCTAAGGAAGAAGAAGGAAGAAATCCTCTGGCAGGCCTCCTCTCCTCCAGTCAGCCTCTTCTCTGGTGAGCTTCACTCCTGTTCTGATTTAATTTAAGAATTTATTTTCTTAAGTCTAGTTAAGCTAGGTCATACTGTTTAGATGTCTTAGAGCAGGCTCAAGTTTGGGTTTGACTTAGGTTAACCTAACCTCTGCCTAATCCTAACCCACTTACGCTTAATCCTAACTCAGAACCAAGCTCAAACCTAACCTAAACTAGTCCCTCAACCCCAACCCAAATGTAGCATTAAAACTAACCTTACTCAATCCCCAAACCTAACCCATCTTAGATTTAACTCTTGCTCTATACTATCTAAAAGCAAACGCTGCCCTAACATAACCTAACCTAAACAAAACCAAGACCTAACCTACACTAAACCTAAACTCTAACCTATCCTAACCTAGCCTAAACTAAACCAAACCCAAACCTAACTTAAACCTAAACCCAACCCATGTAAGAATTGATCTAACCAATGTCTGACTCAAACCCAACTCATATCGGATCTGACCCAACCGAGGTTCAGCCTGACCAAACCAACGCTTAACCTGATCCAACCCAAGTCCGACCTAAAATCAACCTAGGTCTAAACTGACTCAACCTAGGTCAGACATAACCTAACCCAACTTAACCTTATCTAACCCAAATCTAACCTGACCCAACCCAAGTCTATTTTGAGTCAACTTAAGCCAACTCATGTCAACCTAAGCCTAACCTAGATTGAACAGGATCCTAAACCAGTTGCTTGTCATTACATTTTGAGCTCATTTATGTGCTGGCCCAAACATGACACCTAGTTTTCCTCAGCTTCATCCTAACCCAAGTCAAATCCAAGGTTTAATAAACATTGTTTCCTTTATTTATATTTTATTTTATATTCCATTGCATGTGTATTTTTTCAAATAAAAATTACCAAAAAAACAATTAGATAAAACAAAAAAAAGGATGAAAACCTCCCACGAGATGGTTTTCACCACAAACAAAATCAAATTTCAAAATAAACAAAAGCTTAGATAAACTTTAATTTCTTAGCATGACAAACAAACCATGGAACATAAATAAGACATGAATTAAATACAGAATCTTAAATAAAATTTAAAAGAGGACCAAGAAAAATAATAAGAAAAAAGCCTAAGTAGATGTCAATAGAACCTCAAGTTAGCTAACTTAGATACCAAACCGAGGACCATACACTAACCCATGATTACTTACAAGCCTAAGTTTGTTTGATGGGTACCCCAGTTAGTGCTACGGGTAGGACATTCAGAATAAGAGACCTATCCCCTGAGATTAGATGAAATACTTTAGAGTGACGTTGATCCCTAGATACTGCTAATACGCACAGTACAACAATAATTCGTATTATATTTCACTTTTATTTCCTTACTTTACAACAAAACAAAAAACTTGATCCTGAAGAAAAACAAGAATTTAACTTTTAATTTATATATATTGGAATACTACGCAAGTATACGCATCGTTATCAAGTAATATAGGACTTTTTTATTAAGACCTGAATATCAAACCCACAGGGAGAATACACAATATGCATTATTGAACAAGCCCGGTGAACTTGTCATTTTAAACTAAAGATGATTTTTGTAGTAAGGAAAATTTTAATATTTTTGGTATTTTTAATATTTTGATAGAACAATAACATTTTAAAAAGATAACTAGAGTTTTTGTAGAAGAAAAGCACTAAAAATGAAAATATTTTTCTTCTTATTATGAATCAGTAATAAGTATAGGAATTCTATTGTGGAAGTATGCAAATTGTGTTATGTCATATATGAGTAATAATATTCTTTACCCTTACTTGAGATACTATAAAGAACATTGGCTAATTTAAAGTTGAATAGTTCTGAAAAGCAGCTAGTCAGGGAAGATACTAGCTCTCACTCTAGAGTTTCCTCGATTCCCTCCACCTTGGGGCTAACATCTCGCATCAGAACCAAAAAAAAAACCAAGTTGGGGGCTTTAACTTGTCATTTTAAAGTCCTCTAACTCTACACCCATCAATGAGCTATTTATTTGCACTCAATCATATGAACTACATTCTCATTCATATAACCTCATGTGATTCTTAAAACCAAGTTGGGGGTTTTAACCTGTCACTTTAAATTCTTCTAACTCTACACCCTTCAATGATTATTTCCAATTATTTGCACTCAATCATATGAATTACATTCTCATTCATACAACCTCATGTGATTCTTTCCAGTTGTTGACTGCGACAATACCAACCCGGTTCCTAAATGTTCTCACAAAAAATTTTAACATCTAATTTGGCCAAATCAAGAAGTAAATGAAGTGCATGGATTTAAATCATCACAACTTCTTCCACATTAAAGATCAATACTCTCCACAACTTCCATCCAAACTTTAATTACTTATCATTTTAAGGAAAAAATAAAGAAAACTACTCAGAATACATTGGATTGGACAAATCAAGAAGTAAATGAAGTGCATGGATTTAAATCATCACAACTTCTTCCAACTGATCAATACTTTCCACAACTTCCATCCAAAACTTAATTACTTATCATTTTAAGAAGAAAGATGAAGAAAACTACTCAGAATCCATGGAGAAAACAAAACTACACTTTAGTTTAAAAGAAGAAATTTTTGTCAAACTAACAATAACTTTCAATTAAAACCAAAAGTAGTCTCAAAACAAAAAGATAAAAGCTTATCTCAAGTCCTCCACTAATCTCTTGAAAGTCCTTTGATTCTCTTCTCTTTACAATCACTCCAAATAAAATAACAAAAAGGATAAAATAAAAGTAAAAGTGGTGCCTGAATATCTCTCCAAACTAACTCCCAAATGAGAAATTTCAAAACTTTCCAATACTTTCAGGACCTCTTTCAAAGTCCCAATCTTCTTTCTTTTATAATTTTCTAAAAGGTGCCTTGATTTCTCTTCAACATATCTCTAGATTCGATGTACTTCCCTAAGAGATGCATCCTTTCGTGATAATTTTCTTCCATGGTGGTTATAACCACCTATTAAGCCAATGAGCGCCTCAAAAATCTCATTAGAATTTGCAGAAATCGGATTTAATCGTCCAATAACTGCCACTGGCGCTTAAGCACGGGGCCTCTAGCGCTTAGGCGTGGCCTTCTCTATTTAACTGGTGCTTAAGCGCCAAAACTCTTTTGCACATTTTTCACATTTTTGCTCCAAATTTGATCCTTTTTCACTCCTTTAAGTATTTTCCACCCCTTTTACCTGTATCTGCAAGAAAAACACAAAAAATATTTTCCATTAAAGCGCAATATCTCAAAAATATGTATAAAAATGTATCAAAAAACACTATATATTTTAGGTGTATTGAAATCCCCAAAACTTAAAATGTTACTTGTCGTCAAGTGACATTCCAATCTTTAAAAACTAAATATGTATGATATGTATATGAGTTTCTTTAGGAGTTACTAAAATTTTGATTTAGAAATACAACAGTCTAATTTAGAAAAAATATTCAGTAAATGAGACCAACTTAAAGTTTAAAAATTCTTAATATTAAGAAAGATGAAAATATGAGTTTCTATCTAATTCAGAAATTTATTGTAGATTTTTCAAATTTAGAATTTATTTCTTTTATTATCTCCACTTAAAAAATTTTCATTAAAAATAAATTTATTTACTATATTATATCTATAAGCTTAAGAGTTTCTCAAGTCTTATACTTTAAAAAGATCAAATTTAGAACCATTTTTTGATTAGGCACTAATCCTCAAGCTTCTCCTTCCTAGTTTTTTTCCCTTTTTTTTTCCTTTTATTTTTCTTTTATTTCTCCTTTTCTTTTCTTTCTTTTTTTCTTTTCTTTTTCTTTTTCAGGCAAGGATTACTATATCTAGATAAGTCTTTAATGGATTTTGAATTCCACTTCTCCTTTCCTAAAGCAAAGTCTTGATATAAGTCTTTTACTTATAAATATAATAATAATTTTGAAAATTATCTTAATAAAACAAATTTAAGTATGAAAAATAAAAGTCTAAATTATCTAATTTTTTCAATAAAAGAAATTTAAGTATCAAAAATAAAAGTCTAAATTATCTAAATTTTTCAAAAATACAATTTTTCTTACTAAAGATAGTTACTTATATTAATCATTTTCTCATCTAAAAACTTTTTAACTTAACTCTTCATTACTCAAAATTTTAACTAAATTCTCTTACTCATTTCTAAAATCAAATTTTACTTCTCTAAAGATAGTCACTTATATTAATCATTTTCTATACTAAAAATTTTTAACTTAAAGTTTTTCTTCAAGTCACTTATATTTATCATTTTCTATACTAAAAATTTTTAACTTAAAGTTTACTTATATTAATCATTTTCTCATATAAAAACTTTTAACTTAAAGTTTTCTTCATTACTAAAAATTTTAACAATTTTCTTACTCATTTCTAAAATCAAATTTTACTTCCCTAATATAACTTCATATACATAATGAATTTTTTTCTTTTGAAATAAAATTCACTTGTATCACATTTGAGAACAAATAAAATTCCAGTTTTGAAAATATTTTTTCGTCCCCCAAAACTTAAATTTTTAACAGATTAAACAGTTTAACATCAAATATATATAAGCATGAATGAAAATTTAAAATAACATACTAACAGAAATTTTTAAACCCTAATGATACACGTATAAAACTAAAAACAGGAGTTAAATTAATTTTTGTTCAAATTTTCTACATTTTCATTTCAATTTAACATGTAGAAATTCAGTAGACTTCTAAGCAGTGGGTATACACATAAAAGTAAACTAACACACTAACTTGATTTCATCTCAACATAAAAACAAACACACTAACATGATAAAAGCAAAATACAGGGTAGCAATTTCCTAAGTTTTAAATTTAAGACCTAAGTTAGAAAGATTTTCAACTTTACAACAAATATAGAATTAAGTTAAGTTCTAAACTAACTAAATCACAAATCTCACAACATTTACTACCCTACAATTTTAAAACAAACTACCAACTAAGACAAACATTACAATACAATAAAAAATAAAAGTCTCACACATCAAAATATCTAAACAAGTAAACACACATACATGTCTCAAGTCCAAAACATGAAAACACATCACATCACAATTCTCACTTAAACATAAAAGTACAAACTACGTCACATAGTTCAAACGACCACACAGATGCAAATGAACCAAGCTCATACCACATAGTTCATATCATATTACAATCATAAAATTAATCTCTCTGCTATACTCTTCATCCTTTGAATCACCTTTATCCTAAACTTTTGCAGGCTCATAATCAAGGTATCTAAGATATGGAGGAAATTGCACTCTTTGGTTACCCCTAATGAGGCTCTCCAAAGATGAGTGAAAATTCTCTTCATAATCATTTTTCCTCTTATTATACCTATCAGTATACTCTGCAAAATGCTCTAAATTTTGTACCCTATTAGCGGTAAAATTAATATTATCCACCATCCTCTGCAATAATTGATCTTGGGTCTCAGTAGTCTCGCCTCAAGATGTAGAAGCACGTGAGGTAGATGGTCTAGAAGTAGAAGCAACAGAGGTAGAAGCAGCAGATGTCTCCATTCCATAGCTTTTGAAAAATCGTCCTCTCCAGTCAAAAATTGAATGCTTAGAATAAGTCTTCACACTCACCTTAGTGATGGGCTTTAGAGGTAATAACACTTCCTGCCAGCTATCATATTTAACTCCAGCCTGCTCACACAAAGAAAATATCATGTAAGCAAATCCCAGACCTACAGTTGTAACAGCTATAGCAGAAAAGATGATAGTTGATGAGCTTTCCTTCTTGAATATAATAGTTCAACGTCGCTCTTTCTCTGGTCACTCCACTGATATGATTGGTCACAAGCAGATAAGTAGAAATGAAATAGTGTCAGGCCTTTGAAGGTGCACATAACTTTGAAGTTGGGAAGTTGACTCTCCTCTAATTAATGACCTTCCAAAGTCCTCTCCCAATAGTCAAGTGAGAAATAATCTCATCTAACTTTGCTTCAATAGGACTATAATTTGCATAAGAACATAACGTATCCGGTGGTAAATGATAAAACAAGTTGATTACCTCTAATGAAAAAGGTACCAACTTCCCTCGAACCATGATTCGATTGTCTTCAGCTTCAGGGAGATTTGCATAAAACTCCCCCAAAATAGATATAACTGCCACAACAGAAAAATAACAAAATTGTTCCCACTATCAGCGAATAATTAAATCTTCCATGTCTCTGCCCAGATTTCTAAAACATCGATCTTGAATCAGTTTGTGTGATTGCAATGCATCATTATACCAATCTTGAGCTTTTGAACTAACAAATTTACTCGAATTGATAGAGACTTTGTCTTTACTCCTCTTCATTCTTGGTGCCATTCTACAAATTTAATAAATTCCAACACTAACTTCAAAAATCAAGTTTATATCACTAAACTAAACTTCCAAAAGCACAAACTAAACTTCCCATGCAATTTCCATAGATTTTTCCTCATTTTTCACCATGAATAGTGAATTTTTGAATTTCTCCAAATGTGCTCAAAATACCTGGTGAAAATCCAAAATTTTTACCTAGAAGTAAAGCTCTTACCTTAAAGAACTTGGATCTAGCAAATTTCACTTGCTTCCACCAAGAAATTTTCACTTTAGATGTGCCCTAGCCTTCCAAAATCGCATTTTTGAGAGGTTGCAGGTGACGGGAGGAGTAAAAATGGTGACTTTTGCCTCAAAAAACTCACTTTTAACCATTCACGAATCGATTTTCATGAACCGGCGCATAAGTGCGGGTAACTGGCGCTTAGGCCCCTGCCTCTCATGTTTGCTCGCGCTTAGGCGTGAGATGTGTCGCTTAAGCGCTAGTGCATGATTTTCAAAAATTTTAAACTAAAGTAAAATGCACTATTTGCCTAAGTAAACCACCCCTAAATGATCTCATAGCACTTAAATGACTATTTTCAACTTCCTGTAACTCTCATTTATCTTTGTTAATAACTATTTCAATTCAAGGCTAAAACAACACAAAATTTCACACAAACAAACTTATATTAATTTACAAATGAGTACAAATACATTTAAACAATTAGTTCTCATTCTAAATAGCCTTGGATGAAAAAATTTTCCTAAATACAAACACATAACAATCTTTCACAATTAAACACCTAAGTAGCACAAACACTAAAAGAAAGTTTTAAACACTAAAACACTTAAAAGACAACAACTTAAAACACACAAAAACATAACTTTAAACTTATAACTTAATTTTATTCTTCATTAGAAGGAAAAAATTCAGGTCTTTCATTAGTCTTTACACTTTTAGGGCTAGAAATGATAAGGGTGAAATTCCTTCACTAAACCCTTCTATTTATAGGCCTAAATCCTTCCAATAACTCCTAAACACGTTTAGAAATTGCCTTGGCACATTTTTTCTAACTTCCAGGAAATTTCCCTTCTAGAATATTAATTTTGCACATATTTTTAAACTGCTGCATTTAAGCGGTGGATTTGGCCAGTGCACATTTTTGCACTAGTCAACTTAACATCCAAATTCTAATTTTAACATGTCCAGATCACTAAATAAAGTCTTAAAATCAATACTAACACATAATAGTCTCAAAATAATACCCCAAATTTTCTTAATCACACATAAAATAGTAATCAAAATAAAAACACACTAATTACTATGGGTTGCCTCCCATAAAACGCTTGGTTTTATGTAGTCAATCCAACGTAACCAGTGCGTACTCTGGTTGAACCAACATCATTCCAACATTAAACTTATGTTGATTCCTTATAAAATAAGGTTTCAGTCTATGTTCATTAACTTTAAATATTTTCTCAGACTTAGGATCTTTTATATCCACAACACCATAAAGGTATACTTTAATCACAAGAAATGGGCCCATCCACCTAGACTTAAGTTTGCCTGGAAATAATCTTAACCTTGAATTATATAGCAAAACTTGTTGCCTTGGCTAAAATTTTTAGTAAGAATCCATGGATCATGCCACATCTTCATCTTTTCTTTATAAATTTTGACACTTTCATAAGATTCATTCCTTATCTCTTCAAGCTCATTTAATTGTAACAATTTTTTCTCATCAGCATCTTTCAAATTATAATTGAACTCCTTAATCGCCCAATATTCCTTATGCTCAAGTTCAACTGGTAAGTGACAAGCTTTTCCAAATATAAGCTTATATGGGGACATTCCTATAGGAGTTATGTATACAGTTCTATAAGCCCACAAAGCATAGTCAAGTTTGACTGTCCAATCCATTTTAGTTGGATTCACAGATTTTTCCATAATTCTTTTAATTTTCTGATTAAATAATTAAGCCAAACCACTTGTCTAAGGATGGTAAGCAGTAGCAATCTTATGATTTATGTGATATTTTCTTAATAATTTCTTTATTATAACATTTCTGAAATGATTTCCCCCATCAGTAATGATAAGTCTTGGAACCCCAAATCTAAAAAATATATTCATTTTCAAAAATTTTGCAGCACTTTGAGCATCACATCAAGGTAAATCAATAACTTCTATCCATTTGGATACATAATCCACTGCTAACAGAATATATAAATTTCAAAAGATGGTATAAATGGTCCCTTGAAATCTAATCGCCAAACATCAAATATTTCAACTTCTAGCATATAATTGAGGGGCATTTTATTTCTTCTAAAATCTTGCCTACTCTTTGACATATATCACAAGTTTTGATATAAGAATTAACATCTCTAAAAATTTTTGGCCAATAAAATCCAGATTGTAAAATTTTGTGTTTTGTTTTATCAACACCAAAATGTCCCCCAAAATCATAATTATGACATTTTTAGATAATCTCATAAGTTTCTTCTAATAGTACACATCTTCGAATAATCAGATCCTTTCTTTGTTTATATAAAAATGGATCATCCCAAAAAATAGGTCTTAGCTTCAGAAATAAATTTTCTCTTCTATTGGTATGTCATTCCATAAGGTATAATATCACTACCAATAAAGTTCACAATCTCGGCATACCATGGAAAACACCACTCATTAATAGTGAACAATTTTTCATCTGGAAAATTTTCATTAATTTCATTTGCAAAATTGAGTGATTTTTCTAATTCAAGTCTGTACAAATGATCAGCAATTTGATTTTCAATCCCCTTCCGATCTACTATTACAAAATCAAATTCATGCAAAAGAAGAATCCATCTTATAAGTTTAGGTTTAGCATCCTTCTTTTTTATTAAATAGTTAATAGCAGAATGATATGTATGCATCACACAATGACTTCCAATTAAATATGATATAAATTTATCAAAAGCATAAACTATTGATAATAATTATTTTTCAATTGTTATATAATTAATTTGAGTTTCATTAAGAGTTTTCGTAGCATAGTGAATAACATTAAAAATTTTATCATATATTTATCCTAAAATAGCTTCAATAGCATAATAACTAGCATCACACATTATTCAAAATATTTTTCCTGGTTTGGTGAAACTATAATTGGTGCAGTTATTAGTTTTTCTTTTAATAACTTAAAAGCTTTTAGGAATTCCTCATCAAAATTAAAAATTGCATCTTTCTCTAATAAATGGCATAAAGGCTTAGCAATCTTTGAAAAGTCTTTAATATATCGCATGTAGAGTCCAGTATTTCATAAAAAAATCCTAGTTTTCCTTAAATTTGTTCGATAAGGTAAATTAGCGATCTCTTGAATTTTAGCAGGATTTGCTTCCACACCATTTTCTGATATTTGATGTCCTAATACAACTCCTACTACTACCATAAATTGGCATTTTTCCTAGTTAAGGACTAAATTTGTTTCTTCACAGTGCTTAAGAAATTTGGATAAATGTTCAAAACATGAGTCAAATGATGTTCCAAACACTGAAAAGTCATCCATGAATACTTCAATCTTTTTTTCAATTAAACCACAAAAAATTATCATCATACATCTTTGAAATGTAGCAGGGGCATTACATAAACCAAAGGGCATTTTTCTAAAAGCAAAAGTACTATAAGGACTGGTAAACATTGTTTTCTCTTGATCCTCAAGAGATATTTGAATTTGGTGATAACCAATATATCCATCCTGAAAATAAAATTTTTTATGACCAGCTAGTATATCTAGCGTTTGATCTAGAAAGGGTAATGGAAAATGATCTTTCCTAGTGGCAAGATTTAATTTTCTATAATCAATGCATATTCGCCACCCTGTAACTTGTCTAGTAGGTATTAACTCGTTATGTTCATTTATAGTTACAGTTACTCCTCTTTTCTTAGAAACGCAATGATTGGACTAACCCATGCACTATCTGAAATAGGGTAGATAATTTCAGCATCTAACCACTTTAAAATTTCTTTCTTTACAACTTATTTCATAACATGATTGTGTCCCCTTTGAGGATCAGCCCTGGGTTTGTAGTTCTCTTCCATATGAATTCTATGCATACAAATTGAAGGACTGATTCTTTTAATATCAACAATTGTCCATCCAAAGGCTTTCTTAAAATTTTTTAGAATTTTCATCAACCTTTCTTCTTCTTCCATCGCTAATTTTGAGGAAATTATAACTGGTAAAATAGAGGAATCTTCTAAAAGGCATATTTTAAATGATCAGGAAGCAAATTCAACCCTAGTTCTGAAGTTTTTTCAATAGATGGATAAAATGATTTATCTTTATCTATCGTGTCCAAAACTTCAAAACATTCTTGAACATAGTTTGAATTTTCCTTAAAGAGATCTTCACATGGATTTAATTACTCTTCTTGTTCGTGTTCCAAATTTTTTTCTTCAGATTTTTCTTCATAAGTAGTTCTAAAATGACATTCACTTAGATAACTTATAACATCCATCCTATAACATTCATTATCTTTACCTTTTGCAGGGTATTTCATTAATTTTGAAATGTTAAAAGTAACAATTTGATCATTGACGTACATTGTTAATTCCCCTTTCTGCACATCTATCATTGCTCTTCTTGTGGCTAGTAAAGGTCTCCCCAAAATAATAAGTATCTCTTTATCTTCCTCCATATCTTGCACAATGAGGTCAACATGAAAGATAAATTGATCCACTTTCACTAGGACATCTTCTACAACTCCTTTAGGGTATGTTATCAAAGGATCTGCTAACTGCAGAGTTACAGTAGTAGGGGTTATTTCTCCTAATCCCAATCTTTTAAATATTGATAATGAGATAAGGTTAATGCTTGCACCTAATTCACATAAAGAATTCCCATAAAATATGTCTCCTACTGTACATGATATTGTAAAGCTATCAGAATCTTTAAGCTTTTCAGGAAGCTTCTTATGAATTATCGCACTGCACTCCTCACTTAGTGCAACAGTCTCATTATCTTCAAACTTCCTTTTCCTATTGAGAATATCATTCATAAACTTTACATAGCTCGAAATTTGTTCTGGCCAAATGACTTTCTAGTCTAGGGCTAGCTCACATAAAAATTTCAAGTGATTAGGAATTGTCCTGATCATCTTTTGGAATTTTCTTTGAAAATGCATATTTTTGCATGAAAATAATTATATGAATTAAATTAAATTGTGAAAATTCACATTTTCTCCTTTGATGTCTTAATTAACTTATCAGTAGGGTTACATAAAAATTTCAAAGTCATTTGACTTAAATTTGACAAGATATGAAAGTTTTGACCCTTTGGGGCAAAGTTGTAATTTTGAATATTTTGGCCTTAATGAACATTTAGGCTCAATCAAAATGGGAAATGGGTAATTTCTAATATTAATTAACTTATTTGATGATTTGCAATAAAAAATGGGCTTAATTGGTAGAAACCCACTTCACTTTGCCAAATTATAAGATAATTCCCATAATTATGAAAGTTTTGGAAACTTCATTAACATAAGATGACTTTAAAATTTTAAGGGGTATAACTTTGGAAATCAATGATTTCACACCCTTGTTTGATAGTCAAAATGATGTTTAAATGATCTTGATAATGATTACTTAAAGTCTTAAGATTAACACACACACTTAATACACTCACTTAGGTCTTAAAGACTTAGTGGTGCACTTAAGTTGAAATCCACTTGTTAAAGAAGGATTAGAAAAATCAACATAATTA
>JXCR01126736.1:28370-58678 GCA_002079205.1 Phalaenopsis hybrid cultivar | reverse complement strand
ATATATATATATATATATATACATACATACATACATACATATATATATATATATAGATATACATACATACATCTCTAAATAGAGTAGGCCAATAAAATTAAGATTGTAAAATTTTTCGAGTAGTTCTATCATTCCCAAAATATCCACCAAATTTAGAATCAAGACATTTTTGCATAATCTCTTAAATTGCTTTATAAGACGCACATCGTGTTATAACTAAATCTTTACATTATTTATACAAATGAGGATCATCCTAAAAATAAGATTTTGCATCAAAAATGAATTTCTTTTCCTGTTGTTCTGTTAGTCCATATGGTAAAATACCACTAGCAATATAAATCAGAATATTAACATACCAATGTATTTCCCATCCTCTTACAACATAATGTTGTTCATCAGGAAAAGTATCTTTAATCTCTCTCTCCAGATCAAGTATTTCCTCATGTTCTAACCTCAATAGATGATCAGCTATTTGATTATCAGTCTCTTTCTTATCGACTACTACAAAATCAAACTCTTGCATTAGAAGTATCCATCTAATTAATCTTGGTTTTGCATCCTTCTTTTGCATCAAATATTTAATAGTAGTATTAATGCAGAATGGTCAATATGCACAACATAGTTAGTTCCATTCAAATATGATCTAAACTTATCAAAAGCATACACAATGGCTAATAACTCTCTTTCAGTATTGGTATAGTTAGTCTGAGCATCATTAAGAGACTTACTAGCATAATATATGACCTTGAAAATCTCATCATATTTCTGCCCTAAAACATATCCAATTGCACAGTCCAGTGAAATAATTAAAGGAGCAGTGATCAATTTTTTCCCTTAAAGTTTCAAAGGCTTTTAGGCAATCTTAGTTAAAGTCAAACTTTGCATCTTTTTCTAGAAGTTGGCATAAAAGCTTAGTAATTTTTGAAAAATATTTGATATATCACCTGTAGAATCTAGCATATCCTAAAAAGCTCCTAACTCCTCTTACAGTAATAGGTGGAGGTAAGTTCGATATAACCTGAATTTTTGCATGATCTACTTCCATTCCATTTTCTAAAATTTTATGTCCAAGAATAATTCCTCCTCCAACCATAAACTGACATTTCTCCGAGTAGATTAGTCTTTTCACAACGTTCCAGAACTTTTTTTAATTGATTTAGACATATTTCAAAGGAAGTTTTGAATATAGAAAAATTGTTCATAAAAACTTCAATCATTTTTTCAATCAAATCACTGAAAATTGACATCATACATTTTTGAAATGTTGCAGGTGCGTTACATAATCCAAAAGGCATTCACCAAAAAGCAAAAGTTCCATAAGGACTATTAAATGTTGTTTTCTCTTGATCCTCAAGGGAAATAGGTATTTGATGATAATCGTTATATCCATCTAGAAAACAAAGATATTTGTGCTTAGCCAATATATCCAAAATCTGGTCTAAAAAGGGTAAAGGAAAATGATCCTTCTAGGTGGCAGAATTTAATTTTCTATAATCTATGCAGATTCATCATCCAATGACTTGTATTGTTGATATTAATTCATTATGCTCATTTGTCACTACAGTTACACCTCCTTTCTTTGGAACACAATGAATTGGACTCACCCAAGCACTGTTTAAAATAAGATATTTGATTCCCCATCTAACCATTTTATAATTTCTTTTTTAACCACTTCTTTCATCATAGAATTCAATCTCCTTTGAGGATTTTTTCTTTGTTTATGTTGATCTTCCAATAAAATTCTATGCATACAAATTGAAGGACTGATTCCTTTAATATCAACTAATGTCAGTCCAAATGCATTCTTATATCTTTTCAAAGTTTCTAACATATGTTATTCTTGCGCATCAGTTAGTTCTGAGGATACTATGACAGGTAGTGTAGTTGAATCTCCTAAGAATGCATACTTCAAATGTGTAGGAAGTGTTTTCAATTATAGTCCAGAGGATTTCTTAATAGATGAAATCAAACCGTTGTCATTTTATCCAGGATCTAACATTTCAAATTTTTCCTGAACATTATTCAGTTCTTCCGTACTCACTTTCATAGACTCATCTTGGATTTTATCCTCATCTTGATATTCCATGTTTTCCTTTCAAATTTGCTTTCATATGTCTTTCTAAAATATTCATGGCTTAAATACTCATTAATATCCATTCTAAGGCATTCAATCTCTCGTTCTTTTGCAGGGTATCTCATTGATTTTACAATATTAAATGTGACTACTTGTTCACTAACTCTCATAGTTAGTTCTCCTTTCTACACATCTATCAAATCTCTTCCAGTGGATAGGAATGGTCTTCCTAAAATAATAAAAAAATTTTTATCTTCCTCCGTATCTGATACAATAAAGTCCACAGTAAAGATAAATTTATCAGCATTTACTAAAACATCTTCTATAACTCCTTTAGGATAGGTAATCAAATGATCAACTAACTGAAAATGTATAGTTGTAAGTGAAATATCTCCTAAGCTCAACCTTCTAAAAATTGAAAACAGCATAAGATTAATACTGGCTCCCAAATCACATAATGTTTTTCCATAAAATCATTCGCTAATAGCATAAAGAATTGTAAAAACCTCCAAGATCTTTAAGTTTTTTAGGAAGCTTCTTCTAAATTGTAGCACTACACTCTTCACTAATTGCAACGGTCTCATTTTCTACAAACTTATTTTTCTTATTAAGTATATCCTTCATGAACTTCACATAGCTTAGAATTTGTTCCAAAGCTTCAACAAATAAAATGTTTATCGTCAATTTCCTCAAATTTTCCAAAAATTTTAAAAATTGATTATCTCTATGCTTTTGCTTCAATCTTTGAGGAAATGAAGGTGGTGGTTATTCTATAGTGATTTTCATTGGTTTTATAGGACTTTCCGACTCATAATAAAAATCTTCACCAGAATTTTCATTTTCCACTTCATCTTATTCTATTTCAACTTCTCGTTGAACTCCTTCTTCAAATTCTTTTCCACTTCTCAATTGAATAGCTTTAATTTGCTCCTTGTTCCACTTCTCAGTCGAATAGCTTTAATTTGCTCCTTGTCCTGATCTTTAGGGTTTACTTCAACATTACTAGGCAATGTTCCAGACGGTCTATTGCTAAGTGCAGTAGCAGTACATCCCAATTGATTTTGCATGTTTCTGATTGCAACTCATTGACTCTGTAATTGACTTCCCATTTGAAATATCAATTCTTTCATTGATAAATTTTTCTCCTTACTTTACAAATAATTAAATCATGGGGGTAATAAGGTTTATAAGCTTGATTTCATTAGTTGTTGGAGCTTTTCACTAGGTTTGCAACATTGTTTTCCATTGTGGATTTGCAACATTTGAGTTATTGTTACTCCAACTAAAGTTTGGACCATTCTTCCAACCAGGATTATAATAATTAGCATAAAGATTATTAGAATGATTGTTTATTGCATTTAAAGTCTCATAAGAAGATTGAGATTCTATCATTAGTCGAAATGAGTTCTCCTCAAGCACAAGTGTTGTTTGAGAATAATTCACTCCATATTTATCTATCTTCTTTGATGTAGCAGTTATTTGAGCAGCTAATATAGATATTGCACTAGAATTATGAATATTGGTTACTCTTTTTGGATTTACCCTTTCTAAGGGCCATTGAAAATTATAAGTAGTCATCTCTTCAATTAATGAATCTGCTTCATCGAATGTTTTTGATATTAATGATCCACCATCAACAGTGTCAATTATCAATCTAAGAGATCCAACCAATCCATTATAAAAAAATTAAATTATTAACCAATCTGGCAACACATGGTGTGGACACTTCCTAAGGAGATATTTAAATCTTTCCCAAGCTTCATAAATTGATTCCTCTTCAAACTGACAAAAAGACGTAATGTCATTTCTAAGCTTGACAGATTAAATATAAAGATTTTTGTGATAATCTCCTCAAGTTCTGATAGATCCGGGTGCTACTGAGTTTAACCACATCTTAGTTTCATCCCTCAGTGAAAAAGGAAAAAGTCTAAGTCTGATAGCATCATTCGACACTACATCATATTTAAATGTAGCACACAATTCTAGAAAACTAGCAAGGTGTAAATTGGGATCTTCAGTTGGTGTTCCCCCAAACTGATTGTCTTGCACCATTTGGATAATAGCAGATTTAAGCTCAAATGAATTGTCAGCTATAGCAGGATTTTGTACACTCAAATGAATTTCATCCGTTGTAGGATTAGCATAATCCCTTAAAGGTCTCTGATAATTTTCATTTTCATTTCCAGCATTACTTAAGTTACATTGCTGGAATGATTTTTCTTTTTTATTGTTTTCAAATTTTTCTAACAGTTCTATCTAATTCAGAATCGTAAAGTACTAAGTTTTCAGACCTTATACTATACATAAACAAAATAAAACAAGTAACTACAAATAAGCAACACACTTAAACAAGAAAATGTTGAAACTAAAATACAAATACTCTTTTTTTTTAAAATAAAATAAAATAACTAATACTTTTTTTTACCTCCCCAACAACGCGTTAAAAACTTGATGCGCGGAAACTTGGGATTAAATTAATAATAAATATGCAATGTAAAAAAAAATTATTTAACTTTAATGAAAATAATTTATCTTTAAAATGTCTTTTAAACTCCCAATTCCCTTCTACATATAAGACAAGTATATGTATCATTCAAGTAATATAGAGCTCTAATGAAGTCCTAGATATCGATCCCACAAGGAAGCTGGAAATATTTATAAGCTAGCTATTAATATTTTATTCTTAAATTAAAATTAAAATTAAAATAAAATAAAGTACATAGTTTGAAGTTAAACTACTCAAGTGAAATGCTACTAAATATTCAGATGTATGACTACAACAATTAAGTTAAACTAGATGCTAAACTTTCAAAAGTAAAATTGCTAAAATAAAACAAAGGTTTTTGTTGATGAAAAGTTCAAGTATGAGAAAATATCCTTCCCCTTTACAATGAAAATATTTCTTGTGAAGAAATTGAAATCATTTGAAAAATATATTAACAAACTTTTTATGCTAAATAGGAGCAATCCTAATCTCTACCCTCTTCTGAGCGCTATAAAGAACATTGACTAATCCAGAGTTTGGTCCCTAATTCCGTGGTGTTAGGCTGGGAGGATACCGACTCACCTTAGGGCTAACATGTTGCCATTAGTTTCTAATCAATTGAACCGATTTGGGGATTATAATCTGTCACCTTAAAATCTTTCAATTCTACATCCAACAAAGTATAATCCCGATTTATTGCACCCAATCCCATGGATTACATACTCTCCCATGAAATCAAATATAATTCTCCCTTTATTGTAGAAATCATATTCCCTTTTTAGAACATATGTTTCTCAACACATTTTAACAATTTAATTGACCAGATTGAAAAGTAAATGAAGATCAAAGTTCAAATCATCACAAGTTATCTACATTTAAAATCATAGAAAACAAAATCAATTCTTCACAAAATCATTTCTTCAAAGTATGGAGAAGGATACGATAAAACACAGACTCATTTATAAAAATAAGTTTACAGACAAAATAAATAAAAAATACAACTTATCTCATAATGATTCTTAAGAAAATCTCTAGAAGCTCACTCCAAGCCTTTCTCTCTTTACAAGCACTCTCAATTCTCTCTTAGAAGTGTAATGAAGAAGAAATACCTCACTTTCACTCTCCTCTTACAACCCTAGAAGATAATCTCCATGCCCTTGACTTTCTCTCTCTATCTCTCCCTCTTGGTTCTCACGCCACCTATCTTTTTTCGCCTCCCTCTTGAAGCTCTTCTCCAACATGATTTTAGTTTGGGCTGCCTCCTCTAAAAAGAGTTTCAATTTCCCTCCAAATTTTAAAAGTCAAAACTTTGAATTCAAAAGATGCGTCACTTTGATCCATGAGTCAAATCCCTTTAAATTAGAACCTTCCAAACTGTCTAGATGTATTGAATCACTTCATGGGGAGTTTAGAACAAGTGCCCCTTTAAAAATTCACGCAAAATTTGTCTCATACTACCTTAATTTGAAAATTTTGCATCTGGCGCATCATGTACCAGTGCTTTGAATTTTTGCGGATCATGCGCCAAACCCAAAAATTGGTTGTTTTTGCTCCAGATTTTGCTCCTTTTGTCATTTTTGCTCCAAATACCTAAAAATGGTATACCTGCAACATAAACACAAAAATACCTTTCTTTAAAGTGCAATATCACAAAAAATAGGCATAAAATGGTACTTAAGACGGTATATTATTTTTGTGTATCAGGGATCAGTGAGGCAGTAAGCAGTCCATCAAGGCAATTAATTAGGTTAATGATGGGTTTTGGCAAAGATCACTTTGTCTTAGGAAATTTAGGAAAGAAATCCCTCAATTTAGGGGACTCTTAGGTCCCTAAGGTCCATTGGGTGATTTTAGTGGTCTTGGGTTACCAAATTAGGCTAGATTTGGTTAACATTTGGGTCAAGGTTCAATTTTGGGTCATTTGGATTCAAGTTGGGATATATTACACTTGAGCTTAGATTGGGTCAAATTGATTGAGCAAATTGGTGTAGATTATTTTCATGAAAATTTTAGAAAAGGTTTGGATTGGTTTTGAATTGATTTGGGGAGTCAACTTGGTGGTATTTGAACATTTGATCAATTTTGGGGATGTTAGGTTAGACTTCGGTTTGGGTTGGGCTAGAGTTTGTCTATGGCCCAATTGATGGCTCAATTTGATGTAGGCGATGGTCATGAAGTGTTTTAGACCAAAATTTCCACTCAATTTTGGGGCTATGGCATTTAATTTGGTGGAATTTGGGGAAATGGCTAATTTGGGGCAAAATTGGGGGTTTTGATCCGAGTTGAATTTGAGTAAAATTGAGGTTTTACCAAAGCCAATTGAAGGTTCTATTTGATGTAGGTAAGTTTTGTAATGATTTTATAATTCAAAATTGGAGTAATTGGAAAGGTATGGGGGTTCAATTTGGGAAATTTTGGCTTTCGATCAAATTGGGGATTTTGAATTGAGATTGAAATTGGGTTTGAAATTGGGTGGGTTCAATTGGGCTTTTAGTTGGTTTCAATCAACTTTAGGCATGATGAATTGGAGTTTAGAACTGAAATTGGGGAGAATTGGAACTAAATTGGTGGGGTGGACATTTGGGGTGAATTAGGGTAATTGGGCCTTTAAGCGCAAATTGGGGATTTTGGTCAAAATTGGTCAAATTAAGCCCAATGCAGTTATAAAAATTGGTTTTAGGGACATTTGAAATGATTTTGAAGGTTTTGGGACAGTTTGGGTCACCAGGGGTATTTTGGTAATTTTGGCAAAATCAATGGTATTTTGGTAATTTTTGCAAAATCAGGGGTCTTTTGGTAATTTCGGTAGATTTTGGGGGTGGAAGGCTAAATTTGTTATTTTGGTAGGGTTTGGTTTGCCAACCACACAACCACCCCACATGAGTCATGGACCAATAGAATCCCCTACATTGGTTCCTCCATGTACTGCTCTCAACTAAACCCTAGCCTAAAGTTAGTGGCATAAGGGACCACCAAAATGAGTCTCCCAAAATGTTAAGAGATCAAAGTTAAACATGTTTGGGTTTAATATTGTGAGTGAAAGTGTGATGTGTAAGTGTGTGTGTGTGTGTGCAAGACTGATCAAGACCACACCACTCAGGGTCCACCCTAAGGCCAAACAATCCAATGGAGACTCCCTTTAAGCTCCTTCATACTGGCCTCACCTACTAAGTGTTAGAGGTTAGGCTAATATATGGAACTTTAAATTGACCAAACAAGGGTTTAGATTTTCTAATAGTAAGGGTTCCTTTACTAATCCTCTAAGAATAGTCAACAGGAAAGTCCTATGGCTAGACCCTAGGCACTAAGGAGGAAACTAGACCTCAACCAAAAGTGAGGTCAACATGCCTACCGCAGTATACCTCCTAAATAACCATTCTACTCTTCTCCTATTCTAACAAGTATTACAAGAATGTAGAATATAAAAGAATAGTAAAGCGCGATAAAGTGCAGTAAATGTAAAAAAAATAAACATGCATACCTGAGATTTCTGTTGTTGTTCCATGGTTAGTATGATAAATAAAATATGCTAACGTGCATGAAATTTAAGCAAATTCAAGAAATTTAAGCAAGTCATATGAAAATTTGGCATGATAAAAACTTAAGTAAGTCGTAAGAAAACATGAATCGAGTAAAACAAAACTTGTTGCCACATATAGAAGACCGGGGTTGAATGTAAGAATCAAGTAAAGAGCAGGATTGTGTGCTTTATAATCTCAACTTTGAATAAGAGCTACCAACCAAGCAAATCTAAGGAGGCTATTTCATGTTCTCAATCAAAATGAATAACAAGTGAACCTTTATCCAAAAATTCATTAATATTTTACCCCTAGGGTTTCCTCCCCCATTACTTTTTTAGTTTAATCCAAGTGACCATGTAACTTTGTTAGCCCATTATTTGTGGGTTAATTGAAACATCAGAAAGAATTCATATTTTTCTATTATTTATTTATTTTTATAATTATTTTGGTCCAAAATTAATAATTTTCAATGTTAATTAATTTGATTAACCAAAACATGTTTGTTGTCTTTAGAAAAAAATAATTGTGTTTCTATAAGTTAGATAGCTATTTAGAATAACTTTCATGAATTTTTTAGTTAAATTTTTTTTTTATTATTCTTAGTTAAATTTAGTGAATAAATAATAGAAAATTTATTTTTATTTTGAAAATTAAAATTTTAAATTTCTAAATAATCTCTCCGGCTTTAAAAAACTTATAGAATTTTATTTTATACTTTTATGATTATTTATTTATTTATTTTTAGTTATGTTTAGTAAAAAATATGGAAAAATACATTTTTATTATTTTAAAAATTTTTAGAAGCATTTTTAGTTTTCTTTTTCATTTTAAATATGATTTGTGATATTTTGAATTATTTTTATATTTATGTAATTTTTAATTATTTTTAATTATTTAAAATCACATAAACACTTAAAAAGTGCAATTATTATTTTAACTTCAATTTTATTTTTCCTAAGTGTCTTGGGTCTCAAGAAGCACTCCAAACTAAATTATATAACTTTCTCATTTTTATTTTATTTTATATACTTATTTTATGTCAAAATAACTATTTTACTAGAAAAGTATTCTTATAGTAAAAATAATATCTCTCACTTTGAAATTTTTATAGTGGTATCTTAAGGTGGTTTCCTTTAATCAAAGTTATTTTTGTGATTTTTTGAATTATGCTTATATACTTTTAATTTTTCTTAATTTTAAATATTTAAAGTACTTAGCTTTGTATTCTTTATTTTAAACTGCTTTTTAATTTTTCCTAAGATCCTCTGACCACAATGAAATCAAAAAACTTAATTTCATATTTTTCTGGTTTTTATTTTTATTTTTCCTAATTATTTAAATACAGTATAGGTGGAATCACTATAAAATTAGGGCTTTTGATGCTAGGGTTGTCTTTTGACCTTAGAAAATTTAGGGAAAATCCCTAAGGTCATTAGACATAAGCCCTCAAAATTTTGTGTAATGGTGATTAATATTTAAACACTTAAGAATTAATTAATATTTAAGGTTTTTAATTAATTTTAAAAAAATACTTAATAAATGATTTCAATTTATGGTCTATTAAATTCTCCTCTATTCACTAAGCACAGTGGGATTTTATTTTATTTTTTTTTATTTTTCTACACCAAGATATGAATTTTTGAAGTTAAATAGTATTTCTGTATTTATTTAATTTAGAAAATCTCAAGTTTCCTACTTATCCACGTTGGCGCCAGCTCATCCTAAGCAGATCTAAAGCTCTGTGCAGTGTGTTTTGATTGGTTACACTTTCTACCTCAATAGCTGACTCGGTCCTCGATCAACATTCCATTGGCTCTAGCTCAATCTATGTTGTTTGTTCAACACAAGCGCGAGTGTACGCCATCCGTTCATCAATTCCATGAACAGTCTGCATTATAACCTAAGATCTCACTCGATACTCAAATAAATTAAGTGTAGTTTGTTCCTAGACCTTCAACTAAGTGAGACAAACAAATCTATGCAGCTAGATACGTTGAAATAACTATTTCTTTCACAAAGGCCCACACTGAGGCAAAATTAAAACTTTTTTATCTATACCTGTGTATAAGAGGTGAGACCTCAATTATATTGGTTGAGAAGCTTTGCCTTGGTCCCACAAACGTCCTCTATATGTCAATTTAAGTTGTGGTTGGGTCCAAGTATGATCTATACCAATGGATGGATCAGGCATGGTCTTGGACAAGGTTACAGAGCTCATTAATGGGGGCTTTTGTTTGGGGAAGTAGATTTGATGTTTATGAATCTTTTGGGATAATCAATTGGGAGTTTTGTGGAGTCTGGTGGAATAGCCAAAAAACCCTTAGATTTCAGTGATGAAATTAGGGTTTCTCAATATCAAAGAGGGCCAAAAAAGATTGGGATGAGTTTCGTGTAGGTGTAATGGAAGTCTGGAATGATTTTGGCAGAGTTTCCTTAAGGTTTGTGCATGTTTCCTTTTTTGCCATTGGGTGGTGGTGTTTTTATAGGAAGGGAAATGATGGCCAATTAGGCTGGTCAGCTAGTGCAAAGTGGTTCTTAGGTGGAGGGAAGAAGAGGCCAAGTGGCCAATTTAGGTGAGCTACATTGGGGTTTTTCCTATGGTGGCGCTCTTAGGTTTGGTGTTTTCTGGTAGCCAAGGTGATCAGTTGACCAAGGGGAGGTTCACCATCTTATTCAGGGTAGTGAGGGGTTGAGTGATGTGAATCTAATGGGAGTTGTTCATTGAAAATGTAAAGGGGTTTAGGTTAGGTTGAGTTTGACTTGGGTCTAGACTCAAGAGAATGGGTTGGGTAGTTCCCCATGGTTGACCAAGGTCAGGTGGACCAAAACATATGTTGTGGAGAAGTCACCATTCAAAGGATTAGGATTAATCATGGGTTAGAGTGAGTCGTGGGAGTGGTTAAGTGCTTTTTAGGGGATCATTAAAGGGCTCCCTCCTTTTGTCATTTTGAGTATGGTGACATGAAAATGGGTTACATCGCCTGCATGTGGCTTCAAGGTGGCTTTGTGGCTTGCATTTGGTTTGGTCAATTTGCATGAAGAGGGATTTTTGGAATTTTAGCTGATTTTTAAATGGTGTTGTCATGATTCCAAAAGAGGAAGGGGCTAAACTTACAAATATAATGTTTTATGGTTTCATTTAATTGAATGGATAATGAAATAATTTTTTCATGTGGGCTCTTAGATTTAAACTTTTAGAATTTAAGTATGGTGGGCTTGAAATTGGGCTTGGGTAATATTGAATTTATGATTGGATTTTGGTGATATTGTAATTGAATTTTGATGAAATTGGGTTTGGGATAGGTTTGGAAGAAATTTGGGATAAATTGAGAATTTAGGTGACTTGTTTGATATCTTGGTAAAAATTGGGCATTTTCATTTAATTTTGGCAATTTTGGGACAATTGGATAATTTGAAGAGGGTTTGAATGATTTTTGGTGAAAAATTGGTATTTGGTCAATTTGAAGCATTTTTGGGAATTTTGGGTCATTTTGGTAATTTGGCGAATTTTGGTGGATTTGAGGAATTTTGGGTGAATTTGAGTAAATATTATGGTTATGATTGGTTTTCAAGAAGTTGTAAGCAAAATTGAGGATTTTGTCAATTTTTGGGCAATTTGGGAATTTATGGGTAATTTGGTAATTTTGGGATATTTTAGACAAATTTTGATTTTAGGGTGGATTTGAGGTCAATTGGGAGATGTGAGGATGCAAGCCATTAAAACCTCCTTAAAGTTATATGGTCTTTGTGAGAACTCATTTTGGAGCCTCCACAAGTTGGTATTTGCACTCCTAACTAAGGGTTGGGGACTTGCGACCACCCAAATAAGCCTACAAAAAAGTTAGGTAGTGTGTTATGGGCTTCCAAGGGGAAAGATAAGTCAACCTTGGTAAATGATGGTTTTGGATGTGTTGAGGAGTTTGAGGTATGTGCAAGACCAAGCCACCAAGGGTTGCTCTAAGGCCTTATGATCCTATAAGAACTCATTCTTAGGTCTTCACTCGTTGGTCTTAGCCATCTCAAGTGACAAATGAGGGCTTTTGACCACCAATGTGGGACTTCACAAGAAGAGTCAAGATGTATTTAGAATTCTTGTAGTGGTAGGCTCCATCACTATTCCTCAAGGATACTCGACAGGAAAGTCTTATGGCTAGATCCTAAGGCTCTAAAGAAGAGAATTATACCTCATAAAAAATGAGGTCAACAACACATCATAGCAAAAGTTGTTTATAAGAAAAATCTATCTACACCCTAACCTTAGTTCTAGGAAAAGATCTATAAAGTGTTGCCTAACTAGCATCTAAGTGATTACTATGTAGTGCAAGGCTAAGTGCATTCTCATATGACCTTGATGAGGTCATAAGGACTAGGCTTATTTTGAGCATTTAAATGAGCTTACACCCATCATACTAGTTATGAATGTTAACTCAAACATATGTTTGGAATGATCCTACAAAATCTAATAGTGATAGGATAATTCATATCACATGTTTGGTCAAGCCAATTGGTGATGCTCATTTCTCACTTACTATCACATGCCATTAGAGTTTGATGAATTCATGCCATTAAATTGCTAATTCATGCAACTTAAACCTACATAGAAAGGTAGTTGAGTTTACTTAGATGAATCAAACATAATAAATTACACATGGTACTAAGAACCCTAAATCTGAACATTATGTCGTATAGATAGCCTCGTAGCACTGAGCTTCTATCCTACGAAAAATTGAACTGGCATTGCAATGCAACGATGATAGCATTAGAGAACCAACAAGTGTTACTCTAGGTGAAATCATAACAATATACGCATATGCAATACAATAATAAAGACAACAACAAAACCTTTATCCCACTAAATGGGGTCAGCTACATGAATTCTTTTTCTCCATATCATCCTATTTAATGTCATATTTTTATTTAATTCTAATAAATTAAGATAATTTTTTATTCAATATGCCCATGTATTCCGTGGTCTACCTCTGCCTTTCTTAACATAAGTAAACAAATAATGCAAGGACACAATCACTAAAGAGTAATTCAAACATGTGATAAAAGACACATACAAATGATGATTGTCAGGCTTTAGCAAAATACCACCAAAGAGTAGTGCAAGTGATAGTTTGATATTAACTCCTACTCTAAGGAAATATTGAAATGGCATTTTGGCACCACTAGGACAGCACCATGATGTCAATCACTACTACTCTTAATTATAAGGGTGGTAGCATAGACACATTATACTTAATGCACCCTACAAACTGTATCTAGTCGTGAGACCTCAACAACTGTCTTAAAACCTCAAAAAATGGTTTACAAATCCAAATAAGAAAATAAGTAGAACTTATTATATCATATTTGGTAATGGTGAGCCCACCAAAACTTTAACCAATTTAGTAAAAAATGCTTGGATTTCCACATCTATAGAGATATGCAAAAATGAATCCTTGGATATAATACCTAAGCTCATGTGCAATAAAGGTAACTACACCAATTCAACATAATCCAAGCTCAACCCATCAAACTAATCATAAGGGCAAAATTGACACCCATTGTAACCTATTAGTCTTAGAGTATAAATCATGTGTACAAAACTCAATAAAGATTTAGACTTAAACTTATTCAACAAAAGTGAACATAGCAAGGTGGCCAATTGCCATCATTGCACTATAAAGAACGTAGTGCACTAATAATGCATATACAAGAATAAAGATTCTTGGGTGAGTCATGGTGCTGCTATGCTAAAAAGTGGTGTTACGGCTTTGAAGCCAATAGCTAGGGCATTATAGCTCTGTTAATAGAGCCACAACACTTGGCAAAATGGGTTAAGCCTAGTGCCACGATGCTAAGAGTAGCACCATAACATTTGAATCAGTGGGGATCAGTGCCTAAGGTTGTGATGCGGAGATCCTCAATGTGACTCTCAACTTAACAGAAATTAAGTCTAATAAGGCCATGATGTTGAGAAGCATCACATAAACTATATTCAAAATTATGGTATAATGTCATGGATCTAATTAGAAACTTTATGTCATAGTTCCAGCTCAAAGTAGATGACATCATGGTATTGTTAAAATAATGAAATTGCACTATCATGGAAATAGCATGGTGCACAGGCGCCAGGAAGTGGTGTTCAGACACCACTCAAAAAGGAGTAACACTATGGTGCTTAAAGGCAGTGTCATAGTGTTTGGGCCAATAAGTAGGGTTTCACACTTCATCAACTTAAAAAATGAGGGAAATAGGACAAAACCTTACCTAATGGTTGTCTCTAACATAGAACCTATCCTAGTCCTCTAACACAAACTCTATGGGACCCTAAGTAAATGAAAATTATAAGAGTAAAAGAGGTTTTTCCTGTGTAATGAGTTTGATGATGTCCATCTTATTTAAAAGATGTAAAGCTTCTTAGGTGCTCATTGCTGCAAATGAATAATTTTTTTAGAGGAGAAGAGGATAGAGGGAGAGTAGGGGAAAACCTAAAGGGATCTCAGATTACATAGGAAGGAAATAGATGGTTCAATACACGGAGAGAGAGAGAGAGAGATAACCCTCAGGCAGGCCTGAGTTGCCCTTTTAAGAGGTTCAAAAGTAGGTGCAACATTGTGGTGTTAGGTCACAACATCGCTAACATGAAAAATGTCAAGTTAACTGGCCAATGTGCATTCCTAACACATATTAACATGTAAAAAAAGTCAATTATTTAGTGTAGCACCTATCAACTACACTATGATGTTGTTGATATGGTGGATGTCACATTAACTAACATGACAACAAACATGACATGATCCACTGACACTTGTCAAACTATCAGAATGGTTCCTATGTGTTGATGTAAGGAGCCATTATGCTGCTAACATGGTAAATACTATATTAATTGATTTGAAAAAATTCATGTGAGAGACACAAATACATGTCAATATAACACCGTGATGTTGAAAAGATGGTGATATAGCACTAATAACGTGATAAGTGCAATGTCAGTTGACATCATTGCCAGTGTCCAATGATCCACCACCCTGAGACTGAAAAAGTTTACTTTGGGGTGTCATGTGTCTTTGTGGTACTAGCTTATGCCGCCATGGCCTTGCCACATTTCAAAGTGGCTTTGTGGGATTACTATTCATGATCAATAACATTTTGATGCTAGAAATGGGTGGGTGTCAAGTCAGGATTGATTGGACTCAAAGGTTCATTTAAAGGGTGAAATCAATGCCTTAGCATTGGGCATAATCACCAGAGATGGACACTAAAGCATCATAAGGTGGCACCATGGCCCAAAAATAATTCTTAAAAGACCCAAATCCCAAGTTCCCATGACATTATGCGATAAATAAAAGCCATGACTCTCAGGTTATGCTCTCAAGCACTGGAACTTGACATTACATCGTTAGGCAAAACATTAGCATTTTTCATGTATAGAACATCTACACAATCACAAGGTTTTTGTACAAATGTTAAACATCTATATTGTATTAACTCATATTAAAAATAAAACTTTTTCATTAAATTAAATATCTCAGAAATAAAATGAAAAGTACAACAAAAAATTTGAAAAATACATGATGGGAAAGCACATTAAGCAAGGAAAATAAGGAGCCTAATACTCCAATCTTGTGCCACACCCAGTGTCATCATCATCATCATCATTTCCACCACCCATTATGTTTCTTGATTCAGTATCCTAGTAGAACAAGGAGATGGATCGAACCTGCTAGGTAAGCCCCCAATAAAATTCTAACTAAAGACTTAGGCTTATCAATCAAACTGTTGGGCTTGCCAGAAAAACAGCTAGCTATGTTGCAAAAGAAACTATTAGCTCTCAGATTTAATGAGGTGATATCACCATATAGCTCATGAAAATGCCCAGACATAAAGTGGCGATGAACAATAGAGGCAGGAGGGGATAAATGGACTAACTCGGTGGGCTCCTTATATGACCAAATTATATTAGTTGTATAGCAAGCTTGGGGTTGATCATTTGCTCCCCTTCTTTTATAGAACCTTTATCTTAATTCATAGAGCATATATTAGATCTAATTATCAATTTTGATGGTCATACCTCCTTGATCCATATACTCAATGGATTTCTGCATGGTAAGATGAACATTGATCATATATTTTGTCTAGATCACTGATACAACTAAAAATAACCTATTTTTAGTGCATATTTTATAAGAATTTTATGTACATTTTTTAGATATTGCACTTTAACGGAATGTATTTTGCATGCTTTTGGTTTCAGGTGCATGGAATGGACATTTAGTGAAATCAGGGCAAATGGAGAAAAATTGAAGATTTTTATGTAGCGCTATAGCACCACCCCTTGGTGTCATGACATCGTATACGAGCGAGATGGGCACTATAGTACCCCAAACTGGCATTATAGCGTGAGTAACTGCCTTTCTAGATGGTTCATTGAATTTGGCCAAATTTTGGAGAGGTGTTTGAAGCATCTGTTGATTATTTTTTGTTTTCTATTAAATGAGAAAGATCTGGCAAACTGGCCACTAGTTTTTATTGTTGTAAGACTTAAATTTCAATGTAAATGTTTTTTTTATTTAATCTCCACGAATTTTGAGTAGTTCCATTTCTTTCTCCTTGAATATGGGATGTAATCTTGTGTGATGGGAATGATTTAAAGATTTATTTTTACTCTTAAGAATTGTGATGGTATTTTCACTGAATCTTCATTTACTTTATAAGCTGGCCACTTGTGAGGTTAAAATCTATTGGGAAACATAATGACGTGAGAGGGCTATGATTTCACCCAACTAGTGGATACCACACTTCATTCTAGGCAGAGCCATTGTGATCACCTAAGGGGGGTGCAAATAAATAGACTCTTCTCAATTTCGATTAAGGTTTAGTACTCACCTGCTGGGATTCAGCCATCATAGTGGCATAGGCTTAGGGGCATCTAAAGGTGAGAGGCTAGATAGTTCTGATATCGAATCAAGAAGTTAAGGAATCAGACTTAAGTTAGCTAATGTTCTTTGCTAGCACCGAGAGGGGGTAAAGAATAAGGTATGCTTCTATTTGTCACAATACATAAATTTTGTCTTAAATCACTTGAATCCTACATAGGTTAAAATCTCTTTGCAAGGGGAAAGGTTTTCCATAATATCCAAACTCATTGTTAAATTTTGTTAAGTTGTTACAATTAGTTATTATTTTATTTTTAACTATTTAGTATTAAGTTTTAGTAAGCATATCATTTTAGACCATTTATCTGTTTAATTTGCAATTTAAATAGAAGTTCTATATGTTGATTTTAAGAGTTATCACTTTCCTCATGGTATCGATACAGGGTTTTAAGGAAAATCTTATATTACTTGAAACGATACGTATACTTGCGTAACACCCCTAGTGTGAAAATTTATTATAAAATTTACAAAACAAAGAATATTATAAAGATTATGAATTGGATTGGACTATTAGATTATTGAAATGGACTATTAGAAAGTTTTTAAAATAAGGAAGACTTCATAATTCTCAAGAAATGGCAAACACATCGCAAAATAATATTAAATTCAAACTGTTGAAAATGAACATCATAATTTACAAAAACTTTTAAGGGATTGTGTGAACCTTACAGTAGATGAAATTCATTTAAGCATTCAAACTCCTTTTGTAGAGGCTTACTCATTTGAACTTAAACCTTTATTTATACAAATGATACAAAATAATCAGTTTGGAGGAACACCATCTAAGGATCCCAATTTACATTTAGCCAGCTTTTCAGAACTGTGCTGCATTTAAATATGATGGTGTATCAAATGATGTCGTTATACTTAGAATTTTTCATTTTTCATTACAGAATAATGCTAAAAAATGGTTAAATTTGTTAGCACCTAGTTCTATTAGAACTTGGGGAGATTTAGCTCAAAAATTTTTAGCTAAGTATTTTCCACTTTCAAAAATTGTGAAGCATAGAAATGATGTTACTTCTTTTACTTAGTATGAAGGAGAGTCTATATATGAAGCTTGGGAAAAATTTAAGGAACTACTTAGAAAGTGTCCACATCATTCTTTACTAGATGGATTAAACATTCAAACTTCTTATAATGGGTTAGTAGAATTCCTTAGAACTATTATAGATGCTGCTACTGGAGGTTCATTAATGTCTAAACCTTTTGATGAAGCTTATTCATTAATTTAATAAATGGCTACAAACAATTTTCAATGGCCTTTTGATAGAGTAAATCATAAGAAAGTAGTCAGTATTCATCATAACAATGATATTTCTATGATTGCATGTGAAGTTGCTACATTGTGTAAGAAGATAGACTAAATTGGAATGAATTTTTCTCCAACACCCCAAATGGTTGAAGAAATTCATTAGGATAAATGATTGATTATCATATTTCATTGGAACCTATAAATGCTATCAACATACCCAATAACACATATTCCAAATATTATAACTCAGGTTGGAAAAACCATCCTAACTTTAATTGGAACAATAATCCTAATAGTGGAAGTCAACAATGGGGAAGTGCTCAAGTAAACCCATTGGGAAATTGGAATAACAAGGGTTGTGTTAAATTTAAACCTACTTATCCTCCTAAATTTAATCAACAAGTTAACGAGAAGAAATTATCTATAGAAGAAGTGTTGTTGCAGATGAGTAATCATTTACAAAGTCAAATTGCTGTTATTAGAAATATGAATAATCAACTAGGTCAAATTGCTAACTATTTTAGCAATAAGCCATAAAAAACACTTCCTAGTAATGTAGAGATCAATCCTAAAGACAAAAGTAAAGAGCTAGAGTAAGTTAAAGTGTTTTAACTAAGGAGTGCAAAGAAATTAAATGTTGGAGTTCAAAAAGAGATTGAAGTTTAGAGAGATGTTAAAGAAATTGAGAGACCTGAAGAAATTATTCTTAAGGAAGCTGAAACACCTAACTTTCCAACTAAGATTGATTTAGAAAGACCCCCACCATCTTTTTTCAAAGATTTAAATAAAAAAAAATGGAAAAACAATTTTCAAATTTTTTTGAAATATCCAAGAAGCTAACAATTAATATCCCATTTGTTGAGGTTTTGAAACAGATGTCAAGTTATGCCAAACTTATAAAAGAAGTTTTAAATAAAAAGAGGAAGTTTGTATATAATGATATTGTTGTTCTTAGTGAAGAATGTAGTGCAATAATTCAAAAAATGTTTCCTTGAAAACTCAAAGATCCTGGTAGCTTTACCATACCTTGTACAATTGGAGAAAAATTTTATGGAAAAGCTTTATGTGATTTATGAGCGAGCATTAACCTTATGCTACTACCAATATTCAAAAGTTTAGGTTTATGAGATAATTCTCCCATTGTTGTACCCCTAGAATTAGCAGATCAATCTATCACTTATCCTAAAGGGGTTATAGAAGATATTCTGGTTAAAGTGGATAAATTTATCTTCCTTGTTGATTTTATTGTATTAGATATGAAATAAGATAAAGGAATTCCTATTATTTTGTGGAGACCTTTCCTTGATACCAGACAAACAATGATAGATGTGCAAAAGTGAGAATTAATCATGAGAGTGAATAATCAGGAAGTTACATTTAATGTGCTAAAAAAATGAAGTATCCAGATGGAAAATGCTATATAATGAATCTCATTGATGATATGATTGTTAATCATTTTTAAAACAAATTTGAATTCATATTGGATAAAAAATATGAAGTCATTTCAAAAGAAAAAGAATTAGAAGCTGAGACTAAAGGAAATTTTCAAGATAAATCAAATGAGATGATTACTGAGGATTCAAATTATGTTCAAGAAAATTATGAAAATTTAGATACTACTGAATATAGTATACCCTTGATTCTATCTATCAAAAAACCTCTACATTACTAGTTATTTTATCTTCAAATTTAATTATAGACCAAGAAGAAAAATTATTGCAAATATTAAAGAATCATAAAAAAAGCCTTTGGATGGACATTAGCAGATATTAAAGGAGTCAATCCTTTAATCCGTATGCACCAAATTCTGATGGAAGATAACCGTAAGCCTAGGGTTGATCCTCAAAGGATATTGAATTATATACTGAAAGAAGTAGTTAAGAAAGAAATTTTAATGTGGTCGGATATTGAGATTTTTTATCCAATTTCAGGCAGTTCTTGATTTATTCATAATTATTGTGTTCCTAAGAAAGGAGTGACTGTGATTGAAAATGAAATGAATTTATTAATTTTAACAAAGCTAGTTACTTGATGGTGAATCTGTATTGATTATAGAAAATTAAATGTCGCCATTAGAAAAGACTATTTTGCTTTACCTTTTCAGGATCAAATGTTGCATAGACTATAGGACACCATTATTTTTGCTTTTTAGATGGATATTATGGATAACACCAAATACCTATTACTCCCGAGGGTCAAGAGAAAACAACTTATACTAATCCTTATGGAACTTTTGGTTTAGAAGAATGTCATTTAGATTATGTAATGCCCCTACAAATTTTTAAAGATGTATAACGTTAATTTTTTGTAATTTAATTGAAAAATGAATCAAAATTTTTATGGTTGATTTCTCAGTCTTTGGGACTTCTTTCAATTTATGTTTAGATCATTTAAAAAGAGCTCTAAAATGATGTGAAGAAACAAAACTTTGTTCTCAACTGGGAAAAATGACAATTTATGGTTGTAGGAGGAATAGTGTTAAGACATAAAATTTCTGAAAAGGGCATTGAAGTTGACCCAACAAAATTTTAGTTATTGTTGAATCGCCACCTCTTACAAATGTGAAGGGAATAAGAAGTTTTCTAGGACAGTTGGTTTCTACTGGTGTTATATTAAAGATTTTTCAAAAATTTTGAAGCCTTTATGTCAACTTTTAGAAAAAGATGTCAAATTCGATTTTAATGATGAATTCCTATATGCCTTTAATTTATTAAAAGAGAAATAAATCACTGCACCAATTATTGTTTCACCTGATTAGACAAAACCTTTTGAATTAATGTGTGATGCTAGTGATTATTCTATAAGGGTAGTTTTAGGATAGAAATATGACAAAATTTTCATGGTGATATACTATGCTAGTAAAACTCTTAATAAGGCTCAATTTAATTACACTACCACTGAAAAAGAATTATTAGCTATAGTGTTTACTTTTGATAAATTTAGATCTTAGCTTATTGGAACCAAATGTATTATGCATAATGATCATTCTGCTATAAATTATTTAATGATGAAGAATGATGCAAAACTTCGATTAATTAGATGGGTCCTTCTAATGCAAGAATTTGATTTTCAAGCTATGGATAGGAAGGGTACTAATAATCAAATAATTGATCATCTGGCAAGGGTTGATCATGAAAATGAAAAATATTTAAATAATGAAATTAATGAGAACTTTTCTAATGAACAATTTTATGGGATTAATGAATGGTACATTCTGTGGTATGCTAATATAGTGAACTACTTGGTTAGTAATATTTTACCTTATGGACTAGATAGCCATCAAATTAAAAAGTTCATTGATGATTTAAAATTTAACTTTTGGGAAGACCCTTATTTATATAAATAATGTAAGAACTCAATTATTTGAAGATGTGTATCATTTGAAGAAACTCAATAAATTTTTCAAAAATGTCATAAATCAGATTTTGGGGGATATTTTGGAGTGGATAAAGTTGCATTTAAGATTTTACAATCTGGATTTTATTGGCTTAGTTTTTTAGAGATGTTAATAATTATCTAAAAATATGTGATCGATGTTAGAGAGTAGGTAATATTTCTATAAGGGATAAAATACCCCTAAATTTTACTCTTGAAGTTGAAATTTTTTATGTTTGGGGATTAGATCTCATATGATCATTTGTACCCGGAAAGATTTATATTTTAATAGATGATTTTCTTTCTAAATTGATTGAAGCAGTTGCTTTGCTTCATTGTGATGTTAAAAGTGTAGCAAAATTTTTAAGAAAGAATATTTTCACAAGATTTGGAATGCCACGAGTTATCATTACAGATGAAGGAAGTTATTTAAGGAATAGAATAATTGAAACATTAACTCAAATACTTGGGATTAAACATCGTATTGCCACAACTTATCATCCTCAGACCAGTGGTTTAGCAAAAGTATCCAAACGAGAATTTAAAAGAATATTAGAAAAATGGTAAATCCCAAAAGGACGGATTGGTCTGCTAGACTTGATAATGCTTTATGTGTCGATAGGACTACTTATAAAAAAAAACCTGTAGGAAGGACACCATATAGGCTCATATATGGAAAAACATGTCACATGCTAGTTGAGTTGGAACATAAAAATTACTGGGCAATTAAAGAGTTTAATTATAATTTTAAAGATGCTGGAGAGAAGTGATTACTGTAATTAAATGAGCTTGATGAATTGATAAATAAAGCTTATGAGAATGCCAAAATTTATAAGGAGAAATGGAAATTGGATTTGAATTACGAAGATTAAAAGCTTACATGAGTGATGAGGGTCCTGCATTTGAGGAGATCTTAATGTTGGGCAAAACCTGATTAAAACATTGGTTATGCCGGGCTTAAGACGTTAAACCAAGCGCTTTGTGGGAGGCAACCCAAAGTTATCAATGTGGTTTGGATTTGAATTGTTGTTGTGATAATTTATATATAAGAATTATGAGTTTAATACAATTTTATTGGCACAAAACATTATTATATTAAAGGATTTGAAGTGTGGAAGAAAGAAATTTGAGAATTGAATATATTGGTTTAGTGCTATAGCGCCACAGTTCGAATAACTCTTTTAAACCGCCAAAAATTTGATTTCCTTTCTTCTTCCTTCATATAAAATTGCCTAGGATGGGATTTAAAGTATCCTTACAACATTCCTAAGTATTTGAAAGAAATTTTAGAGTATGAATTTCATTAGAGAGATCATGGAGAGTAATGGCAATGAGAGATTTGAAGATAAGAAGTTTGTGCATAAGGATGGTCAAACCAACTTCAATGAATATCTTGCATTAAGTCTGGAGCGACTCATGGACAAACTTTAGAAGATTGAAGTTGAAATTTCTCTTCTACATACATATTTTGAAAATTTGTTCCACCAATACAAGCATATAGATTGACAATTGAAGTTGTAATTCAATAGTTTGGCTTATTTTCAAGATACTCAAGTGACTATATATTGCACCAACAAGTGGATCAAAGAAAAATTACTGAGGAATTTCCTCATCCTCCTTTCTACCATTTTTATGATTGAAATTGTTTGGTGAGTGGAATGGAAAATATCATCACTAATCAAGAGTGGTCATAAAGGATGTTTTTATAGAGATATTTCTATTTTAGTGTTTTGTGATTTCATTTGGTGTGCCTATCATATTTGTATTAAGACTTTGTGTTGTTTTTATTATCTTTGTTGTATGAACATCTGATGACTTTCTATATCATTGTGTCATATGTATTGAACCTATAAATAAGATAAGAAAACAAGTTCTATTTTTTTTTGAAAAATTGGCCCTATGTATTCATTTTGAAATTTAAGAATTTGAGATTTTGGAATAACAACAAACTCAATAATTATAAAATTGGTCATTAAAACTTGAAAAATAGCAATTCTACATCCTAGATTTTAAGTTTCCTTTTCAAATATAATTTTTTTTTTCAATTTTGAATTTGTATGAAAGGCACTATACTGCCATCTTTAGGAGCTATAGTGTTATTCATTAGGCTAAGCAGGGCGCTATAGAGCTGAACTAATTTGTGAGTCATTTTAAGAGCCTGAACCCATATTTTTCACCATTTTCAACCTTGGCTAGTATCCTTCCTCCATTTTTTTCACAATTTTCTCCCCTAGGTTTTCATTTTGTGCTTAATTGGCTTGGTGTTAACCATCTGAACCTTGGATTTATTCATTGACCGACCTTTTTTTTTGTAAATCGACAATTACAAGAATTTGATGACGCTACTAGAAGATTTAATCCCCAGCAATGGTGTCAAAAATTTTGACTGCAACTTTATATATATATGCNAATTAGTTTGTAGGGTTACCGAGAGAAACAAATCATAAGGAAAATTTAGTTCCATGACTTATACAAAAAAAAGTAATCTTCAAGTTAGATTTGTAATTAGAGAAGACTGATTATTGTGTAAACATATGCATGTTATTTGATAAAATACAATAGAATGACTCTCATTCATTCAAATCTCAGAATAACAAAAAAAAAGATACAAAAAATTTCTTACAAATGTCTTTTTTGTCTACCTCTTATTCAACATCTTGAAAGATTATTTACTTTTATGCATTCTACTCCATATATGAGATAATGTCATAACAGATCAGAGCATCCCACAAATGGAGAAGTATGAAAATATTTTGATCATACATTGATGTCTGACCGACCTTTTTCTTTTTGTAAATCGACAATTACAAGAATTTGATGACGCTACCAAAAGATTTAAATTCCAGCAACGGTGTCAAAATTTTGACTGCGACTTTATATATATGTGTTTGATTTAATAAAGATGTATAGATATAATAATCAATAATGCNACTTGAGAATTTTGGCCAAATTTAGGGTCCTAAAGGTATCTAGGTAATTTGGGGGAGTTTAGGGGCAAAAGGCTACGTTGGGTATCTTGGTAGAGTTGGAGTGCCAACCACCATCAATAAGCCATGGACCAATCAAAATCTCATTTTAGTGATCTTAGCCAAATCCTAGTGTAGGGCTAATGGGTTTAGGGGACCACTGACCGACCTTTTTCTTTTTGTAAATCAACAATTACAAGAATTTAATGATGCTACTAGAAGATTTAAATCCCCGACAACGGCGCCAAAATCTTGACTGCAACTTTTTATATATATTTGTTTGATTTAATAAAGATGTATAAATATAATATTGNAATAATTACAAGAATTTGATGACGCTACTAGAAGATTTAAATTCCAGAAACGGTGTCAAAAATCTTGACTGCGACTTTGAATATATATGTGTTTGATTTAATAAAGATGTATAGGTATAATATTCAATAATGTCAAAGTAGAATTTTTCAACGCAAGTATACGTATCGCTCAAGTAATATAAGGCTCTAATGGAGTTCTAGTTATCGTTTGTCAATGCAAGTATACGTATCACTCAAGTAATATAGGGCTCTAATGGAGTCCTAGTTATTGATCCCACATGGAGAAATAGAATACTACAGGACTAAAGGCTTAATAAAAAGTAATACTTCAACTACAACGACGACATTCAATTTGCTTATCTGTCACTAATATACAATTGAAATAAGTAGATAATTTGGATAACTAATAAATAACTAAAGATAGAAGGTAGGGTTTAATNAATAATGTCAAAGTCAAATTTGTCAACGCAAGTATACGTATCGCTCAAGTAATATAGGGCTCTAATGAAGTCATAGTTATCGTTTGTCAATGCAAGTATACGTATCACTCAAGTAATATAGGGCTCTAATGGAGTCCTAGTTATTGATCCCACATGGAGAAATAAAATACTACGGACTAAAGGCTTAATAAAAAGTAATACTTCAACTACAACGACGACATTCAATTTGCTTATCTGTCACTAATATACAATAAAAAGTAATACTTCAACTACAACAATGGCGTTCAATTTTATACTACGGACTAAGGCTTAATAAAAAGTAATACTTCAACTACAACGACGACGTTCAATTTTCTTATCTGTCACTAATAACCTATTGAAATAAGTAGATAATTTGGATAACAAATAAATAACTAATGATAGAAAGTAGGGTTTAAAAATGATATTCAATATATAAGAAAACATCATTCTCCTTGTCAAGAAATTATAGTGAATGAATAAAATGAATTAATTCAATNTTATCGATTTCAAATATTTGCTCGGATGCTAACGCCACTATACGTATCACACAAGTAATATAGGCCTCTAATGGAGTTCTAAGTATCGATCCCACAAGGAAGTTTGGAATTCTTATAATATTAACTCAAAGAAACCCTAAACTAAATTGCACAAAACTTAACTAGGAATGCGGGTCAAATTTTATGTTTTTAAACTAAGTGAATTATAAGTAAAATTTGTGTTTTTAAACTAAGTGAATTATAAGAAACTCTAAACTACTCTTATCTCTAAACTCAAAGTAAAATTTAATATCACTAAACTAAGTTTTATGAAGAAGAGTTCAAATTTTAAAAAGTATCATTCCATTTGCAATGAGATTATAATCAATGAATAATATAAATTTTTATAAATTATATTGTATCAAATAAAATCATACATATTCTTTGCCCTCTTACAAGTACATAAAGAGTGTTGACTAATTCAGAGTCAAGTTTTTAAATCCTTAGTTAGGCTGGGAAGATACTAGCTCTCACTCTAGAGTTCTCACTATCCCTCCACATTGAGGCTATAATCTAACAATAGGTTCTCAAATTCTGGATCAAATTAGAGGTTTTAGTCTTTCACTCTAGAATCACCAATTTATGACCATCAAAACTTATTTCCCAATTTATTTGCACTTAACCACATGAACTACATTCTCATCCATGAGATCAAATGTGATTCTTACTTGGTTGAGGAAAGCATAGCCTTTTCAGATTATTATGTTTCACAATAAATTTAAACTTAACTATTGGTCAGATTGATTAAGTATATGAAGTTTGAAGTTTGAATCATCACAATTATGAAATTAAAACATTTCTAAACAATTTCAATTCTTCACATGATTATTTCTCATTACAGCGAGAAAGAAAAAACAAACTACTCAGATCTCATAAGGAAGATACAATTAAACATGGATTTAAATATAAAAATAAGTTTACATAACAAGAACAAGTAAAAGAAGTAAAGGACAAACTACTTTTCTCAATCTCTTCCCAAAGCAAATCCTTTGATGTTCCTTTGAATCACTTTTTCTCCTTATAATGTCACTCAATTATCTCTTAGAAATGTAATGAAAAGAAATATCTCATTTCTCCTCTCCTCTTACAACTCTAAGAGGCAATCTTCTGTGTCACTTTTTTCACTTACTCTCTTCTTCTCCTCATTTTTCCTTTGCCTTTTCTGTAATAAAATCACAATTATATAACATAGGACCGAATTTTCTAGATTCACCCCTAGCACCCTTTCAAAATTCATCCAAATTTAATGAATTTGAGAAAGAAATCATTTTTGGCGCCTAGAAACCACTCTTTTGTAAACTAACGCATAGGCGCCAGGTCATCTTTTACAAATGGCTTTTTACTCCAAATTCCTTCCTTTTTGCTTCTTTTAGCTCTAATTGTCCCAACTTATTGTGTCTGCAACAAAAATGTAGAAATACCTTCCATTAAAGCGCATATCCCTAAAAATAGACATTAAATGTGTATATAAAAGTATCATATTTTTAGACATGTCAATATGCATATGTGATAGACACGAGCTTTGTATTAAGTGAGTTAAAGACAACCATGAACATTTTTTTATAAGGTCTACTTTCCTCTTGTAGTGACAAATTTATTGGTTGGTATATTAAAGTCACTGAGACCTTACACCTGTATAAAACTATAGTTTCTTACTTCTTTTATTAATTTCTATTTGTTTAATTAGTATAGTTCTTATTTATTTCTGTTCCTAGTCTGTTTGACATTGATTTTTTGGGTTTTTTGCGTTATTTGTAAATGTTTTCCTTTTCATTTGCATTTTATTTGTTTTCTTTGGCGGGTTTGAGATGACCAAGATGAGATAATTGACCTTTTGGGTTTTTGGCCTGTTAGTAGTTGTTAGTTGGTGTCACAAGTGAAATCCTAATGAAAGCAACCAAGTTCCTCTCTTCTTTTCGGCGATATGGTTTTTGAGGATCTTTTAGATGGTTTTTTTGGTGATATACATATGTGACATTGACCGACCTTTTTCTTTTTGTAAATCGACAATTACAAAAATTTGATGACGCTACTAGAAGATTTAAATTCCAGCAACAGTGTAAAAAAACTTGACAGCGACTTTATATATATGTGTTTGATTTAATAAAGATGTATAAGTATAATATTCAATAATTTCAAAGTCAAATTTTTCAACGCAAGTATATGTATCACTCAAGTAATATAGGGCTCTAATGGAGTCCTAGTTATCAATCCCACAGGGAGAAAAAGAATACTACGGACTAATGTTTAATAAAAAGTAATACTTCAACTACAACGACGACATTCAATTTGCTTATCTGTCACTAATATACAAAATAAAAAAGTAATACTTCAACTACAACGACGGCGTTCAATTTGCTTATCTGTCACTAATAGGAAATTGAAATAAGTAGATAGTTTAGATAACTAATAAATAACTAAAGATAGAAAGTAGGGTTTAAGAATAGACAATTGAAATAAATATGTAATTTTCTTAATAACTCATAAATAACTAATTATGCTAATGAGGGTTTAATTGAAATAAATATGTAATTTTAATAATTATTAAATAATTAATTATACTAATGAAGGTTCGACGTGATATTCAATATCTAAAGAAAGCATCATTCTCCTTGTCAAGAAATTATAGTGAATGGATAAAATGAATTAGTTCAATGTAACTAATAAAAAACTAAAGATAGAAAGTAGGGTTTAATTTGTGATATTCAATATATAAGAAAGAATCCTTCTCCTTGTCAAGAAATTATAGTGAATGGATAAAGTGAATTAGTTCAAATTATATTGCATGGATAAAGTGAATTAGTTCAATTTAGATTGTGTCAAATAGGAGCATACCTATTCTTTACCAAATTATAGTGAATGGATAAAATGAATTAGTTCAAATTATATTGTGCTCTTGTCAAGAAATTATAGTGAATGGATAAAATGAATTAGTTCAATTTATATTGTGCAAAATAGTAGCATTCCTATTCTTTACCCTTTGGTCCTGGCATAAAGAACATTGACTAATCCTATGCTTGTTTACTGAATCTGCGGCTAGGCTGGGAGGACACGCTTGTTTACTGAATCTGCGGCTAGGCTGGGAGGATGCTGTAAAGGAATGAGATGCATTAAATATTGTATGTGCCAAATAGGAGCAATCATATTCTTCACTCTTTGGTCCAGTTATAAAGAACATTGACTAATCCTACGCTTGTTTACTGAATCTGCGGCTAGGCTGGGAGGATACTGTAAAGAACATTGACTAATCCTATGCTTGGTTACTGATTCTGCGGCTAGGCTGGGAGGATATCGGCTCTAACTTTGAAGCTCCCACGTTCCCCTTACCTGAGGGCTAACATCTACACATCAACACCCAAATGATAGGACCGAAAAGGGGATTTTAGTATGTCACTCTAAAATCTCCAATTCTACGCCCGATAGTAATATTTCCCTATTTATTTGAACCCCAATTTCAANAGCTCCCACGTTCCCCTTACCTGAGGGCTAACATCTACACATCAACACCCAAATGATAGGACCGAAAAGGGGATTTTAGTATGTCACTCTAAAATCTCCAATTCTACGCCCGATAATTTTATTTCCCTATTTATTTGCACCCAACTTCCAAGGGCTTTGACCTCCCTGAATCTTGGATGTAATCTTCACTTTAGTTGTAAAACTCAACATATTTTAACAAATCAATTGGCCAGAATGAAAGTAAATTAAGATTGAAGTTAAAAGATCCTCACAATTTCTTAAACATTTTCATGGCTTCACCAATTCAAATCACCATTTCACAAATATCGAGACAAGGAGAAAGACAAAGAAAACTACTCAGAACTCATGGGGAAAGCACAACAAAACTCGAATTTCATATATAAAATTAAAGCCAAACAAACTATAACAAGTAAATAGCTTATCTCTAACTTTCTCCCCAAGAATACTTCTTGAAGTTCCTCTTAATCTCTTCCTTTCTTTACAGTACATAGAATTCCTCTTTGAAGTAGCAAGGAGGAAGAGATCTCTCACTTTCCCTCCACTCTTACAATTTCTCGAAGAATTCCTCATAATTACACGCTCTGGCAAGCTCTCTACACACTAATGGAACCTATCTAACCTCCAGGACTGTTCTATTTTCGGCCAAAACCATCTCTTTAAAGATGTGGATGAGTTTTCCCAAGGGTTGCTTATGCACCCCTCCAAAATCCGGCCTTATCCATTGTACAAGTACACATAACCGTCAATCCCGCCGTTGATGGCCTCGATGGTGCCGTCGACAGCCTTCTATAGATTTTGTCCTGTAGCCTCGAGAAAATCTCACCATCGGCGGCGTCGATGTCGTTGTCGGCGCCCTAGTGCAATTTTCCACATTTTGGTCCTTTTTGCTCCAAATTCGCTCCTTTTTGCATCTTTTT
>JXCR01126736.1:0-27460 GCA_002079205.1 Phalaenopsis hybrid cultivar | reverse complement strand
AATTTTCATTACAAAAATATTTCTTTAAATCTACCATAATATTTAAATAGTTACTAAAATATAGTTACCTGAATTAAATTCGCTACATAAAATCATATAAATAATTTTTGAAAATATTGAAATAGAGGACATCTAATAGTTAATCTTCTTCTTCCCTCCCCCAAACTTAAATTTTTTTTAATATGAAATAAAGGTGGAAAGAAAATACTATAAATATAAATCATACCTCAGTATTGTAGGCATCTTTATCATTCTGAAATTTCTGCCGGCCTTCTCAAATTTTTACTTCACCTAGTCTGTAATTTTATGAGCTCTCTACACACATAAATTATTAGAGGAATTTCATGGAAATAAAATTTTGAAATAAGTATAAAACTGAAACAAACATACAACATTTCCTAATACAATTACAATGCTAAACAAAAGACAAAAATACTAAAACAAAAATAAATATCACATCACATTACAATCCATAAAGTAATGAGCAACATCTATAACTTACACATGCACATTTTTACTATCACATTAAACATTTATAACCATAAAAAACAATAAAATCATTCAAGTACAACGAAACAATAAAAACGAAAGTCCAAATACAAACATTCATTTCTATTACAAACAGACTACATAAAATAAAAATACAAACAAAAGTACATCAATTTTATTCTAAATATCAAAATCCCAAGCTATTTCATCGTCGCCTTGATCAACAGGTGGATTGGGTTGATATTGAGTATATCGGGGGCATTCAGGAAATGTAACATCAGGCTCTCCTCTGTAGTGTCGGGCGTGAGCGTCATAATAAGCTATCTCAAAATTGGAATGCCTCTGTAGGTACTCACTGTCATAATCATGTCGATGTTCTAAACCTCCAGTTCTTTCATTTATTAAATCTATGCTCTTACTCTGTAAGGTTAACTCATTCATCAAATCTGTTAAGGTAGGGGAGCTAGAAGGAGGAGGAGGGTCATAACTTGTAGAGGGGACATCTCTGCTGATAGAAGGTTCCTGACTCGTACTTATAGTTCTTCATTTCTCATGGGATACATAAGTCTTCAAATTAGTTTTACTAATGGGTTTCATATGGTAAACCCATTCTTCCTCTCTAGTTTCCACTCCATAAAGTTGGCAAAGTGTATAACTAAGTCCAGGATGTCCTAGACCTCCACTAGTCTCACTTCTTGCCGTAATCAATATATTCTTGAAAATAATTCTCCCCACATTTATTGTTTTATTATTCTGAATACAGAAATTTAGAATAACTCTATCTCTAGTTACCTCACTATGGATATAAGTCAGTAACAGAGTAGAGGAAATGAAATAGTTCCACGCCTTAGAGGTGACATTCAACATGGAAGCAGAAAAGTTTACCCGTTCTTGCTGCTTTATCTTCCACGTTCCTTTCCCATCAGCGAGAAAGTTAATTACATCATTGAGGGGGCCTTCCATCGTACTAAACGATTCATAGTGGCAGTTGTAAGAATTTGAGACTTCAAAGAAAGTGTTAATGCGGGCGGCGGTAAATTCCACAGGAAATCCACGCACTTGTACTATTCCGTCTTCAGAATAAATCAAATTGGCGTAGAACTCCTTAACCACATTTGCATCGGCTTTATTGGTGGTGTAACAAAAGTTTTCCCACCTTCACTCGGCAATAATCTGTTCAATTTCACCTCTCGAACTCTCAAAAACTCATNGAATCTCTTCCTTTCTTTACAGCACACAAAATTCCTCTTCGAAGTAGCAAAGAGGAAGAAATCTCTCACTTTGCCTCCACTCTTACAATTTCTCGAAGAATTCCTCACAATTACACGCTCTAGCAAGCTCTATACACACTAATGGAACCTATCTAACCTCTAGGACTCCTCTATTTTCAGCCAAAATCTTCTCTTTAAAGATGTGGATGAGTTTTCCCAAGAGTTGCTTATGCACCCCTCTAAAATCCATCCTTATCCATTGTACAAGTACACATAACCATCAATCCCGCCGTCGGCGACCTCGATGGCGCCGCCGGTGGCCTTTTGGAGATTTTGTCCTGTAGCCTCGGGAAAATCTCGCCGTCGGCGGCGTCGATGGCGCTGTCAGCGCCCTAGTGCAATTCTTCACATTTTGGTTCTTTTTGCTCCAAATTCGCTCCTTTTTGCATCTTTTTTCTCTATTGACCTTAATTCATCATTCCTGCAACAAAGCATCAAAAATACCTTTCTTTAAAGTGCAATATCATTAAAAACAGTATAAAAGAGGTACAAAAATCTTAACATATTTTATTTTGGTCATTCATCTATGGGTAAGATCTTCACCTTGGCCTTGAAAAATTTTGATTTGACAATGAATTTCTTCCACATTGTGGATTAGGCTGAAAATTTTAAAGCTTGATAAAAATAGTGTGAAATCCATTGTTGAATGATTATTCATGTTTAGATTGTGTTTTTGAAAGCCTTTTGAAGTTGAGTTTGTGATTTTTGGAATTTATTTTGAAAATTTTTAGATTTATCATGGCTCCTAAAATGAAGAGAGAGAAGGAAAAATTAACTTTTGATTCCAATAAGTTTGCCAGTGTAAGGCTCGAGATAGGTACGATGATCTGTAATTGAAGAAATTGATTGCATAACACATTTTTTTATGTCCTGAAGGAGCAATTAAATACTTGATTGCGAAGCGACAGTAAGAAAAAAAAATTTATTATTTCACTGTCGTAACAGTAATTTCAATTGTTCGAGAGTTATATGCTAACCTGCTAGACGAATATGATGATTTGGTTTATGTACAAGGGAATATGTGGATATCAGTTATGTTCATATTAACCACATATACAAGCTTCACAGTGTTCCAACTTGCTTTTTTTCTGAGTTTCGTCCTACTGATGATGAATTAGATGAGATTTTGGAGTTTTTAACTAATGGAAATGGAGTCTGGAAGATTAAAAATAGACAACGAGTGATTTTTTTTCTCGAAACTTAATGTTTATTCTCATGCATGACACTATTTCATATCTTGTAGATTACTGCCTACCAACCATTTTGGTGAGGTAACCCATGAGAGAGCCACTTTGCACTACTATATTCAAATGAAGAAATTTATTGACATTGGTTCCCTTCTTTTTATAAACATGCGTGTTTCCTCGAGAGGAGGAACTACATGAGATTTGGGCTACCCTACTCTTATTACTACCTTGTGTGTTGAATCTGGTGTGAAGTATTAAAATTGGGAAACCCATTAGAAAAAAAATATTAGAAAATTATGAGAGACATTTTGGGACTAGACCTAGGACTGGAGTTAACATACCTTCCACTTCAACTTCTACTTTTTCTCCTACTTCTACTTCTAGACCATCTACTTCATATACTATTTCTCTAGATTATGTTATGAAACAAATGATGATTCAACAAGGAGATATCATAACTTTACAGAATCAGGTAAAAGGGATTGAATCTCACTTGTACCATAGTGATGATATTATGTTGAGGAATGCTGAGTATGATTTTGTCTATAATGAGGCTATGATGAGATACATGGGGGTGATCATTCTGTGGAATTTCCTACTCACCCCATTTTCACACCATATCGACCTTCTGAGACAATGAGGATATAGTTTGAGAGATGAAGATGATGATGATGATGGTGATGATGATGCTGGTGATGATGAAGATGTTAATGTGCAGTGTGTTGTTATCTTTCTTTCCTTTGATGTGTTTGAATATTAACTTTATTATGTCAGTGATTAGTTGTATTTGTGTTGGAGTGTGCTTGTACTTAGTTTTTGTACTTAATTGTATATGTTAAACTATTAGTTCTATTGTTTTTCTTTTACTCCAGTTTAAATGTTAAAGTAATATCTATTTTATGTTTTTATTGTTATGCATGTTAATCATATATTATTACTACTCAGTACTTGTCTTTACTAGTTCCTACACTAATTTCCCTCTTTTAAATTTTAAAAATTTTCTCTTTCTCATGAACTTGACTGCTTTAAATTAGTTTGAAAAATTCAAGTTTGAGGGAAGGGAGAACTTCATTTTTCCTCATGGAATTATATTTTTCAAAATTGTTTTTAACATAACTTGTGATGTGTAGAGTTAACTTTAGAAACTATATTTTTGAATTTATGAAAGTTGTAGAGAACTTAAGTAAAGGTTTTTAATAATGAAGGTTAATTCTAGAATTAAGATATTTAGTATGAAGGGTAGATTTATGTTTTTACTATTTAAAGTAAAGAAAACTGTATTTTTAGAAATATTAAGAATCTTAGATTTATACTTGAAAAGAAAGAATAGATATTTTATGGAAAATCTTCAAAGCTAATACACATTTGTTAAGGTAAATAAATGTGAGGTGTTTTTAACTTTAACAGGAGAATATCATAATTCAAAATCATTAAAGGCTATCCAGATATAGTAATCCTCACATGACATATAAAAAAAATAAATCAAAAGAGAAGAAAAAAAAAAGGGATTGAAAATGATCCTAAAAGAAAAAGAAAAGAAAAAAGAGAAAATATGTGAGGAGAAGCTTGAGGAGATGCCTAATAAAAAATTAGCTCTACTTGAATCATCTTAAGGAAAGAAACTTAGTTACATTTCTAACTTAGACTTAGTATTAGCACCTTTACTAATAAAGTTCCCATGAAATTCTTTTTCCAGTAATTCTTCTAAGTATCTTAAGTATGATAAATTGTATTTATTTTTGAAATAAATTGAAAATCAGAACTTTTAAACTTCACTACAAAATATTCTTGTATTTTATTTTTTAACCTGAGTATTTAACTTTTTCTTTTGAAAGTTTCACTATAGCATTTATAAAGAATAAATTATAGAAGTATTTTAGTTAAAATTTCTATAAGAAGTTATAAAATTTTATATAATATAAGGAGTTACTTGAGAACAAGTAACGTTTAAGTTTGGGAAATTGATCCACCTAAAAATAACCCATTTTTAGTGCATATTTTATTAGAATTTTATGTACATTTTTTATGATACATCACTTTAAATGAAGGTGTTTTGCATGTTTTTGGTTTCGGGTACATGGAATGGACATTTAAAGAAAATGAACGCAAAATGGAGCAATATTGAAGATTTTTGTGTGGTGCTATAGCGCTACCCCTTGGCGCCAGGACATCATATACAAGTGATATGGGTGTTATAGTGCCCTAGATTGGTGCTATAGGACCAGTAACTACCTTTCTAGAAGATCCATTGAATTTGGCCGATTTTTCGAAGGGTGCTTAAAGCAACCCTTTGTTATTTCCAATTTTCTATTAAATTAGAAGGATTAGGCCAGATTTAGAGATATAAGTTTTGATAAGTGTAGAATTGGTTAGTTTTAGGGTGGCATGCTAGATTCTTATTAATTTGGCTTAAGGTTTAGTACTATCATGCTAGGATTCAACCAGCATAGTGGCATAGGCTTAAGGGCATCTAGAGGTGAGAGGCTAGATAGTTCTGATATGGAATCGAGATGTTAAGGAATCAGACTTAAGTTAGCCAATGTTCTTTGCTAACATCGGGAGGGGGTAAGGAATAAAGTATGCTTCTATTTTTCACAATACATCAATTTTGTCTTAAATCACTTGAATCTTACATAGGTTAAAATCTCTTTGCAAGGGGGAATGTTTTCCATAATATCCAAACTCGCTGTAATATTTTGTTAAGCTATTACAATTAGTTGTTATTTTTTTTTAACTATTTAGTAGTAATTTTTAGTAAGCATATCATTTTAGATATTTTATCTATTTAATTTGCAATTTAAATGGAAATTTTGTAAGTTGATTTTAAGAGTTACCGCTTTTCTCATGTGATTGATACTGTGGTTTTTAAGGAAAATGTTATATTACTTGAAACGATATGTATACTTGTGTAGCACTCCTAGTGTGAAAATTTATTTTATAATTTATAATCTATTACATTTGTTCACACTAGCCGTTAGATATAATTTGAGACATATTTTCTGACAAAATTTAAGAGATAAAAAATAAAAGTAATTGCGGGTGGGATCAATCACACAATTAAATATAATGTGATATTGAGTTATCTTGCTATATGAATGATTGGTAATAACTTAATAGAATTAAGGGAATGTCAAGCTTTTAATTCATGGGAAAGAACTCTAGCAGGTAAGTTTAGGATCTTCCCCTCTTGCTCTTTCCAATGAATTTCATTTCAGAATTGTGTTGTTTTGAATAGCAAAGGACCACATTGAAATTAGGTCCTTCTTTCTAAGAATTTGATGTAACAATCAAAAGTGTTGAAATTGGGTCCTTCTTCTATGAATTAGGTGTAACAAACAAAAGTGTATACATAAAGGCCATATACATTATTAATTGACACTATGTTGAAGGGGGTAATCTTTCCCCTAATATAGGACTATAAAATGTGTGTTTTTTAGCATTTGTTATAAATTCATGAACCACCAAAACCATGGTGATGTAGGTTTGGTTGTAAAAGCCTCTTAATCCTAACTTATAATTATGACCTCTGTGGAGTCACCAGGGTTAACANCAGCAGCTACTAAAAGAAGTTGGAAGACTGTATTGACCTGATAACAGTGTATGTTCAAGACGACGATGACGACAAATATATATATATATAATAATAATAATTTTAAAATTAATAGTTTAACTTTAGAAATATGTGACCAAACAGATCTCATCTAGACAATAGTTTAAATAAACAACAACATCGCAAGCAATGCATCTATCTCAAGGAATGTGCATTTTACTTACTCGTGATGTTCGATTAAATAAACTAAAGAATTTATAACATCTATTTTTGTCTAAAAAATCATTTATGTTGACCGACAAATTTCCGTAATCTAACATTAAAGTTTAGATAGGATTTATATTAAGCTGGGTTCTAAAGATTCTTATAAGGGCAAACCCTTATAGTTAATTACATTGTAGACAATCGAAATCACCTTAGAAAACTCTTGAATTAGATAAAAAAATCTTGTCTTCAAGAATTTCAAAGTTTTGGACTTTCAAGGTTGGACAAATGAGTATCAAATGGGAAAGACTAAAGTTTGGAACATGGGCTTACACTTGTATGACATGGTCATACAAACAGTCTGAAAGATAAGAGGGTTCATGTTATGACGAATGACAACCTCAGAGCCTAAGACGAGTTAGGGCTTAAATTGCACAACAAGGTTGTGCAAAGGCCTAAAGATAAAGTAAGGATTTATGTTATACTAGACAAGCTACCTCAAAGCCTATGACTTGTTGTTTAATTCTAAATAAAATATTATTATTGTAGATCAATGTTCTCTATTCACTTCAGCTTGCTCCAAGCTCCTCGTCAAAGTAGTAGCTCTAGGTTTACAATTCAAATGGGTTTTACCATGTATTTTCATTGTTATGGTTTTGTTATTGTTCAAGCATTATGGGGGGTTAAAGTTGATTAGAGCGACACCGGTTAGAATCCCACTGTTTTATCATTTTGGTCCCACTATTTTCTGTTAAATTTACTTAGTCTAAATGAGGTGTTAAGCTCATTTAGACTGGAGAGATATTGTTAGCAACCGTGAGTTACCTCATTCGAGGGACTCCCGTAAACTTAAAAGGATGTATTATGCTTCTTTTTTTATTTTGTTCTGAAAAGAGGTTGATTTATTTTGAAAACATGTTTTGTAATTTAATGTTTTGATATAGTTTTTCAAGTGAAGTAAATAAATGCGGGTAAGAAAAATATTGTAAAGTAAATGAATAAAATTGTAATGCATAAAATATAAATGCGTACCTTTGAAACCGCTGTATGGTTAGCATCATAAAGCATAATATACTTGCATAAAATTTAAATAAATTGCATGAAAGTAAATGAGAATATCCGGTATGAGAAAAAGTCAAAAATCGAGTCATAGCAAAACACAAACAAGTGAAAGATCACCTGTGATCACATATAGAAGACCAGAACGAAGTGTAAGACATTGACAAAGGTGGGGGCTCAGAGCTAGACTGTGTGCTTCCTGACCTTAAGTGAGAGCTACCAACCCGATAATCTATGGAGGATAGTCCTAACGTCGATCCAAGTGATTAACCGTGGACCTTTATAATTTTTCATTTTTAAACTTAGTTTCAAGCATATAAAATCTATTTTATCATGCAAAAGAGATTTTTGTTTAAAACATTTTGTAGAGTGATGTTATCCACAGGTTAATTACTTCGACCGAGCTAGGACTACAAGCAACCTAATAACACCGGAGGCAATCACCTTCTTAAGAGTCATCGAATAGTATCATCAGTCCTTATCCTATTATTTTGTTAAAGGTCCTTGAGGTAAAAGATACTATTCTAAAATTCCACTTTGTATCCCTCATTTTAGCACACATTAGCACTATCGTCATTGCTCTAGTCACCTAGACCTCAGACTTACATAAGCCTGATGATCCATATGTGGCAAAAACAAATATCCCCAACTGCTCACAAGGATTTTAAAACCATAGAGAAGACTCAAATTTTTGAGCATTGGGTTAATTAATGTAGGATAAGTATTGTAGGGTATTTCTATATATTTAGGTGAATTAACTGGTCTCACGGCATAACTTTGTGGATCCCTAAAAGTTTTAATGTATGATTTTCTAGAACAAAGAATAATAGGTTCAACTGTCCTTCAAAATATCCAAAAGATCATAGAAGGGTTCGAGGCATACCCCAAACAACCTTCTACATTCCTTTAAAACACTTGGAGTTTATTCAAACTTATTATGTTGTTCAACTGATCATTTGAGGTTAAACTTAGATTTGGTGTGTACTCAATGAATCTTAATATTTTTGTTAACCTATCAGTAGGGTACCTAGATATTCACTTGACATTTTATTTAAGAATTATGCGGGTGGACGCACTTAAGGGCAATTTGAATTACTAAGAACCCTTGCTCCTTCAATTAAAGTTGGGCTTGTATTGTTTTAAGGGTTTAAAATTAGTTATGTCCCATTTTCTAAACCTCATTAAAATAGTTTGATTAAACTAGGTTACTACTAAGCCCTTAAGGTTTCATGTGTAAATTTATAATTGTTAAATATATTGAATTAAGTGGGTTTATCTCTTATCAGAAGATTGCACTTCATTATTTTATCACCGATTAGGAGCTTCAAATTAGTGAATTATTATCTTTCTAAGAGAAGTTCACTATTCTTGAATCATTCAACATTCCAAACCATAATAATTCAGGAAATTACAAATTTACCCTTGTTGTAGATGGTGATGAATATAATTCTACTACTTAAACCCTTTGTATTTTAATCATCTAAGATGGTTAATTAAAGTCAATATTACCCATTTATCCTTTAATTAATCCTAAATTTTAATTAGAGCTTAAAATTCCATAATTATCATTTTACCCTTGATGGCTTTCCTCTTCATAATAATTTAAATTTAACTCACTTTGAAATTTCATAGTTACCCTACTCATGGGCCAATTAGAACGTTAGAGGAGAAACCATGTATTTTCTGGTTTTTTAATTTAATTTTATTAGTTATTTAAAAATAATAATTTTTGAGGATAATTAAAATTACTAAGTAAAATAAACCTATTATACTTAAGAAAATTGTTGGAGTTTCAATTAGGTCACATGACCACCAAGAGCAATTTCATTGAATTTTCTTTAATTATTATTTAATTTTTTATAATTATTAAATGGTCATTATGTTAACAAATAAATAGAAAATTGTTTTTTTATTATTAAAAATTTCTTTTTATATTATTCGTAAATCCTTCTGACCTCAAAGAGCTCAGAAAAAAATATTTTATAGTTTTCTCATTTTTATTTTATTTTTAATGATTTTTTTAAATTGAAAACTAAGCCAAAATTAAAATATTTATTTTAACTCAAATTTTATTTTTCTTAGGTGTCGTGGTCACAAGGAACACGCCAAAACACTTTTTATATTTTTTTATTTTTCTTTAAATTTATATAATTATTTTAAACAAAAAATTCATATTCACTTAGAAAATTGATTTTCTATCAAAAATAGTTTTCATAACATTGGGATTTTTACAGGAACCTTATGAAGTGGTAAGCTTCAATTTGGTCCAATTTGGTATTTATTTGAATTATTTTGTATTTTCTAATTTTTTTGTATTTTTTTAATTTTAAAATATAAAAATAGGTTTTAATATTTAAAAATCCAATTTTTATTTTTCCTAGGTTTCTCTAACTACAGTGAACCTTCCAAACCTATTTTTATAATTTTCTAATTTATATATTATTTATTATAATTATTTTAAGCAAATAATGATGATTTACTTTGAAAATTAGGGTTTCCTATGTTAGAGATGCTCTCCGACTTTGGAAAAATAAGAGAACATCCCTAAACATGAAAGAAATGAATCCCCAAAATTCCACATTTTTATTATTATTATTTAATTATTTATAATTAAAATAAGCTCTGAGGTATTTAATTAATTAAAAATAAAATATAAAAAAGAAAATTTTGATTTTTAGTCCATAATTTTCTCCTCTGTGCACTGAGCGTAGTGGTATTTTTATTTTATTTTGATAAATTTTCTACACTAAGTTATGATTTTTCAAAATTTCAGTATTTAATTAAATTAAAATGCCCTAAATTTTTACTTATCCGCATGGCTGTCAACTCAACCTACGACAGCTTCGAAGTTACGCATATCACACTCCCATTCGACGCCGCCATCCTCATCAGCACCACATGGCTCTACACTTTATTCTCCACTCTTTTGTCCGGCGCGATCCTAGCTGTCCAAACAATACATGCGCGATCCAACGGCTCTGGGTCTTCGTCCCCAATTTACCTAACCCGTAAACCGTCCACTTTCTAGACCTAATATTTCACTCGATACTCAACCAAATCACATGGGTTTTGTTCCTAAACCTTCATCTAGTCCAGAAGAACGCATCCATATGGTTACTCAAGCATGAAATTAAGATCTTCTTCACAAAGGCTCGAACCGAGCTCGATTTGGGTGTTTTGATGTATACTTGAGCCCAAGAGGTGTAGCCTTGATTAGGATGGTTCTAAAGCTTCGTTGGGAGCTGGCGCACCTCCTCCAACTGTGGTTCGAGCTGAGATTAAGACTATGTAAGAACTCCTCCTGCAGGTGGCACAACTTTGATCAAACTCAGGTGCAAAGAGGTATAGGTATCGGGGTTATAGTGGGAAACTTCTTTTTTTGATCTGGGGAAGCTTAAGGGTGAATCAAATTAGAGGTTGGTGGAGGTTCATGGTATGACCGAGAAGTGTCCTGTTTTGTGCGATTNTTATTATATAAACAATATTTATATATTATATAATTATAAATTACATAGTAATCCTTATTAAATAATTAAAAATCATTTAATACAGGCAATTATTAAATAATAATAATTTAAAATATTAAATATTTAAAATAACAAATATTAAGAAATTTTGAATAATATTTAATAATATATATATATATATATATATATTTATATTTATATTTATATTTATATTTATCTCTTTGTGTGTGTGTGTGTATTTCAGGGTGCATTTGGGGCGGCGGTGTGGTGTTGCACCACAACTTTTTATGTTTGACAAAGTTAGGGTTTACCTATTTTTTAAAACATATGCACCTGAAAACTGTGTTTTGACACCAGATCATACGGTGATTTTTTGAAAGTTGCGGTATGACTTTTTTTAAAAGAAAAAAACTTTATAATAGACACAACAACTTTTTGAATAACAACTTTTTTTGGAGCAACTTCACAATTACCTCTTCAAACAGTTGCAGCTACCCCAAACAAATCTTAACTTATCAACTTAACAATTTATTTGTGGCATGAGCTTCTTAATCAGCGTAATAAACACTAATTGTGAACTGTGGAAAACTTTTTCTAATTTTTTTTTTTTTTGGGAGCTGACCTAATTAACTTGCTAGCAAATAAAATTTAAGAGGTGCTTAGTACTCGATCTAAACTTTGATTTATGTTAGATATTTAACTTAAATATGCCAAAATAAGAACATCAAACTTAATTCTTTTCACCATCTAAATCCTAAATTTTAGATTTATTAAATCCAATTATTAGGTCAACTTAATGGATTTAAGAGAGGATATGTGAGTTGTTGCTTCTCTAATTGTCAAATACATAAAAAAAAAATTAAATTTTAATTGAACTAAATATTTTTCTGAATTTAACTATTTTTAATTTTATAAATTCAGACTTACAGGATTTAAATCCTATTTAAATTAAATACTGGATGCAAGCACAAACTCCCGAAGTTCTAAAACTGAAAACCTAAAGAGGGAGAAGGCGAGTCGTCGTCGTCACCATGATCAGCATTTTAGCGCAGGTCATTACTAATTATCCGATTTATATGTATTACCTTGCCTTTTTCTGTTGTTCCATTTGAAGCTTCAATTTCTGTTTGAACTCGATGCAGAGAGATAATCCTTTTATTGTCTCATTTCTATTAATTTGTTTTCTTGTGATGAAGGTTCATGTACTTTGTAGGTAAAAGAAGACAATAAGAAAAATAAAACAGTGTTTATGATGCAGGAACGCATTCTCGGTGCGGCTCTGGGCTCTGCATGTGTGGGAACAATCGTCTTTGAGCAAAGGAGAGGGATACATGGTTCCAGTGCGGATGATAAATCTGATCAAATTAAAAAATACGAGGTAAAATTTGATGTCAGTTTTATCTTTATTTGATTTATTTGGCAGTAATTTATTACATGCCTCCATCATCTGCCTCTGCTAAAGATTTAGATTTCTAACTTTAGGGGCTGTTTGGTAGCATAGTTTTAATAGGATTTAGGCATGGATTTAAGGTAAATCCAGCCAAAAGCCAGACACCAAAAAGAATGAAATTTAATTCCAACTTAAATAAAAAATTCTCTCCGTTCCGTCTTTCTTTCTGGCGTCCCGCCTCTCTTTCATGGCGTAAATTTGTATTTACTAAATCCGATTGCGGGGCTTATTTAAGGGATTTACTCCGTCGTGGTTGCTCGTAAGCTCTATCTCCGTCGCACAGGGTTTGATAAATCTAGATTTATTGAATTTGATAAATCCTATTTAACGTAATACCAGGTTACAGCCAAACACTGCTTCAAATAAATGATTTGATTGTATACCTCCTCCTTAATATATCAGATGGAGAGAAGGAAAAATGTTAAACATGGCAAACATCATTTTTTATGGATTTGGGTGTTCATGTTATAAATATCATTATATGCTTTTTATCACATATGCTGCAGGAATATCATAAATTTTCATTTCTTTTTGCTATTTTAGGAAAATTTGCCTGCTAAGTTTTGTTCAATAGATCTAGTTGGTTATTTGGTATTGGGTATAAATGATTTGATTTTGTTGAGTCTTTTTCTGGTTTTTGCAAATTTTTTGCAACAAACTAAAAGAAGTCATCTTGATTTTATTTACTTTAAAGGGGTTTTAAGATGGGTGTGAACCAAAAACTAGGCTTAAAGTAAGTGCAATTGTTTTTGCAGCAAACCAAATACACAGAAAATAAGTTTTTTTTCTTGTATTTTGTCAAGTTTACATCCAGTTTTTAACAAAGCAAACAACTCCAAGGTTCACATTGCTGGAAGGCCATGCCATGCTACCAAAATCAGATTTGAATGTCTACTTTACTATCTTCATTTCCTTCCATCTACCATTTTGTTGGATATATAATGTAATAAACAGCCATCCACCTGTTTTTTCCATATTCTCTTATGATGGATATCCCTTTCTTGACTTGAACTTGATCTTCATCAATTAGAAGCCCATTTTGGCTAAAATTCTATGCTTGCTTTAAATTTGGTGAATTTGAATGGAAAATTTGAAATTTTGTGTACGTAGAGATTATAACTAGAATAAACAGTGTTTGTTTATAAGAAAATTAAAAAAAAAAGGGGAAACATTAGGCTATAAACTATTGTACATAGGAAATGTTAGTAATAGGAACGGAGTTAGGTTAATAATGGATACAAAGTTAAAATATAAGTTATTTTGGTGAATATGATTGATGCTAAAATTATTGCGATTTGGATAATTATTGGTGAGTATTATATAAATATGGCCGATGATTGTGTTTCTCAGGTTAGATTAGAAGTATGTCATAAAAAATCATTTAAGAGATGGATGAATTTTTTTGACATGTACCTATGAAATAATATTTGTAGGAGGTAAGATAATTTGATTTTTTTTTTCTCATAGGAAGGGCTATGAGAGGATTCATAAAGGGCATGCAATTGGTGATAAAAAGTAATGAGAGAAGTGGATCTTTGATTTCATAGAAGCTTATTTTATTTTAATAATGAATTCATACTTTAAGAAACTAGACGAGCATTTAATTATTAGAGAATCTGGTGCTATCAAGTCACAACTAGATTTCTTTTCACTTAGTAGGAAAAAAAATTCTTTTGCAAAAGTAATAAGGTGATTTTACTGGAGGGTTTGATCGAAAAACACATGTTGATAGTTATATATATAAATCATGACTATAAATAAATTAATTAGAAGAATTAATTCAATTAGTCTTTGGTGATGGAATATAAAATGTGAGAAATTATTGATCATTTAAGATGTTACTTAGGGAGGCAAATTCTAATTCTTCAACTAAGCCAAACTTGATGTGGGATTAAGATAGTGAGCTTCATTTAGAAGGTTGCTAGTGAAAGCTAGTGAGAGTTTATAAATAGATTACACATTGATAAGGACCATGGTCATGGAGTGCAAAAGTGCAAAATATTATTAAAGAATAGTATTGTGCTTTTCAAGAGAGATAAAATTGAATTATGTTTAAGCTTATAATGATTAAAAAAGGGAAGATTTACATACATACCACTCAATTCATATGTATTTACATATCTATTACCTATACTTCAATTTTTACGTATATACCACCTTTTGTGTGCTGAAATGGTGTATTCACTTTTTAAAAGTTAAAAAGGTGTTGTTTTTGATGTGATAGGAAAAACATGGGTGGTATAAATGTAAAACATGAACTCTAAGTGTTAGATATGTAAATACATAGGAAATAGTAGTATGTTTGTTAGTGCCCTTTAAATAAGGCGTGTTTTGCCAAAGAAAAAAAATGCAATCAGCAAAACTTTTTCTATATTTATATAACAAGCTTAGTAAGCAAGGAGAAAAGGAGATGGGATGATAATGCAAGGGATCATAAATCCAGGGACTTCGAATAAGTTGGTTGTGTTAAAAATGATAATGATTTGATATAGTTAAAAATGAAGACATGAAGGCAAGAGGGAAAATACTTATTTCAGATATTTTTAAATGAGAGTTGTCTGAAAAGAAAATTATTTTGGAATGGCAACAAAATAATTAGATATCCTAATGAACTTAATTTAGCTCTAAAAAGATGTATAAAGGTAAATCTTTAGGTTTAGATGTGATGTCTATTTTCATTTAGACTTATTGGGTTAACATTGTTTTTGTTATATCAGTCCTTTGATCATTTACTTGACAAAATGGAGAAAAATGATTCACGTAGCCAAACCCCACTTAGCAGGATAAATGTTTTGTTGTTGTTGTTGTTCCAGTCCTTTAATCATTTACGTAACTTTATTTTTAAGAGTTTTTAATAGATTTTCTTGGGTTTATTTTTTGTAGTTTTTTATTTAAACAATTACCTTGTGATAATAGTTATAAAAATAGCCTCACCACCTTTGTGTAAATACACTATAATTGTTTTTTATATTTTCTTCTACTCTTCTGTCTATTCTTTATTATTTTGTACACTTCCTTTTATGTTTGTTAAAATCTATTGACAAGGTGGTTCAATCCATGGAAATGGAGGTAGGGATGTTATAGGATTCGAAACCAAAAGCAACGAACATATAACGACCAAATTGCTACAGTTAGGCGAAAAATTCAAATGATGTCTACTCTTACGAAAATCAAAGAAAACAATCAAGATATAATGATGATCTACTGTTCGAGAGGTAGATCAACTCTTCACAAACCTTGGATGTTGCTGGAACTCCGCAAGAAAATTAAAACTGCAACCAAAATAAAGATAAAGCAAACCCTAGGTTATTCTCCCTAATATAATCCTCCCAAACCCTCTTCAAAATTTCCCCCCGAAGTTCCTTGAATTTCTTCTCCTTGAATACATGATTACAACCTTCATGGGCTCCTCCTGTTCGCTGGATCCTTCGGTCGTTGCTCCCCTCTGTGCCTACCCTTCTTGCTGAGTGTTTAGCTCTTAGATCTTTGGGGTGAGCCGATTGGTTGAATCTCGACCGGTCTAGCCTGAGTTGGTTTAATACCCAACGTACTAATACTCCCCTTCCAAAAAAGCACATTGTCCTCCAGGTGGAGTGTTGAAAACTGCTTTTGGATTACCTCATAAGGTTCCCCGTTGCTTCATACTCTGGCAGATCCTTCTACCTAATAAGTACCTCTTTTGCTCCCTTTTCTCCTCGGCGCACTCCTTTGACTCTAAGAGCTCTAGTATCACATCTAAGTCCTCCGTCATCATCAGAGGTATTGACGACAAGGGTGTATAATCTCCAATGATAAATTTCAGCTGCGAAACATGGAAGACTGGATGTTGTGTTGATAATGGTAGTAATCTCAAACGGTTGGGCCCTACTTCGATGGATTCCGTCACCTCGTAGGGTCCAAAATATCGTGGTGAAAATTTCTCGCTTTTTTGCCCGACCAATATCTTTTGCTTGTAGGGCGTCAACTCCAGTAAATCATGTCTCCTCTCCCGATTCAGACAACACCTCTCTCCTATGTCCCTTTGCCCTTCTTTTCATGATTTGTTGAGCTTTTAGTAGATGCCTCTTGAGCTCTCCCAATATTGTGTCCCTCTTCTCGTAAGTACTGGTCAATACTAAACACCAGTGTAGTACTATGCCCATAATTTATCAGGTGATGTGGATACTGCTCATACAAAATTTTAAAATAAGTGGTTTACGCTACAGTATGATACGAAGTATTATACTATTATTCCTCCCACACAATCCACATGGCCCAAAGCTTCGACCTATTTGATACAAAACATCACAAGTATGTCTCCACTCTCTTGTTTACAGCTTCCTTCATGGCCATTGGTCTGAGGATGATATGCTATGCTTCTCTTGTGGACTATTATTTTTGACCTAAAAACTCCTTAAACTAGCCTAGGAACACTTTGCCTCTGTCTGATACAATTGATTCCAACACTCCATGCAAACATACTACTTCCTTGAAAATGTGCATGTTGCATTACTATATCGATAGAGTACGAAAACTATGCAGATATGCATTTTCGATGTATAAAAGTGGGATCTATTATCTGCAAGTATAGTAGAGAGCTCCATCCCTATTATCATATATATGAGTTAAAATAAAAGAATCACTTAGAGATGAGCAGTCCTATTACAATCACGAGAAATGTGGAAAATAACACTTGCATAAAAGAAAACAAAAAAGCAAATCTAGTGCATCATGTAATCTTTGGCTCCAAATGTCCCTCTTTATAGTAGCGCGCAAAAAAATAATGATATTGAGATTATCTCCTTCAATAATAGAACTCTAGATCTCTCCGCATCCTCTCCCAATAAAGCATTGTGCCATGTGGATGCACTCTAGCATCCATGGTTGACAAACATACCACTTTCCGTATGAACATCGTAGCGACTTAGACCGCAATTTAGCGATGTCGTAATGGAATGCAATGCATATGCTTGCTTAGGTGATCCACTATCAAGAGAATCATCGTGGCCTCTCTGATTGTGGCAAATTTTATGTAAAATTCATTTTGAGCTCTTCCGTAACCTTCTCTAGTAATGTGAAGGGTTGTAACAAAATGCTTGGCGCCATGGTCATGTATTTGTCGCTGGCACATATCGCATTGTGCTACCATGTATTCTACATCTCTCCGCATTCTCTCCCAATAAAGCTCTGTCGACAGACGACTGTATGACTTTTGCGCCGTTGAATGCCCTCTAATCGTATTGCCAAGAAACTCCTGCAATAGCCTAGGAATATACTTTGATGCCCTTGATAACATGAACCGCCCCTTGTAGAGTAGCTTTTGTCTTCTCAATGCATGTCACAGATGACTGTTCGGATCCTGTAGCAACCTTGCCTGTATTTTCCTCAGCCTTTCATCTTGCTTGCTCTCTTGCCTTAGCGCTTCTCAATCTCCGACCAAGGGTATCGATAAGGCTGTCAGTTGGGACTCCTCTACCTTTCGCGACAGGGCATCTGCGGCTTTATTCTCCAATCCTAGCCGTTATTGAATGCCAAAATCATATCCCAACAACTTGGATAACCACCTCTGATGCTCCTTTGTCACCATCCTCTGCTCCAACAACTACTTCAACCTCCTCTGATCTGTCCTGATGGGAAAATGTCATCCTAAAGGTAGAGCCACCACTTCTGAATGGCTAAGACTATAGCCATCAACTTCTGCTCGTACACCGACTTGAGCCTCATCTTAGCGATGAGCACTAGGCTGAAGTAGACAATTTGTTGCTGATCTTGCATGAGTGCTACTCTCAATCTATAACCTGACGCATCTGTCTCTACCACAAATGGTCCACTGAAATTTGAAAGGGCTAAATCTGGTACATTGCCCATGGTTCCTTTCAGATGTTTGAAGGCTTGTGCCGCGAATTACTCCCGCTTGAAATTATCTTTCTTCAGTTGCTCTGTCAATTTGTCCATGCAATCGTGCTGCACCCCTTCACAAATTTTTGGTAGCATCCATTCAGATCTAAGAATCCCCTCAAACTCTTTTAAGCTCCTGAGGTAAAGGCCAGCCCATCATAGCCTCAATTCTTGTTTGTGTCTGCTACTACTCCCGGCCAGGTCACCACTTGCCTAAGGTACGCAATATGTAGCTGTGCAAAGGAACATTTATTCGAATTGGCATACAACTGGTGCTCTCAACTTCTCTACAAATAGTGCTAATTATAAGACTTATAAACCTTATATAATACTCAAACATATCATAATCATTTTATTTACAATATCTAAATTGATTCTAGAATTGATTTTTTTTAATTCACTGAATGATAAATATTGCTTTTTAAGTTTATGTTTCATGTTAACTATGGTAGATTTATGAGCAATACTTTGCCATAGTGATTAAGTATGTTTTTACTACTTTTGTTTTATCAACTTCAACTCTTTGCGAATAAAACATATTGTAGACGGTCTAAACCTCTTCCAAATTATCAATTCAATTTGAGAAGTTTAAATATTATCTTATTTTGAATGAAGAAATATATGCTTAAACTTCAAGATAGTCTCATTATACTTGTCTAGAATTATAATATATATGATTTTCTTTAAATTGTATTATGTTATAGTTTTGCTTGATCCATGTGTCATGTACTACTTATATAGTCTGCATGATATACTTTTTAGCTTGGATACCAATTTATGTGATACCTGGTAAAGTCTATAGGGTTTTCTTACGCAACTAAATGATGCAATGGAGAATGATCACACAAAATATAATCTGGGATTTATAGTTCCAAAGAAAACATATTGAAATAAGAATTCATCTTTAAATTAAAAAAACTCTAAGAAAATCACATTGAATAATAATGTAATGGATGATTAAACCAATTATGATTAATGAGAATTTGTAAATTACAAATTATTTGATTGGGATTCATACTAGAACTCAAAAGCCAAATTAAATCAGGTCGATTAAAAATTAGAATATATATAACCAAACACATTATTTCTTTGAAGAAAATTGGAAAAGGAAAGACTTTACACTTGAAAAACATTTAGATCTCATGCCAGTACTAACGAATGACTTTCCCTAGAATCATTATGGTCTCTCTTTCATTGAATTCAATGAATTCAACTTCCAGCATGCACCCAAAGGATTGAGTTAGGCCGACACAATGTGTTTTACATTTATGTGGTGGCTTACATCAAGTTGTGTATGCCAGAATATGGTTCCTTATATTCAATAATTTTATGGCCATGTATAGGTTTTACAACATGAATATGTTGATAGCCGTAGGAATATTAATGGTCACATAAATTCATGAAAATGTATAATCTTGAAAATTCAGATAGTTATATGAAATGAAATATTTAGCTTCTTTATCTCTCATTTCCCCTTATTAAGACTTTTCATAGAGAAACACTTTCACTTTAAATCTTAAAGAAAAAGCCACATCATCTTTTTGTACTCCATGGCTGGCCCTAATTTGCTCTAAGTGTCCATTTTATCTATAATAAACTGACCAAGCAAGAGTTAATGATTTCTATGCAAGCTTGGCAAATTCCCCTTTATTGCAATGATAATTTTTTTTCATATACATACTTCTATTTTCTTAAAATAACATTAATTAATGAAAGATAAAATATTAAAAATGAACATAACCAAAGCAATGTTCCATCATTTATTTAAAATTAGAGCTTAAATTTCTTCAGAGTTGTTGATGTTGCATCAATTCTTTTGGACTCAAAATTACCTTTTTGTAAAGGCTTTAGACCAATTACTTATCCACCAGATCAAGAATTAACCTCTTCGGCTCTTCAGTGGTTGACCATATGTGTTCAGAAGTAGGTTGATCTTTTTAGGTAAGGACTTTGTGCTAAGCAAAGGCATTTGTAAGGACTTCCTTTGATATGAAATCACATTAAAAATGATTTATCTTGAACTTGAGTATCATGCTCAGCTTGAACGATGCTATTCTGAGACTCGAGGCTACAAAGATCTTTCGTAGGGAACAAAACTTTTTTAATGAAAACTTTATTAATATGCATATTTGATTGTTAATCTAGATAATAAGCATTGGATTCAATTTTCTTACTAATTTTGATAGGTTCACAAGCCCTTGTTGATATTTTTAAATTTATGTGAGAAAAGCTTTCATGGCGAAACAAATAATTATAAAATCACCTTCATTCATCGTATAGAAGTTCTTTTAAAGCTAATTTGTTCAATATTTTTCACATTGCTTTGTTTTTTTAAACTGTCCAACCCCTTGATGAAGGTTAGACAAAACAATTTAGCAAAAGTGAATGCATTATTTGAGAATGTATTTGATAAACTCATACAAAGGGATTAGTCACGCAAAAAATTCATCAAATGCAATATGGAGATTATATGAAAGTGGAGGGATGAAGAGAGATGAAGTTGACAAAAAGTAGACTTGATGATATATAGGAGGAAATTGGATATATGCAAGAGTTGTATCAACAATGAGTGAATAATATTCAAAATTTTTCAAGATGCTTAATATCTAACTTGAATAAAACTGAACTTAAAATAACTTGCTGATGTTATGTCCATGTCGATGCATGTCTTGATCATGTACAACTCTAATTTTGAAAGAAAAAAACATCAAAAATGACTTTTAGCATGTTGAATGAGAATTAAATTAGCACTGATCATAATAGCATTGGAATATCCTTTGCAAAAGAATATTTTTTTCTCTCCAAACGTTTCACAATCTTTTATAGGAAGGGATGAAATTCAACATCATATATTTACCATTGTCCCATCTCTCGGGATAAAATGAGGGGCTTTCTTTTTACTAAGTTTCTCTTTGATCCCCATCTTGATCCAACATATTTAAGTCAATCAATAGCTAACTTTGCAATTTGATTCTTCATATCACGTAGCTTTGTACTCCATTTTCTTTTTGCCTTTTCTATTGTGATGGTTTTGCTATCACTAAAATTAATATCAACCAAATGTCAAAAATCTACAAGGGGGAGACTTTGGAAAGTTTTAGTTTTGGTTCTCTAATAGTTCCATAATGGCTTAAGTCCATGCAATATTAACTTGATAACATCACTATAACTGTATTACTTCATTCCCTAAATCATGAAATTATTTGATAATTGATATGTAGTTTAATTTTCCCTAAAATTTAAAAATAATATGATATCCTCTAGGAATATAAGTAGATAGATATGTTTCATATAATTGAACCACTTGAGGAAGTTAATAGATACTAGAGCCTTCAAGTAAGGTTTTAAACTATTGGACTTTATCCTCTTAGGTTTTAGAGAATAGGACCTTTCTAAGTTATAATTTAGAAAACTGAGGATTTTTTCTGTCATCAAGCTTTTAAAATTGCCTCCTACATGTTACTTCTGTTAGATGTTTTATCCCGCACTTTCTTAGTTCTTTATGTTCACTATTCCCAATGGGAAAATAATAAGTATTTTCCAGGAGCTAGCTTCATTTGTTTCATAGTTATTGACATATATGCTGATTTTCTCTTTATTGTATTTTTAATAGTTTTTCTTTGTTCATTTTTTTCCTTTTAGGTAAAAGAATGGTCTAGGTTAGTTCTTTGTTAGTGACCAGACTTTGTACAGGGGTATAGATTAGCAATAGCTATTGGATTTGGCATGTGATTTAGATGATTAAAATGAATAAGCTATTCAAATTAATAGGGAGGCACTGTGGATAGGATATTGCAAGAAAGTTCTAAATCCATTTTGTTTATCATGTTTTTAATATTTATCATTTGAGAATTTTTAGATTAGAATGATCGATGTTTAAAATTCATTATAAATGATCTTTCTTGTGCCAATGTGATAAAATGAGTGTACCTATTATTTTTGCCTTAGTTGAAATACTTTTATCCCATTTCGTTTAGTTTATTACTAAAAAAATGCACTATTGGATGCTTCTTTTTTTTTTCTTTTTTTTTTGTGTTAGGGATCCACTTATTCCAACTTAAGATGCATCATGGATGACAAAATTTTTAGGAGCAAGCAATTTTGATATTATAAAATTTTTAAACTATAATTTGTCCGAAAGTGTTTTCTACTCACAGTATTCTAAAATATTTTTGTTTTTTTATAATATTAACTATAGGAGCAATGAGTAGTAATAGAATTCAAAATTTTTATTAACATTTTATGGCAAGTGATGACTTCTTGGGAGCTTTTAACCTCAGTGAAATAAATAGGGTCGACTAGTTAATAATAGTTTAGCTTTGGGGCCTAAATATTGATGGAAAAGGAGAGCAAAATATTGGAAGAGAAATTTATGATTCTTAAACAAGTATTTTTAAAAATTTATATAATATTTTTCTTCTCAAAATTTTAAAGATCAATCAAAATCGATGCAAATATTGATGTTGATCTAAGTTAAATACAATTATCTAATTAAAGTATGCAACAATAAATCTATCACAAGAAGGCTTCAGGATAGTATTCATCAATATTAGAAATTGCTATGTGCATTGGAAAGGACAAAAGGAATCACTAACTTCAAGGATATTGAAACCAATCGTTCACTCATCGATTAGTCTAAACCTTTTTTATTGGTAATCATTTTTAAGATCTATCTTAGTAAAATGTATCTAGAAACACAATCTAACATATGATCTAGTCTAGTAATACAGAGCTTGTAATTTATATTTTTGTTGATGGCCATATTATCAACACACATTCTACAAGTTTTTTTTTTTTTGGATTCAGTCTAGCGAGGACAAAACATGGACTTAGACTTACTCTTAGAAATATTTTTTCAACAATTCATCTATTTGTTTTTTAAGCTCATTAAGTTCTATAGGATTTATTATTTTGTGTTGAAAATTAGGCAATGGATCTTGGTGTAAAATTTATTGCATCTTGGATTTGCCTGAAGGAAGGCAGTTCATTAGGAGCTATGATAGCAATTCAGCTAAGAGATTGGATTCATGCGGGAAAATGCAACCTTTAAACTAGGGGAAGCTTTCTTTAGTTGAAGGAAAGGAATTGAAATGAAGAAGTATCGAAAATTTCCTCCGATTTTTAAAATTAGACTACATAGAATGCTTTTAGTAGAAGAGCTCTTGAGTAGCAACTAAAGACCATTTTTTTGAAAAGTAGTTTTTGTTGAATGCTAATGTTTATTTTGGAGGGTTTTGTTGTAAACGATTTAATTATCTTGTTATTGAATTTAAAATATTGCTGTCCCTGCTATAATTTGACATTCATGTCATATAACCATGATCTTCTCAGAATTACGTGTGTAATTTCTGTGAAATGAGAAGTTTGGTTTGATCAACTAACTTGAGAGGGCTCTGGATGAAATTCAGATTTGAGATTTTCCTTGAAGTATGAGAGGAAATTCATTTACGACACTACTCATATCATTGGCCAACCTATATTTTTTTCTTCATTTATACCAACAAGCATAGCAAATATTTTCGTTTTTCAATACATAGCCTAAATTATTTCTTCATTCAAGAATCATATAACACCTAATTGACTTTCATCATTCAGATTCATGTCACTATTAAATGGCAAATAGTCATTATACAACTCTTCAATTTCATCGTCTTAATATATTGCAGATTTTGCTTCTTTTGATATGCTATGGAATTTTTGTTTTTTATTTTGTGGATTTAAAACTGTTTTTTAAGAGATTATGAAAAAGAATGTTTAGCAAACGTATTATTAGATTTGTTAATTTAAAAGAGATTTCAATTTTGTTTAATTTATATGTTACACTACATAAAACATTTTGAATGTAGAAGAGAACTTACTAAGATTCACTCATCTTCAAAATTTTGTTAGTTTTGTGGCTACTAGCTTACACTTTTGAGATTAAAATTAAGACAACTGCTGGGATTGCATGAAATATTTTTTGATTTGCAAAAACAATCACAAGAGAACTCAAGTTTAGAATAATAGAATTTATGCAATAAATCGAAATAAATAATGCACATGAAATTTTTAGTCGATTTCCACTAATGCAAGCAGCACCCTTTTTAAGGCCTGGTGTTGGTTGAAACTTTTAATCACTTGATTTTCACTTAGTCTCCAACCTTATCTATGCTTCTAATTGGTGAATGATGCTACATCTTTGATGTAGGATAACTAACACAAAAAATACAAGTAGCACATATACAACAAAACTACTTGTTTTTTTTGGTGCATAAACTTCCAAATAGAAATCTGAGTCACTTTTGATGCATAAACTTCTAAAGAGTTCTATATGGCCTCTCAACTTCCATTAATTGCATTTCTCATACTGTTTTATCCCATTGGAAACTGGCAATAGGTAAAGCGGATATTGAGTTGATAAAGCAGATACTAACGTACTTTCTGCTTTTAACGTAGTTTTGTTTAACATTGATGTGGTGAGGTAAGTTGACTGTGGCGAAGAAATGAAACGATTCTTTGGAGATGACTGCCTCCATCACTGCATAGATGGAGCATTAGAGAGTTTTTAAATTTAAGAAGCATAAAGGTTTAGAGAGTTGAATAATTATGCGTTGAATAATATGTAGATTAGCTGATTTAAGGTCCATTTCTGAGATTCAAAGGTAATGTTGATAGAACAATAGCTAATCTCCATGTTATTTGTATATAACATTGATTTATAGATTTGCATGTATTATTTCAATTAAAGATTTATATTTATATGCATTCATTGTGCGCACATACAGCTTTGGAGGGCATAATATAAATTTATAAAAAGAAGATTTACATACCGCTTTACATATCTAACTATAATACTTAAAATTCATAGAAAGATTTTTTTTTCACTTTTTAGAAGTTTAAATTGTGGCATTTTAGATGTGATATGAAAGATTTGGGTGGTATAAATGTTAAAGTAAAGTTTTCTGTTATAAATTTGTAAATATCCTTTGATAGTATTTTGCATCCAGGATGGTAGACAACTATTTCTCTATGTATTTTTGGTAGGATACAACCTTAAGTAGTGTCACTGCTTGGGGAAATTATTACATGCAAAGCACGTAGGCAACTCTATGTGCGGACTCCAGTAATATACTGCCATGTGTGTTGTATCAGGCTGATCTCCCGCGGAAATTATTGAAGTGGAACCGCGGGGATTATTGAGAGGGTAATTGGGAGTTATTGGGTGTTTATTGTAGTATTAATTCTAATAATGCCGCAATAACCTCTCAATAACCTCCGTTGTTACACTCTCAATAACCTCACAATAACTTCCGCAGTTACACTTCACAATAATCTCATATTCACACCCCAATAACTCCTTAATAATCTCCGAGGTTTCACTTCAATATCCTCCCAATAACCTCAATTTGGCGGCATATTACTGGAAGTCCGCACGCAGAGCTGCGTATGTTCTCCGTATGGAATAATTTCTACATTGATTGATAGACTTGAAGGTGCTCGTACTTCCAATTTCTTAGCATTTTATTCACCGTATTTCGAACAGCCACAGAGCTAGACACTCCATTGATTTTTCTTTTAACTTTTTATTCTTTTCGAAAGTAACTTCAAAATTATCAAGAAAAGCCGTAACCAAACTTGGATTCTAATGCACAAAGATTCACCTTGTACATTAAAACAGTTGTGATATGGTTAGCGGTAATGATNGGAGTCTGTAAGAAGGTATTTTGATGGTTTGAAATTCAAAGGGGCTTGGAAAGTAGGCTTACTTGATGGCAGGCACATACTTATTAACCTCTCAAGGGAGGAAGACTATGCTAGAATTTTCTACAACAATCCATATTGATTGAAGGAATTCCAATGAAAGCTTTTAAAGTGGACTCCTGAGTTTGATCCCAATAAAGAACTTCCCATTGTCCCCATATGGTTTAAGTTACCTGGACTTAAACTACACTATTTCGACCACAAAGTTCTTTTCAATATTGGCAAAGCATTCGGAAGGCCATTGAAATTGGATGGCCCCACTTTCAACTTATCTAAACCTTCTGTAGCTAGAATCCTGGTGGAAAGAAACATTACCCTACCAGCTGTGGAGGAAATATGGTTAGGCACTGAGCATAATGGCTATTGGCAGAAAATCATAGCTGAACAAAGGCCTTACTATTACCATCATTGCAATATGTTTGGCCACACAGATGAGAAATGTTTCAGGCTCCATCCAGCCCTCAGAAGGAAGATCCCCAAGCAACTTTCAGAGGAGATTGCACCTCAGAACAAGGAGGTACCTACTGCTATTACTTGTGCTGTTAAAATGCCTGAAATGCCTGGGACAATTGCACAAGAGCTGCCTCAAGCTTTGGTACAAGAGAGTGTGGTTCCCAATCCCCAATTTGATCATGAATCACCCACATAGCACCTCCACCTCATGCCACAATCTACCCAAACTGAACAAATTCTTTATACTGATCTTTCCACACTTCCTACTGATCAAGAGACAACAGTTATTGAGATACCATAGGAGGACCCATTGATTATGCAGTTAACCAGGAATCTTGAAGCTGGTTGGCAAGTCCAAAAAACTAAGAAGAAGAAAATGCCACTCGAATTAAAGAACTTTATCTCCTCTTTCACCTCTTTGGGGGAAGCCCCATTACCTCCTTCTTCTAGTTCTATTAGAACAAGGAGAAGAGGGAAATCTACTTCTATTGGTTAATGAATCTAATCTGTTGGAATGTTAGGAGACTTGCTCATCCCAAATCCCTTAATAGAGTCTTAGCCCTCAATAGGATGTATAAACCTTGGACCATTGCTCTACTTGAACCAATGGTCTCTAAAAATGTCAACAGATTTGTGAGGAAATTCCCTGGCTTCCAGCTTCTTACAAATACTAACTGTAAAATTTGGATTCTGTGCAGAAAGGAAGTCCTTTG
>JXCR01126730.1:285136-311191 GCA_002079205.1 Phalaenopsis hybrid cultivar | reverse complement strand
GGTTGTGCTGCGCGCACAAAGAGTAGGAAATTTTGAAAACGGAAGTATCCACTCAACAGGTTTGTTTTATTTTCTTGTTGTTTTTATCACAATTGATTTTTTAAAAATGTGTTTTTAAAGTTTTAATTTCAATTGGTTGATAAGAAATTTGTTTTGTTATTCACTCATTTATGATTATCTTTCATTTGTGTTTTGTTACGTTGTCAAAGATTTTTTATTTCATTCTTTGTTCATTAGAACTCTGAACCATCGCATGGTTTGCGGCTTTTATCCATCGCAAAAAAAGGAAATTGACAAAAAAGCACAACTTGAGAGAAATTTCCATTAATCTGCCTCAATAAAGATGCTACCGATCAAATATAGGCTAATGCCTCAAAAGGTACATCATGTAATACATGCTGAAATGCATTGAAAGTCATCTCAAGATATGAGTACATCATAGACTGATTACATCAGATACATGTCATGCTTGTTAAAAGAAAGCAAGTGAATCCTTTGCGCTTGGTGTATCGAGCTTCTGATCAAGCAGACTTCTGAGTCATACTCCAGGATAAGAGTTCCCTTCACATATATTCAGAGGTACAACCTTCTCGTAGCTAGTAAGGAAACGGTTCCTCCAACTTCGGGTCTTGCTGGAATCCATATGGTATCTTACTTTCATCCATCCTGCGGAAGGTCACGGACACCCTACGATGTTGTACTCCTGGAATGCAGTGCTTGGCAACGTCTGCACCGTTGCCCTTGAGAATAAGTACTGAACCAACTAGAAGAGGAATCTCCACAACACCTCTGAATTCACCAGAGCCAATTAAATAAATTTTTTTTCCAAACAGAATATTGCTCTTACTCATGAATAAGACCGTGCAGAAAGGCCTCACAAAGTCATGATGGTCAATGTGCGGGGGAATGCAGTCACCTTCTTCATAAATATTGATGATGCAACTGTTAAGAATGCAAGTGGTGGGTAGGATATTCCACTAACCATTCTCTTTATCATCCACTTTATCATCAATGGTTACGGATCCACTTGGTTGTATATGAATATCCCAGGTGGATTCCTCTGTCTGTCGTTTGTAAAATTGTAGCAACATCCGCACTGGATGGTGATTCTTCTCTTTCCCCGCATCCATTTCTTCGACTCGAAATATGTTCTTTCCATGAGAAGGCCCGCTCGACCTCTTTCTCTTAAATCGAAGATGCAGTCCAGAATGCTTCTTTCATCGGTTTTAGAGAAACCTAGTATATAGCTCTAGGCCCTCCAATATGTTGATAAACTTTCCCTGACCCTCTTCATAGAACTCGAATTCTCTTTTGTTTACCTTGCTTATTTTGTAGTATTCTATCATACCTGGAGTTGGCAGCTGCCTGAGGCGTTCCTTCCTCCGGGCCTCAGTGGGAATCCGAACCGGTGCTGGCTGATCCGTAATATGAGATTCAACCTCAAGTGGGATGTATGATCCTGGGCTCCGTGGTGTGTGCTGATCCGTCCCCAGTGGGACATACAACTCATTTGCTACAAAATCTGGAGTTTGAGACTCGTTGGTGCTTGCAGTGTATTCTTCTAAGGTACTGAAATGCTGTAGATGTAGAACGTTGCAGTCCAGGCATTCTACAAATGCGCCCGTGACTGATGTCCTGGTTGGTATCTCGACGTTGCATGTTAGTCAACCTCTGCACAAGATATCTGGGATCGGGGGCACATCTGATCCTGTCATAAATCCTGACTCTTCATCTGTAGTGGGCAGGCTGGCAAAAGTCTCTCTCAAATCTGGATCGTAGATATGTCCCTCAGAAATGGGGGTAAGAAAACCGCTCATGTCTCTTTGGCGCTTGCGCTCCTGTCGCAGAAAGGCTTTCTGTTTCTTTCGACTTGCATTTCTGCGTTGCGTCCTTCGGAGTGGAGTATTTGGTAGTTGTTCACTATGGGCAAGCTATTAGGCCCCTTGCTGGAGTAGCTATCATGGAGGGCAGTCGGCTGGGCCCCTCCATCGGATCTTGTTCTGTTATCACATTTTTACCTTTACATGACACATCGTCTTGAGTGGTCACCCTTAACATTGAAGGTAGTCCCTTCTTTTCTTCATTTCTGACTACGTCCATTAGAGGACCGTCGTAGTCCATATCAATCTGGTTGAAATCCATATTCAAATCTATGACACCTCCTTGTTGCGCCATCTCTTCATTCAGTGCGAGGTTCTAGCCGTCCTGGAAGGTAAAGATAAGCCTCTATCCTGACATTTTTCTACAGACGACAAAAAGAAACGTCAGTGGGCTGAAGTTTGGCATGAACAAGAACAAAACAGAGTATTTATTAAAGTAAATTTTAGTTTTTTTTGATGAAAATTATTACTCATTTTATGTGTGAGTTTTGTTTAACTTAATGGAATATTTAAATCTAAAAGTATAAAAGAGAACGTGTGAAGCTCAAAAATTTTCTCAAAATTTTTATTATATATGAGATTAATTACAAAATTTGGACCTGGTCAAAGACATATGGCCATATAGATAACCTTAAAACAATCAAAGTTTCAAAGTTTCAAAGCAAGCAAAGGCAAGCGAAGGCAGGCGATATCAGGCTGCGTAATAGGTTTTCAAGTATCGTCCATTTATCGGTAACATGGGTCTTTCACCCCGGAAGTCCACTAACTGGTAGGCTCCTCCTGTATAAACCCTATCAACGACAAATGGTCCCCCCAAGTTGGCTCGAATTTTCCACCTATTTTCCGGCGAGCAAGAATAGGTCTTTTGAGCACGAGTACGAGGTCACCAATTTTGAATGTCCTTGGGCAGCCCAATTTATCATGGGCTTGTACCATCTTTGCCTGGTAGAGCTCCAAATGTTGCTGTGCTTCCAATAATTTTCCCTTGAGACTCTTCAGTTCTTCAAGTCTGAGTTTTACGCTTTCTTCTGTTATGAGTTGGTTGGAAACGACGATTCTGAGAGATGGTGTCTGAATTTTTAGCGGTAGCATGACCTCGGTCCCGTACACGAGCATATAAGGTGTACACTGAGTGGGAGTCCTGAAAGTCATCCGGTAGGCCCACAAGGCTTCTAACAGTTTGCTGNGGGCAGCCCAATTTATCATGGGCTTGTACCATCTTTGCCTGGTAGAGCTCCAAATGTTGCTGTGCTTCCAATAATTTTCCCTTGAGACTCTTCAGTTCTTCAAGTCTGAGTTTTACGCTTTCTTCTGTTATGAGTTGGTTGGAAACGACGATTCTGAGAGATGGTGTCTGAATTTTTAGCGGTAGCATGACCTCGGTCCCGTACACGAGCATATAAGGTGTACACTGAGTGGGAGTCCTGAAAGTCATCCGGTAGGCCCACAAGGCTTCTAACAGTTTGCTGTGCCAATCTCTTTTATTTTCATCCAGTGTTTTCTTCAAAATTTGTACCAGTGTCTTGTTGAAAGCTTTAGCCAAACCATTTGCTCTAGGATAGTAAATTGTAGAGTATCTTCAATCTATCCCATGTCTTCTGACAAAATTGTTGATCTTTGTACTTTTAAAAGCTGTCCCATTACAGAGATTATTCTCGCGGTACTCCAAAATGAGAGACGATTTGGCTTTTGAAAAATTGAAGGACGTGTTGTGTCGTAACCTCACGTAACGGTACTGCCTCTGCCCATTTGGAGAAGTAATCTGTAGCGGAAAGTATGAATATATGCCCTTTAGAAGATGGAGGGTCTATCAAACCTATTATGTCTGTGCCTCAACACTCGAATGGCCATGAGGCAATTGTTGGGTGTAGAAGACCACCCCATGCACTTGGCATTGGTGACATCTTCTGGCTGTATCCATGCAATCAGACATGATTGCTGGCCAATAATATCCAAGGTTTTTTATCTTCATTTTCATTTTTGGTCCCGACTGGTGAGCGCCACACAATCCGACGTGTACTTATTTGACAATATTTTGTGCCTCGGCTCTGCTCAAACACTGTAGCCACATTTGGTCGAATGATCTTTTTTAGAGAACATTTCCCTCCAGGGCGTAAGACATGGCCCTTCTTGTGATGTGGTGTGCCTAAGACTTGTCCTCCGATAGCTTCCCAGTATGCAAATATTCTATTAATGGCTTGCGCCAATCTTCGTTGATGTCCACAACTGTATTTAATTTTTCTTCGTTTCCAAGCTTGTGTAGAGTTTTGAAGTCATTTTGAGACAAGACTCGTCTTCCTTGCACCGTGACTTCGATGGAATCCTTCGGGGGACATGCCATTTCCTTAGCGAGTTTTGTAAAGCGTCGGCATGAGCATTATCTCCCCAAGGAATCCGGTAGAAAGTCACCTCAGGAATCTGCTCTAGGAGCTTCATCACGTACAAATGGTATTCTATTAATCTTGGTTTCAGAATTCTGTATTGTCTGGCAACTTGTTAGATGACAAGTTGAGAGTCACCATAAATAGCAATGTTCGTTACATCCATTGAAATCGCCAACTCCAATCCGGTGATTAAAGCTTCATATTCTGCTTCATTGTTGGTACATGACTCCGTTAGGTGGTACAAAAACCTCAACATAGCCTTATCTGGTGTAATAAACATCAAACCGATCCCTGCCTTGCTTGGTATAATTGTGCCTGATCCCTTGTCTTTCCTGGCTAGCAAAGCACCATCGAAGTACATTTCCCAATGCTGCACACTGGAAAATTCCATCTGTAGTATCTGCTCGTCTGGTAACTTATCATTGAGAGAGGACCCAGCTGACAGTGGGTGTGCAGCGAGAAAGTCTACTAAAATCTGTCCCTTGATAGCACGGAGGGGCACAAAAGTTATATCAAATTGTAATAAGATCATTGACCATCTTGCTAAACATCCGGAGAGTGTCGGTCGGGTCATCAAATATTGCAGTGGATTAAATTTCAAAATTAGGGTCATCTTGTGAGAAAACATGTAATGTCTAAGCTTTTGAGAGGCGAAAATTAGTGTCAGACAATGATTTCCTTAACTTGGTATTAGACGACGACTCAAGTAGTAGAGAGCATTTTCTTTTCCCTCCTCTTTAACTTGGGCTAAGAGAGCTCCAAGAGAGTCATCCAAAGCCGCGGTATAAAATATAAACGGTTTCTTTGGGATAGGGGCTGCTAAAACAGGACGTCTCATTAAATATTATTTAACGTCCTTAAAGGCCCGCTGGCATTTTTCATCCCAAATAAATTTGGCGTCCTTTTTAGTTAATGCCGAGAAAGACAGACACCTACCTGAGAGATTAGAAATAAAACGTCTAAGATATGCCAACTTTCCCTGGAAGGAATGTAACTGCTTCATGGTTTTAGAGGGAGGCATTTCCAAGATAGCTTTAATCTTATCCGGGTCGATCTCGATTCCTCGATGACAGACAGCAAATCCTAGAAATTTCCCGAAGGTGACGCCGAAGGTGCACTTTAAGGGATTCATTTTAAGGTTATATCATCGTAACCGTTCAAACACAATCCTCAAATCATACAAATGGTCTATTTTTCGTTACTTTTGATGACCAGATCATCCACTTAGCATTCCACTTAATTGTGAAGGAGGTCATCAAAAATCTTCGTCATTGCACGCTGATATGTTGCTCCAGCGTTCTTGAGGCCGAACAGCATCACTGTGTAGCAGAAGATTCCAATCGATGTTCTGAAAGCTGAAAGAGCTGCATCCTTGAGAACCATCTTGATTTGGTTATACCCAAATGATCCGTCCATGAAGGAGAAATTTCATGTGTTGAAGCGATATCCACTATCATTTCCGATATAGGTAGTGGAAACTCGTCTTTTGGACATGCTTTGTTCATATCTCTGAAGTCGACACAAACGCGAATCTGTCCATTTATCTTTTTAATAGGTACAATATTGGCTAACCACGTGGGGTGCTTCTCTTCTTTAACAAAGTTAGCGTCTATCAATTTCTTTACCTCGGCGATGACTTGTTGTTCTATTTTGAGGCACATTCTCCTGGGAGCTTGTTTTACTGGGGTTACATTCTTGTCCGCCCCAAGTTTATGGACTACAACCTCTGCTGACAGTCCTGGCATTTCGTCATAGCTCCATGCGAAGCAATCTTTGAACTCTGCTAATAGTTTGACCAATTCTGCAGACTGTTTGCAGCAAGTAGAGAACTTGCAAATGTAGGTCGGGGTCGTTCTTCAGTCCCGAGGTTATTCTCTTTCAATTCATCAATAGTGGATTTAATTTCTTCCTCAAATTCTGGCGGAGCATCTTCTATTGGTTGACCAGTAGAGTTATCCTCTACATCGAGACAATCTTTTTCTGACTCACTAGTAACAACCATGCAAAATTAATAATCATCGACTGGTCCAACTGTACCAAATCTGAGACCTTTTGAATTGGGAGTTCGTCTTTTAGTATTCCACAATTTTTAAAGAGTTGAAATTTATCTTTTAGCATTTTTTTGGGTAAATTTCCCTGTTGAATTAACTTTTGAATCCATAATTTTTTAAGAAGTTGAAATTTATCTTTTGGCATTTGTTTTGGTAAGTGTCCTTGTTAAATTAACTTCTGAACACAAGGTGTTTTGGTAAGTGTCCCTGTTGAATTAACTTTTGAACACAAGGCGAGAAGTAACCAAAAGATAGTTGTTTTGGTAAGTGTCCCTGTTGAATTAACTTTTGAACACAAGGCGAGAAGTAAACAAAAGGCATTTCCATTAATTAATTAGAATCAACATCCAAATTTACATGTTTTTCAAGCTCAGTAGAGGTAGAAGCGCGGTAAAATTTGATCAGCTTTGAACTAACACTATGTTTTTCCACCAAAAGGCAGTTCCACTAATTCATTAGAATCAACATCCAAATTTACATGTTTTTCAAGCTCAATAGAGGTAGAAGCACGGTAAAATTTGATCGGCTTTGAACCAACACTACGGACTTCCTTGACCCCTATTAATTCATTAGTATCAACATCCAAATTTACATGTTTTTCAAGCTAAGTAGAGGTAAGGCGAGAAGTAACCAAAAGATAATTCCATTAATTCATTAGAATCAACATCAAAATTTACAGGTTTTTCAAGCTCAGTAGAGGAAGAAGCGTGGTAAAATTTGATCGGCTTTGAACCAACACTATGGACTTCCTTGACCTCTAAACTCTCGACCTTTTGAGAGAGAATCAGAGTGAGAGTCATAGTATCCACATAGTGGTTTATCTGATCTTCATTATTTCATATTCATTCCTCTTTGTATCTTCTAGGGATATCTTGTACTGAGGTTTCTTCTGCTTTGTCATCATTATTTCATCTTTAGAACTATCTTCATCACCAATCTTGATAGTTGGCCTAATCCATTCAACCTTTAAATTGATCTTTCCTCGTCCGCGTCCCTGGCCTCGACCTCGGGTGCGTGAACTAGAAGAACCTCCACCAACTAGTTGTAGGGGAGTGGTAGAAGGTTGTTGAAGCAGAGTTGTATGGCCTTCTTATTGTGATCCTTCTGAATCTTTATCTTTGTTTGTCAAAATTTCGCGCGAGAAGACAATTTTCTTTGGAGGCGCGTAGTAGGTAGCATCTTCATGGATACCAACTTCATGCACTGAAAATGGTTGTAGATCTCCCTTGAAGAGGCACATAGTAGGCTACATCTTCATGGATACCAACTTCATGCACTGAAAATGGTTGTAGGTCTCCCTTGATGTAATTTTCTTGACCATCTTTGTGGTTATTTAATGCACTGGTGTAGGGATGATGGAACCATATTATGCTCATGAATCCATGGTCGACCTAATAGAGCGTTAAAGATGCACTGAAAATGGTTGTAGATCTCCCTTGATGCAATTTTCTTGACCATCTTTGCGGTACTTGCACTGGTGTTGAGATGATGGAACCATGTTATGCTCATGAATCCACGGTCGACCCAATAGAGCGTTAAAAGAGGTCTCGACATTGATGATATGAAATTTAACGGTTGTTACAAGTTCTCCAACCTTCATAAGCAATGAAATTGATCCAAGGACTCTTTCTCCCTCTTGATTGAATCCTCTTAACATCATCTTATCAGGGATGAGCTCCTGCATGTCAAAGTCTAAATATGCTAACGTCCGTAGATTCATAAAGTTAAGAGATGCTCCAGGATCCACTAAAACTCTGGATAACACAAATCTGCCAATGTTGACGAAGATGTAGAGCGGACGGTTGTGGTCGGCGGTACCGAGCAGCAAGTCTTCATCTGTGAAGGTTACCTCTGACTGTTCTCTCAATGAGCAAACTTCATCTGAGGATGTGCTAGCCAACTGAGCTAAGCAAAATTCTGGATCTAGCAAAGCCGTAACCAGAGATTCTCTCATCTCCTTTGACAGGATCAAAGCATAGTAGATGCTTAGTCGGGCAGGCAACTTCCTAAGATGAGCTAGCTTGTTGTAGTCTACTTTGTATGATCCTCCGATTTTATCTTGATTATGTGGTTCTCCCACTGGCGAAGGTGGGGGTATCTCTTCTCGGGTCATTATCTGTTTTCCTTTATCTGCTGGAGCTGTTCTTGGTGGTAACACCTTTCCGCTCCTTAAGTTGACTTCTGTGATTTCTTCTTTTTGAGATATCATTGTTGAATCTTCTGGTGTCTTTTCCTCTTTGTTGGAGAGATCTAAGTTGATGGCGAGTAGTGTACCATGACGCTCAAGAGTTGGTTGTTCATTATCGGTGATGTTGTAGGCAATATCATTGATGTCTTCTTTAGACTTGACAACAAGTTCATCAGACTCAAGTACGATTTGAGGATCATTTTAGGGATCAAGATCGCAATTAGCTTGATCATAATCAATCACGTTATTACCAGAAATAGTCAAAATGTAGTCGAAATCACAACCATTATATTCATAAGACTCCGGAGGGACAAAAAAATAATCATACAAAGTCAAGGGTTCGAGGACTTTCTTCCCCGAATCCAAGACAACCAATCTAGTAGAGGCAGCCCCTAACCTACCCCCCATGCTATCAATCTTGGTAGTGACGCTTTTCTTTTTCTTGTTCTGTGTTCTTGATTATGTCAGATTTTCTGGTGAAATCTTCATCTCAGGCTCGGTATGCTGCAGACTCTGAATGGAGGCTTGTTTTGATACAGACTGTAGCTTGTTCAGTATCTTCTTGGATGATTTGCTCCATACCTCATTCCATCCTTCTTCGGTATTTGTAGAAGCTTGTTTCGATGAATCTTGTATCCGATTGAGGACCTTCTTCAGTTCATCCCAAGTTGTACTCCATCCATCTGTTCCGACATATGGATCAATTGGGGAGATTGACTCTGCTGAAATCATGTTTATGGAACCTTTTTCAGGTTCTCTCAAATACTCCTTTGGGATTATTACATTCTCTTCCTTGAGGTTCTTCTCGAGCCAGTCTTTAAAGACGAAGCATTTGTCTATAATGTGTCCAAGTGAGGTTCTTCTCAAGCTAGTCCTTAAAGACAAAACACTTGTCTATAGTGTGCCAAAGCAACCGGTGTATGGGCAATAATTTGGTTCATTCTTCTTATCCACCTCTTCGGGTTTCTTTGGATCAGGCAGTTTGAATTTTGGTTTCTTCATCAAGCTTTTGAATATTTTAGGTACAGCTTCATCTTTGAAGGAGTAAACAACTTTCTGTTGCTCTAACAGGGATATTTTTTTACCCGCTGTTTGAGGTGATCCCTCTTGAGATGGCCGTTGGTTGGATTGACTGCTCTGTTTCTGAGGGTACTGTGACGAAGACTGATGATGATCTTCTGCATATATCTTTATTGGCTGCTTTCCTTTATCAACAGTTGCGAATACCCCTGATTTCTTTTCGAACAATCTGGTCACCTTAGCCTTTTCATGCGGCTCCATGTGCTTCATTTCTTCTTGAAGACTGCTGGATTTACTGAGTAGCTTCTCAGCCTTTTCATGTGGCTCCATGTGCTTCATTTCTTCTTGAAGACTGTTGGCTTTACTGAGTAATTTCTCGAAGGATTTGATGGTGAGTCCCTAGAAAGCTACTGGCCCATGAATGCTTTTGAGTAGAATCTCAATCGCTTGATGTTCCTGTAGCTATGGTTCACATTTCATGCTAAGGTCTCCACCTCAAAAAATAGTCTGTCAAGGTTTCACTAGGCTTTTGCTTCTCCATCATGAGTTCTCCAATAGACACATGATGCTGCGTCCCAACAAATCTTTTCACAAATAACTATTCCAACTCATAAAATATTTTAACTGACCCGTTGGGTAGGTCAGCGTACCAGTTGAAAGTAATCCCTGACAAGCTGCTGACGAACTGCTGGCAGAGTAGAGCTTCGTTATTCCATGTGTTTCCACAATTGGCTAAAAAATGTGCTATGTGCTGTCTGGGATTTCCAGTCCCATCAAATATCTTGAAGTTTGGGCTCAAAAAACCCTTGGGGAAAGGCACGACATCAAACTCCTCCTGGTAAGGTCTACCCTTTAAAATTGATGCACCGCCCTTGGACTGGGCTAAGGCATCCCGTACTTATTCAACCATTTTTTTGAATTCCTTTTCTGGCATGGTACCTGATGGAGAATCCTTCTTTGGTTGTTCTTCTTTGTCTGTCGAAGTAGCCCCCCTTCTTTCATCTGCGACGTGTATGATTTTTGGTTGATTAATCTCTGGAGAAGCCAATCTTGGTGCTTGTGATTGCCCCTGAATGGTGGCCATGGCAGTCATAGCTGCAGTCATCTCCTCTATTTATTTCTCTAGTAGAACAACTTGCTCATCCCTGAGGAGGATAAACCTACGCAGCTCATCTAAGGCGTTCTCTTTTTTTCTCCAGTAGAACAACTTGCTCATCCCTGAGGAGGATAACCCTATGCAGCTCATCTACAACGTTCTCTTCCGTGTGAGGTTGATCCTCGCCACAGATGTGGTAGCTCTGGTTTCGATCACATGGACATCCATGAAATCCTCCTCCAAGTAATCACCCTAGTTCCAATCACATGAACATCCATGAAATCTTCCTCCAAGTAATCATTGTAATCAAAATCCTCGTTGTCACTATTGATGGAAACTCCGTGTTCTCAAGCTAACTCAGAAATCTCGATCCTGAGTTTCTCAACTTTTTCCTCAATTATCAAATCTTTGATTGCTTTAAGATCTGGAGGAACTTAATGGAAATCCTCAACTTGTTCCTCCATCTCGCTGGCTATTGTCACGACGATGTCAGATATTTCAAGCATTGGTTTTACTTCCTGTCCTGAAGGTCAATGAATTGTATCAGTGTAGAGACCTTGGGTAGCCATACCTTCTTCTTCTTTGATGATGATGCCTCAGGACGGGACATCTCAGTAGAGACATCGGTATGTCGAGGGAAGGTATGCTCCCCGTGGTGTAGAGAAGCTACAGTGTCAGGTAATTGTCTTGTCTTTCTTTCCATTATTGTAGGAATAACGGGTAAACTTCTCGGACCCAGTCTTGACTTAATCGGCCGGCGACCTGCGTTCCTGGTGGTGGTATGATCGGTGGTGACTATAGCATTATCAACTAGGTTTCCCAAACGGAGCCATACGGGAACACGGGTAGGTGACTTTATAGTCGACCTATGAGATTTTCTAGCGAACTTAAAATCCTTCAAAATTTCATTCTTCATATGAGGTGAAATTGCATGTCCCACTCGTTTAAGTAATTCACTAACAGAACATCCTTCTTTAGTACCAAGCCTTCTGAAGACTGCACTAACACGGGTGATGGGGATGAATTTCTTTCCCTCCTCACCATGTCCATGAGGTGATGATAATGCGACAACAATCTTCCGGATACTCTCATATCCATAAGTATCTGTCAGAGGATGGAATCTACTCCCTCGTAGGAGTGGGTAAATTTCTCGTAATACCTCTTCAACTTGAAGAGGCTCCTTCTCATCAGGTGTGTTCTCAAGAGTCTGGGCTTTGATGGCCCTCCGAATTCTCCTATTGCGGTTCCTCCTTTGAGTTCGGGTCAGTGGTATAGTCCTTGAGCTTGTCCCGATCTCAAACACGGGTGGCGGAACAGTTAATCCTTCAATCGAGTTTTCAATGACCATCACTTCTTTTCCCTTAGCAGTAGCAGGGATAGTAGGCTTGATGACGACGGCTTTAGCCTTCTTACCGACAGGGAAATCCTGAGGGTAGTTCAAACTAAATTTTGCAGACAACTCTTGAACTTCCGAGGCAGCGATCTTCATTACCACAAACGGGGCTTTCCCGAGGATAACCTCGAGGTCTTCAAATCCAGCTCCGAACTTGATGGTGGGAGTGACGTTACGGGCGTTTCGGTCCGTTTGCAGTTTGCAGGAAAAGGTCAGCGTTGGGTAGGCCATCGCAGCGGGCTTTAAAATAGAAAGTTTTAGGGTTAGCTATATGGTTTAAAACCTAATAATTTTTAGTGCGAGCACTGAAAATAAAAGTTAATCTATAGACCGGGCGGGTCTTGATTTACAGGTAATTTTGACATCTTTATTTAAAAAGGTGTAAAATTTAATTAATATTTCAAAGTGCGAGCAGCATAACACGATTTCGTTCAATTTGCGAAGTAGCAAACCAAATGTGGAAGGGAATTGTGAAAAATTTTAGGACCCAGTGCAGGACCCAATTCGTAGCAGAAAATGTCCAGGTGGAATTAGTCCACCGACATACCTATTGGGAGTCCGACCCCACATGAAAATTTAAAGAGTCGTTAATGGCCTTCTGAACCCCTCTGTTCAAAGATGGTTGAACAGCTAGTCCCGAAGTCCAAGGAGTTAGCTATACTTTCCCAAGATAGAAATGGGTAGAGTATGCCAACGAAAGAAGGGTAATTTGGTCCAAGAGGGACATGGACATATTACCGATGTGTGAAGATAATATTTCTTGATTTGTATGGAGAGAAAAGCTTGTCTCCAACAGAGTCGCCAGAAGCTGTCGGCGTTATTTCGGGTTGGTTTGTGAGGTTGCCCGTAAGAAGCTGTCGATCACCAAAATCAAAATCCCGTCGCCCGCTTCGAAAGGACGTTGAAGTATGAAATCAAACTGAACCCATATTTTTGATAGTTTAAAATGAAGGAGCACTGTACCTCAAATCCTGTATCTATCCCAAAGGATAAATACAAGAATTGAGGATGAGGCTCAATCAAATAAACTAAGGAAAGTATGACATTGGTCTGCAAAACCTTTGTATTTACCGACAAGTTCCCCTATTTAATATAAAGGATTAAATATGGTTTATATTAAGCTAGATTTGTCCATGCTTCATATAAGGGCAAGCCCCTATAGTTAATTACATCTTAAATGACCAAAGTCACCTAAGAAGACTCTCGATAAAAATCAAGAAAAAATTATCCTCAAGGAATTTCAAAGGGTAGGACTCTTCAACAAAATCGGACGTAGAGGTGTGAAAGGGGATTGGTTCAAATTTGGAATATTTTATTATAGAATCCAAAGGACAAAGAACTAGAGGATGTAATGGATCCAGAGGTAAACCTCGGTGATTTTCCAAGCTATCCTAATATTTGGCTTCAGTTTTGAGGAGAAATATTTAGGTGTTTCGCCTTCCCCAATTTTATTAGTTAGGGCTTACATTTGTCTGAAATGATCACACAAATAGCCTGGAAGATGTAAGGATTTAGGTCGTGATGAACAATTTTATTAGTTAGGGCTTACATTCGTGTGAAATGATCACATAAATAGCCTGGAAGATGTGAAGAAGGTCGTGACAAACGACAACCTCGGAATCCTAAGACGAGTTAGGGCTTATATTGTATAACAGTATTAGTTAGGGCTTACATTCGTGTGAAATGATCACACAAATATCCTGAAAGATGTGAGGGCATCCTGCCAATTTTATTAGTTAGGGCTTACATTCGTGTGAAATGATAACACAAATAGCCTGGAAGATGTGAGGATTTAGGTCAAGGGCTTACATTTATGTGAAATGATCACACAAATAGCCTGAAAGATGTGAGGATTTAGGTCATACATTCGTGTGAAATGATCACACAAATAACCTGGAAAATGTGAGGATTTAGGTCGTGACAAACGACCCTCAGAATCCTAAGACAAGTTAGGGCTTATATTGTATAGCAGGGCTATGCAAAGGCCTAAAAATAAGATGAGGATTTACGTTGCATAAGCAAGTGACCTCGAAGTCCTATGGCTTTGTTGTTTAAGTCTAAGGAAGGAAGGTTGGTTTAGCTGGGGAAGACAAGTTTTGCTATTGAAGATGACCGTGCTGCCCACCAAGCAAGCTCCAAGCTCCTTGCCTCGACGAGTTTGCGTTATCTAGTGTGTCAAGTTATAATATCAAATTGGGTGGCCCTATGATGAAGTTCTTTAAATTTTATGAGGGCATATTAAAGTTGATTAGAGTGACACCGGTTAGGATCTAGTTCTTTAAATTTTATGGGGGCATGTTAAAGTTGATTAGAGCGACACAGGTTAGGATCCTACATAAATTTTATGAGAGCATATTAAAGTTGATTAGAGCGACACCGGTTAGGATCCTACGGTTCTCTCTAAATTTTATGAGGGCATATTAAAGTTGATTAGAGCGACACCGGTTAGGATCCTACGGTACCTTAAATTTTATAGAGGGCATATTAAAGTTGATTAGAGCGACACCGGTTAGGATCCTACGGTTCCTTCATTCCGGCATCACTATTTTCTATTGAATTCACTAAGTTCAAATGAACTTATCAAACCCAACTTAATGAGTTCCATAATTTCATTTAAACCGTAGGAAGCCTCGTTATCAACCGTAAATTACCTCCTCCGAGGGATTCCCAATCATCTTGAGATAGACTGTGGGAAGCCTCGTTAGCAACCGTAGGTTACCTCCTCTGAGGGATTCTCGATCATCAGATAGAGACGTCTTAATTTAGTTGCAATTGTAGTTTTGTGTGATGTTTGTGATTAAATTTTGAGCTGTTTTATATTTAAATTTAGTTGAAGTTGTGGTTTTGTGTGATGTTTGTGATTAAATTTTAAGTTGTTTTATATTTCGAATAGTTGAAGTTGTAGTTTTGTGTGATGTTTGTGATTAAATTTTGAGTTGTTTTATATTTTTTCGTTAGCAACCGTAGGTTACCTCCTCCGAGGGATTCCTGATCATCCGATAGAGACATCTTAATTTAATGAAGTTGTAGTTTTGTGTGATGTTTGTGATTAAATTTTGAGTTGTTTTATATTTTGAATGTCGGAAGTTGTAGTTTTATGTGATGTTTGTGATTAAATTTTGAGTTGTTTTATATTTTGCATGTTCAGTTGTGGTTTTGTATGATGTTTGTGATTAAATTTTGAGTTGTTTTATATTTTGAATGTTGTAGCGTTGTAGTTTTGTGTGATGTTTGTGATTAAATTTTGAGTTGTTTTATATTTTGAATGTTGTAGAATTTTGAATGTTGTAGCGGGTATTACCTTCTCCAAGGGATTCCCGATCATCCAATAGAGACATCTTAATTTAGTTGTAGCTGTTATTTTTTGTGATGTTTGTGATTAAATTTTGAGTTGTTTTATATTTTGAATGTTGTGGCGGTGAATTTTATCCTGGTTGATTTTTAATTTTGGTTTTGGGTTATGGTTATGGTTAACATGCAAGTTTATAGAAGCATGAAACATGTAAGGAAAAGGCAGAAAAAAGACGGTACTATAAACTGTAAAAGCGTACCTGACAAGTCTTCTCGTTCCACCACAAATGCATGTTAAGGCAGTTTATGAAGAGCAGGAAAGGTAAAATTTTGGTAATTTTCTTAATCCTATGTCATATCTTGGTGAGTCCTTAAATAAAATGCATGTTAAGGCAGTTTATGAAGAGGAGGAAAGGTAAAATTTTGGTAATTTTCCTAAACCTATGTCATATCTTGGTGAGTCCTTAAAATGGATGATTTCATTGAGCGAAGCATATTAAGTTTAATAGGCCTTTGAGGTATCCAACAAGTTAAGAGGGAGAAGCAGAACCATGCCTCTCTCTCACCAACTAGTGAAAAGCCTCGAGTCCATTTAAACTCATTATGTTGCTTAATGGTTTATCCTTTAAATACTCTTATTACTCAGTGAACCCTGATGTCTCAATTATCCCTAAGAATAGGGTAATTATCATTTATCATTTAATTTTGAAAATTATGTGGGTTAAGACCCTTGAAGAAGCAAGTTAATGAAATTTGAATCAATTAGCCAAATTTTAATCCTAATTGGGCTTAGTGGTGTTTCTAGGATGTTTGACTTAGTTATGTTTATTTTTCTAATCCTTGTTTAATCAATTTTTGATTTAGCCTAAGTCACCACTAAACCTTTAACCTAGGTGAGTGTCTTAATTAGTTTTAAAAAGGGTTAAGCTTTAAGTGATGATGATTCATGATTTGGATTTTATTTGAAATTCAAGATAGGGGTATTAAATTGATTAATTAGTCACTTCAAAAGTCATAACCCTAAGTCCATGATCATTTAAATTTAATAAACTTCCAAACTTAATAATTTAGAAATTTATTAATCTTAATTAAGAAAGTGCAATTGGTTTCTACCAATTAACTCTAATTTAGAAATTTATTAATCTTAATTAAGAAAGTGAGATTGGTTTCTACCAATTAACCCCCTCGCTTCAAAAGTTATACCCCTAAGTCCAGGATCATTTAATTTTAATAAACTTCCAAATTTTAATGCTTCAAAAGTTATACCCCTAAGCCCAGGATCATTTAATTTTAATAAACTTCCAAATTTTAATAGTTTAGAAATTTATTAATCTTAATTAAGAAAGTGAGATTGGTTTCTACCAATTAACCCCTTGTCTAATTATTAATCCAATCAAAGAAAGTGAGATTGGTTTCTACCAATTAACCCCTTGTGTTTCAAGCATCAAATAAATTGATCAAGATTAGAAGTTGCCTCTTTTCCCTCCTTGAATTAAGCTTAAATGTTAATTAAGGCAAAATTTCCAAAATTACACATTTTCCCCTATGGCTCTAACAACTCATAATTTGTCAAATTCAATTCAAAGGACTTTGAAATTTTTATCCTACCTCATTCATGGGTCAATTAAGACATCAGAGGAGAAAATGTGATTTTTCAAAATTTAATTTAATTTATATATTTATTTTAATGCAAAAATAAGATTTTTTAAAGAAAATTTCTAACTTGACGACGGTAAATTGTAATCCCTTGAAATTTTTACTGGAGGTAGACCTAGACTAGAGAAGCCTTTGGATCAAATTTCACAATTTGTTGAATTGTTTGTGATTTATTAGAATTATTTTAAATTTTGGATTATTTAATAAAAATAAAATATTTTAAGTTGTGAAAATTAAGTTTTGTATTTTTGGAAAATCTCTCTAAGGGCAAAGAACTCAGAGGAATAAAGTTTATATTTTTTTTTTCTCTGTGATTTATTAGAATTATTTTAAATTCTGGGCTATTTAATAAAAATAAAATATTTTAGGCTTTTTGTGATTTATTAGAATTATTTTAAGTTCTGGGCTATTTAATAAAAATAAAATATTTTAGGCATTTATATTTTTGAAAAATCTCCCTAAGGTCAAAGAACTTAGAGGAGAAAATTTTATATTTTTCTAATTTTTCCTTGATTTATTGGAATTATTTTAGTGAAAACTCATTTTTAGCCTTTTTATTTTTTTTTTTTCTCCTTGATTATTGGAATTATTTTAGTGAAAACTCATTTTTAGCCTTTTAAAAATTATTTTTTTAAGCTTTGAAATTCAATATCTTTATTTAGAAAATGAGGAAAAATATTCCAATTGTTCCTAACTGATTAGAAAACAATTTAGAACCTTTCCATGAGTTTTATTAATTTTGTGATTTTTATGAATTTTTAATTATTTAAATATTTAAAATAGGTCAAAAATCAAGTTTTTAATTTTAAATATCATTTTTTTAGAAAATAGCCCTGATCACAGAGAAGTGAAAAAACTAAGTTTCATAATTTTTTGAGTTATATTTTGATTTTTAAAAATCATTTAAATGTTAAGAGTGATATTTATCTTTAAAAATCAATTTAAGTTATTAAATAAACTCAAAATATTTTGAAACTCTTATGATGAGTTTTCTGGATCATAAGTCACAGTGGAGATCAAAAATCAAGTCATTTAAATGTTTGCATTTTTCAAAATAATTATCTTAGTGATTTAGTATTTGGAAAATTTAAGGATGTTTTAAATGACTTGACCCATGAAAATATTTTCAAAGGTTTCTTTGGTCATGGTGGACCTTCCAAAATTTTGTTTGGATTTAATAACCAATATGCTAATTTTCATGATTATTTTAAGGAAATGATGTGAAATAACTTGAAAAATATGGGTCTCTGTATAGGGACCTTTTCTGACTTTGGAAAAATGATAGAATACTTCCCCTGACAGAGGCTACAACATGTCAAAATTTCAAGCCATGGTGATGTGTCAATTTGTATGGAGAATCAAATGATTCCAAATAGTGTTTAATTAACTAAAAATATTTTATGCATCAAATAGACTTTAAAATTATTCCACATTATTCTCCTCTGTTCACTAAACAAGAGGGTATTTTTATTTTATTTTTGTGATTTTTCTACAAAAAGTTATGTATTTTTAAAGTTTTAGGGATTAAATAAATAAGAAAATACCCCTATTTTTCTATTTAAACCTCGCGTGCGACCTCAACCTACGATGGCTCCGAAAGCATGCATGGCACGCTCTCGTTGGACGCCTCCGTCCACGTAGCTTACTGACTCGACCCGCTATTCATGTCCTGAAGTGCTGTCCGACGCGATCTCCCCCGTCCATTTAATTCACGCTCGATCGGACGGCTCGCCATCATCGTCCCCGATAGGATGATCCCGTGCTCGTCCACACTAAAACCTTATGATCTTGGCCTAGACTCAACCAAATCACTTGGGGTTTGATTCTATGGACTCATCTAAGTGAGACAAACACATCCACACCTTAAGATCTCGGCCTAGACTCAACCAAATCACTTTGGGTTTGATCCTATGGACTCGACTTAGTGAGACGAACACATCCATATGGTTAATTGCAATGAAATCAAGTTTAAGTAAATGGAGGATCAAAACAAGCTCGGGAGGAGGAGGAGTTTTATACTTTGATCAAGCTTAAGTAAATGGAGAATCAAAATAAGCTCGGGAGGAGGAGGAGTTTTATACCTTTTCTCTGAGAAGGGAGGCTTCGATCAGAGGTGTTTCGCACGTTCATTGAGGTCCAATGAGGCTAGGGATTGAGTCCCTGGTCTAGGTGTAAGGCCTAGGTATGAATTCGAGCAAGTTTGATTTTGGTGTTGGTCTAGAGCTATGGTAGAGGCTCTGTGGAAGGGGGATTTAATGGGGCTCTGGCTTTTTTCACTCTTATGAAGGTGTGGGCACAAGCAATTGAAGTTTGGTGGAGTGTGGAGGTGTATTTGGTTCTATCCTGGTTTCCGGCAGGGTTTCAAGCTCAAATTGAGCTCCGACAATGGGAATGGGTGAGGGAAAATGGTTGGAATATACTGAGGGATCTTAGGGAAGCTCTGTGTGAAGTTTGGAGAGGCTTCTCTAAGAAAATTTCAGCACACCTGCCATGGTCGTGGGAGGTGATTTTTTATTGAGAAGTTTGGAGAGGCCTCTCTAAGAAAATTTCAGCACACCTCCCATGGCCGTTGAGGTGAGTTTTTATAAAACTCCTCTCTGAGAAATTTTCAGCACACCTCCCATGGTCGTGGGAGGTGATTTTTTATAAAAAAGTCCATGGGGTGGCTTCAGGGCATAAGTTTGGGTGCATTGTGATGCTTAGGTGGAGGGCAGAGGAGCTCCATAGTTTGATTTGGATGAGCTGGCCTTTAGGTTTGATTTGGGTGAGGTGCCATGGGGGTGGCTCTCAGTGGCTCTCAGGGCATAAGTTTTGGTGCATTGTGGTGCTTAGGTGGAGGGCAGAGGAGCTCCATTTTTGATTTGGATGAGCTGGCCTCTAGGTTTGATTTGGGTGAGGTGCCATGGGAGTGGCTCTTAGTTTTGGGATTTTCTAGCCACTAGGCTGGCCGGCCAGCCAGGGGGTAGTGGTTAGGAGCTTAGGGAACCCAGAGGAATCCATCACAACAATTTAATGCAAATGTGTTTGGATTTGACAAACATATCTTATGCATGTGAATTTTTGGAAATAAGATCCCTTAATTTGGGGGAACTTTGGTCAATGGCTTGATTTAGGTGATTTCATGGTTTTTGGACTGGTCACTAAGTCCAACCAATGGTTGTGGTGGAGTTAATTTGGTGGCTTTAAGGTGGCTAGGTCACATTTAGTGTATTAGTCCAAGTGGGTGCAAATGACCAAAAATTGGGTTTGGGCTTGGTTAGCCATGTCAATTGGCCAAAATAATTGTTTCATTTGGTGTATATGATCATAAGGAACAACTTTAGTGAAGGATGGAAGTGGTTTTGAGTCCAATTGAAGGGTCAATTTGAAGGAATTTTGAACTTTAATCAATTTGTTCATGTTGGGCTAGGCTTGGGTCTAGCTTGGGTTAGCCTTGGGCTAAGTCCAAATTGATTATTTTAAATGGTCAATAGGGACCTCATGAAGAGTTTTCAACATGAATTGGATGCCAATTTGGAGGTTAAAGCAATCAATTGGGTGAAATTTAGGGACTTAGCCAATTTGGGGCTAAATTTGAGAATTTTGCATTTAGGCCAAAATAAAATGGATTTGAGGCTTCACCAATGACAATTGATGGTTGATTTTGATGTATAGGATTGTCATAAAGATTTTTCAACATTAATTGAGGCCAATTGACTAGGCTATGGGTTCAATTTGGTGAGATTAAGTCATATGGTCAAAATTGGGGTTTTGACCCAAATCAGAATTGGGTTCAAATCATGGACAAATTGAGCTTGGATTTAGTTTAGTTTGGTCATATCAAAAGTGAATTTGAGTTTAGGATTGGAATTGTGGTCAATTGAGACCCAATTGATGTTGGATTTGGGGAAATTTGGGTCTTTAAAGGGTAATTTGGGCATTTTGGTTAAAGATGATCAAATTGGCCAAATTGGGTTTTGTGGTAGTTAAGAGAAATGAAATTAGGATTATTTGGGATTTATTGGGATTTTTTGGTAATTTTTGAAATTTTTGAGATTTTGAGCCCAAGAGGGGTATTTTGGTAATTTGGGGGGTGTTTTAGGGGCAAAAGGCCAAGATGAGTATTTTGGAAAAGTTGAGGTACCAATCATCACCAATAAGCCATGGACCAATGGAAATTCCATTTTGGGTCCTCTACATAGTGGTCTTATTTAAACCATAGCCCTAGGGCTAGTAGGTTTAGGGGACCATCTACATGAGTATCCCAAAAGATCAAGGGATCTAGGCTAGAAATTTGAGTTCATGGTCGTCAGTGATTGTGAGTGTAGATGAGTTTAGATGAGTGTAGATGAGTGTAGTGAGTGCCTTAGCTCCAGACCAACACCCAAGGTCAACTCTAAGGTCCAGAAATCTTAAGGGTGACTCATCCTGAGTTTCCCCGGTAGTGACCTCACCTACTAAGTGTTTAGAGGTTAGGACCAATATGTGGAACTTCAAGTTGAGTGGAGGAGGGTTTGGAATTTCTAGTGGTGATGGTTCCATGTCTAGTTTTCTAGGAATAGTCAACAGGAAAAGTCCTATGGCTAGACCCTAGGCTACTAAAGAGGAAAAACTAAACCTCAACCAAAAATGAGGTCAACAATGCACCAAAGGTACGAACACACTATATTTCCTAGAAAATTGTAAAATTGCACAGACAAACTCCATTTTTGCTACTTGAGTCATCTTCTACCTCAAGACCATGGTCTAGGGCATTACATTATAGGAGAAAGAGAAGGATTCAGAGGCTTAAAACTATAGATATCATCTTTTCTTGGTAAGGGCTTCACTTTAACTTATAAATTTTTTATTTTCACCATGAATTTTGGGAGATCCAAAAATTGGGATTTTTGATGAAAATGTCTGAAGATAACTCACGAGAAAAGTTTCTTACCAAATAGCCCTTCTTGAGGAGTTAGATTTTTGATTAGATAATTTATTTGGATTATATTTGGATTTTCATAGAATTTTTAAGTGGCTCCCCGAGTTAAGAGAGGAAGGCCGTCCGATGACTTTGATGCATAAAAAATTGTTAGTTTCAAAGCCCAACATAGTTATGATAGTTAGATGGAGACAAAAAGAATGATCCAATAACATGTGTTTGCAAACCCGGGTGACAAGATCGAGAGACTAATTCTTGCCAGCAATTGAGAAAGATTCTGCTACTTCACTGCTGTAGCAAATGTTCTGATGGTTCGGGAGTTTCATGCAAACCTGAGATTCACTGCTGATGATCACATCTTGGTGAGAGGTAAGCCGGTTAAATCTACTGCTGATTGGATCAAATTTTTTTTATGGTTTGAGGGGTGTATTTTTCGATGAATACACTGCATTTGTGATGACTGATTCGTCATTGGAGGAAGTAATTAAATTTTTGATTGATGGAAGAAGGGAATGGAAGATTAAGAATAACAAGATAGTTAACTTCCCTGGTTCCATGTTAACTATTCAGTCAAAAATATGACACCACTTCATTTATGCAAGACTGTTGCCAACAAATCATTTAGCTGATGTTACAAAGGATAGAGCTGTGCTAAACTATTGCATTCAGAAGATGAAGGCAATAGATGTTGGTGCACTTATAGTTTAGCATGCTCAGAGTATAGCTTGTAGTTCTACAGCTGGAGGATTGGGACACCCTGCCTTGATTTTCACTATATCTGAACAATCAGGAGTAGAATCCCATAGAAATGAAGATAGATTACAACCACAAAATCTAATTGAGAGGCATGTGATTCAAGTTATTTGTTGAGTCTAGAAGTGGAAGAAGGGATAGGCCCTTTACATCTGATGCAGGGGCATCTACTTCTCGATCTATATCATTTGAAGGTATTATGGATCAACTCATGATTTAACAAATAAATAAAGTTAATATTCAAACTCAGTTGGGAGAGAAAGGAGCAAGGAATGCATATAATGATGAATACCAACAAAGTAGAGCTCAACATAATATTGAGTTTAAGAATGCCATGGTAAGACATCTTAGTGGTGAACCAAATTTGGACTTTGTTGCTTGCCCCAGTTTCACTCCCAATACTCCCATTCATGATGAAGAAGAAGAAGGAGAAGAAGAAGAAGAATAAGATGATGAAGAGGAAGGAGATAAGGATTGATATTTTATGAGTCTAGTTTAGTTTGTTTTTAATGTTTGATTGTTGTTGTTATTGTTTGTATTGTGATGTACTTTCACTTGAAAATTTTTGTAGTAAAAACTTTTATGTTGTGTTGTGAACTGAATCTATAATAGTAACTGTAGACTTTCACTTTTTCTGCATTTTTTGTATTTTCAGTTTAGTTTTTTTTTCAATTTTTGTATTTATGCTTTAATTCTCAGCAAGTTCTCTAGAATATATTATATTTGATTTAATTCTTTAAAGCCTGTATATAGTTTTACATTTAGTACTTGCAGTATATCAGAACTCAGTTTCATAGTCAGAAATCCTCTACAGGTCAGTTTTTATTTTCATGCATTTACTATTTTCTTTCACCTACAAAATTTATACTAAAAATATTATTAGATCACTTAAAAACTTAAGTTTAGGGGAAAGAAAAATTTATTTTGAAAGGAGTAAACTAATTTTTATTTGTCCTTAAGTAACTATATTTTTTAAAAAATTAATTTAACATGGTATGAGATATTAAGATTTAACTTTAAATGACTATACTTATGTTTATAAATATTGTGGTAAATTTAGGTAAAGAGTTTTTAATAATGAAGATCAATTCTAAAGTTAAAGATATTTGGTATGATAGTATAAGACTATATTTTTTATTTAAAATAAAAAAAATTGTATTTTTGAAGCGTTAAGAATTTTAGAGTTTCATGCAAAAAGAAATGAATGAGCCTTTATTAAGAATCATAAACTAATTCAAATTTATAAAGTGAAGAAGGTATAGAGTTTTAAGTTTAAGAAGAGGATAATGAAGTTCAAAATTATTAAAGGCTATCCAGATAGAGTAATCCTCACTTGAAAATGAAAAAGAAAAAGAAATGAAAGCATTGAAAAGATCTTAAAAGAAAAAAGAAAAAAAAAAGAGAGAAGAAAGAAAAAGAAAGGAAAAATAAGTGAGGAGAAACTTGAGGAGATGCCTAATAAAAAATTAGCTTCACTTGATTCAACTTAAGGAAGGAGCTTTATTACATTTTATAAACTAATATTGGAGTATTAATAGCATTCCTAGTAAAGTTTTCATGAAGTTATTTTCAACTGAATGTTCTAAATGTCCTCAATATGACAAATTACAATTCTTCTTGAAATGAATAGAGATTCAGGAATCTTAAATTTGATTACTAAGTATTCTTGGACTTAGAGTTTGAATCTAAGTTATTAAAGAGTTTTTCTTAAATTTTGTTATTCTATTTCTTAAACTAAAGTATAGAAGTTATAAGTTAATCTCTATCTTAAGTCATATGCTTTTATGTAATAAAAGTGTCACTTGAGGATAAGTTACATTTAAGCTTAGGGGATTTTGATACACCAAAATAATATAATGTTTTAAGAACTTATTTTATGCATAATTTTTGTGATATTGCACTTTGAAGAAGGGTATTTTTGTGTTTTTGTTACAGGTATATCTTTTTTAGGTATTTGGAGCAAGAATGGCAAAAAGGACAAGATTCAGAGCCAAAACAACCAATTTTGGGATTCTGACAGATGATGGGGCCCAAACCCTGAGAGCTGGCGCATGATGCACTAGACCGGCGCATGATGCACCAGGGACGACTATTTTAAATTAAGGCGGTTCGAGATGAATTTTGCACAAATTTTCAAAGGGACACTTGTTCTACACACCTCTTGGAGTAATTCAATGCATCTAACACTTTGGAAGGTTCTTTTATGAAGGGATATGAATCTTGGATCAAATGAAACATCTTTTGAATTAAAAAGAATTGAATTTTGGAGGAATTTTGAATTCTTTTCCAAAGAAGGCAGCCCAAAATAAAAGAAGAAGACTTCATAGAGTTTGAGAGAGGCTTTTGTGTGTGACGTGAGGGAGAGAGAGAAAGTGGCGTGAGGTAGAGAGAGAGAAGAGGAGATTTTCTTCTAGGGTTGTAAGAGGAGAGGGAAGATGAGAGATTTCTTTTTCATTGCACTTCTAAGAGAAAATTATGAGTGATTGTAATGGGATTTATTTGGGAAGGATTGTGAGATAAGTGTATTTTTATTTATTTTATTTTGTAAACTAATTTTTATATATGAAATTCATGTTTTGTCGTATCATTCTCTGAGTTTTGAGCGGTCTTCTTTATCCTTCTTCCTATTTTGAAGATATGATTTTGCGAAGAATAGATTTTGTTTTCCACAGCTTTAAAGGATAATAATTTGTGATGACTTGAACTCCGATCTTGATTTACTTTTTGATCTAGCCAATTGAAATGTTAAAAATTGTTGAGAGACATATGTTCTTAAATAAGATATGATTTCTACAACATGGGGAGAATCACATTTTGATTTCATGGGAGATTATGTCATCCATAGGATTGAGTGCAAATAAATAGGGAAATTTTCTTTATTGGATGCGGAATTGGAGATTTTAAGGTGAGAAAATAAAACCTCCAATTTGCTTCAGTTGATTGGAAACTAATGCGAGATTGTTAGCCCTTAGGGGAGAGAGTAGTCGAAGCTTTGGAATGGCAGCTGGTATCCTCCTAGCCTAACCACAGAATTAAGGACCAAACTCTGGATTAGTCAATGTTCTTTATAGCACTCAGANAGATATGATTTCTACAACATGGGGAGAATCACATTTTGATTTCATGGGAGATTATGTCATCCATAGGATTGAAAGCAAATAAATAAGGAAATTTTCTTTATTGGATGTGGAATTGGAGATTTTAAGTTGACAAAATAAAACCCCCAATTTGCTTCAGTTGATTGGAAACTAATGCGGGATTGTTAGCCCTTAGGGGAGGGAGTAGTGGGAGCTTTAGAATGGCAGCTGGTATCCTCCTAGCCTAACCATAGAATTAGGGACCAAACTCTGGATTAGTCAATGTTCTTTATAGCACTCAGAAAAGGGTAAAGAATGTAATTTATCCTATTTGGCATAAAACAATATATATATATATATATATAT
>JXCR01126730.1:267908-285111 GCA_002079205.1 Phalaenopsis hybrid cultivar | reverse complement strand
AGAGATTTGACAGTTTAAAAAGAGATTTAAAAGATTAATTATTTTTTTTAAAAATACTTTTTTGGGATTATATTGCATATTTATTATAAATCTTTTTGCATCAAGTTTTTAGGGTCGTTGAATGTTTTCAACTTCTAAATATTTGCATATACAAAATCTTATATGAGGGACTATTGAGGAGTAACTTACCAGTTGGTGGATTTCTAGGGTGAAAGACCTATGTTGCCGGTTAATGACCGCTATGTGAAAACATATTACCCAACGTGACATTATTTGAAATCAACTCATTTGAAATTTTGATTGTTCTAGGGTTATTTATTTGGTCAAGCGTCTGTGAGTGGGTCTAAAATTTTGTAATAAATATAACCTTAATAAAATCAAAATTTTGAAATTTGCTCATTTTACTTCTCTTCTTCTATTTTTAATTTTGAAATTTTATTAAACTAAAATAAATTAAATAAACAAAATTTGCATCTGTATAAATTAAAAAATTAATTTTGTTCAAGAAATGCTTCGTTTTATTCTTGTTCGTGCTGAATTTCAGCATACTGATTTTTTTGTTTTTTGTGCAAAAATGTCGGGACAAAAGCTAATTTTCGCCTTTAGAGATGGCTTAAATCTCACTCTGAAAAAATAAAGGGAAGCTCAGGGTGGCATTGTAGACTTTGACTTAGACTTCGGTCAGATCAACATGGACTATGAGGGTCCCTTGATGGACATAGTTAATCACCAAGAGAAAGAAAGATTACCGTCACTGCTGAAGATCAGTACCAAAGAAGACTTCTAGTTGAAGAAGAAGAAAGTGATAGCACAACAAAATCCGACGGAAGGGATTAGCCATTTGCAATCCATGATATCCACACCGATAGGGAATTTAATCGGTGTTGATGAAGAAAGAATGTCAGAAGTGCCACTAAGAAGAACTCAACACCGTAATGCTATTGGCTGCAAGCACAGAGCCTTCTTACGTGAAGAAAAGAGATGTGTGAAAGACGCAAAAAATACCCTCACCCTGATTCCTTAGGGGAAAATTTATGATCCTTGCACGAGAGAGACTTCTACTAGTTCACCTGTTACAGAGGATGAGAGAGAGTTCATTGCAGAACAGACGCTACCAGCAATTTCTGATGAACTTTATAGAGGTTGCCCGATGTACAACATCAAGATTCCCATACAAACATCAATGAGAAGAGCATTCATAGAGTGTTTGACATGCAATGTCCTTCACTTGGATCACTACAGTTCCTCTAAGGAGCTCACAACAGTTGATACAAGTTTCTAGAAGGCAGCATACTTGGATGCTGAATCATATATTCCATTATTTACAGAGCCAAGTCAGACATGGTATCCTAAGGATGTTGAGATGAGGGATCCAGCTCGATGATCTCAAAGGATTTCTATGACAGAATTGGAAAGGATGAACATAGTTAAAAAGCAAGAATTTGAATTCTATGAAGAAATCCAAGGAAAGTTCATCAATATTTTGGAAGGTGATGCGCCTTTTTTTATAAGGTTAATTTTATATATTCTATATAGTCATAATAATATAAACGCAAGTATATGTATCACTCAAGTAATATAGGATTTTTTGATTGAGCCCCAATTATCGAACCCACTAGGAAGCGAGGAAAGATGTCCTTAGTCAAATTCCAGTTTACTACTATTAGCCCTTAGTTTGGAATGTCGATTAAAATGGTGTTTTATCTAGCAACTACTCCTAAATGCAAATTTAAATATAAGGATAGTAACTATTTCTAAATCTAAATATTAAATTCTAAAGATAACCTTTTCTTGATGAAGTGGTTTGGAGAATTTTAAGATTTTCAAAACTACTATTCTTATGTAGTGAGTTGGATAATGTAAAGGAATGAGATACATTAAATATTATATGTGCCAAATTGGAGCAATTTTAATTCTCTACTCTGATTCAATGTTATAGAAAATCATTGGCTAATCTTAGATTTAGTCATTAAATCCGTGGCTAGGCTAGGAGGATACTGGCTCCCACTCTAGAGCTCCCATTTCCCTTCCCCTGAAGAATAACTCTCGCTTTAGTTCTTTAAACACTAAGACCGAACTGGGGATTTTAGTCTATCACCCTAAAATCTCCAATTCTATGCCAATCAAAGTATATTACTTTATTTATTTGCATTCAAACCCCATGAACTTTACTATCCATGGAATTTGAATGTGGTTCCGCTTTGTTGAGAATTACACTGCCCTCTCGGATCTTAATACAATTACAACAAATTTTAACACTACAACAGACCTTTATTGTAATGTAAATTAAGTGCAAGTTAAAACCATCAAATTTATAATTAAAACTTCTTCAATCATGCATCCTAAAATCCAAAACATGAACCCTACTCATTGTAAAAGAAAAGTAAAAGGAAAATAATGACATAATTTTCTCATGCCACTATTTCTTAGGAAGAAGAAAGAGTAAGAGAAACACATCACAAAGTACGAAGAGAACACAACAAAAAACTTCATTACATCAAAGCAAATCCACTAAATAAGTGTTTACAAAATTATAAGATAATGAAGAACAAAATGCTTAGCTTTTTCCCCCTGAAAGAAAGATGAAATTCTCTCCCACAAAGTCTCCCGGTGATCCATGCATTGCTAGAACATTCCCTTACAAATTATCTCAAAATCCCCTCACCAATCTCTCTAAAAAGGTAGAAATCTATATTTCTAGTTTTATTCTAAGATCACTAAACATTCTCCACATTTTTTCACTCACACACACCCTCTCTCACACACACACACATGCACATGAGAGGTGTCAAACCCTCTTTTTTTAAAGAGACACAAATTCCCTCCTTTTTTCCAAGAGACAAATTTATTCATTCAAAAGACATCTCTCTTCATTTAAGAGCCTTATCCAAGTGTCTAGATTCATTGAATTGCTTCATAGGGTGTTTAAATCACTTGGGAGCCTTCTATAACATCAAAACTGCCAAAAATGGATCCATGTCCGTCGCGGGCACCGTCGACGCCACTTTAGGGATTGTCAGCATGGCTTTCTCATCATTTTTTCTACTCTTTAGTGCTGCCAGCACCGCCTTTGGTGCTGCTGGCGCCCACCTTGCGTAGTTCCATCATTTTGCTTCGTTTGGCTCCGTTTTAGCTCTGTTTTGCCCCGTTTCAGTTGCGTTGAGTTCCTAACAGATAAACCTGCAAAATAAGCATAAAAACAAAATTTTTTTAAAGTGTAATGTCATTCAAAATGTGTGAGAATTGTAAAAGAGATTAAACATAGAAAGACATATCGAAATGCGTCAGGACAAAATTTTCTTTCTTGCTCATTTTTGCTCCAAATTACATCGTTTTTGCTTCTTTTTCTCCAAAACTCCATTTTCTGTACCTGAAACCAAAAATATACAAAATAACTTCCTTTAAAGTGTAATATCATTGAAAATCACCAAGTATAGGCATGAAAAGCAAATGAAAATTTGCACATTTTTTAGGTGTATCAAAATCCACCAAACTTAAATGGTACTTGTCCTCAAGTAACACTTTTACTACACAAAAAATATGACTTATTGTATAAATTTTAACTTCTAAATATCTATAATTCTTTCTACTAAATATAATAACACAACTTAAGGAAATATTTTTAACAACTTAAGTCAAATCCAAAAGTGTAAGAGTACTTAGTAGTCAAGTTTAAGATTTCTGATTATCTATTCATTTCAAGAAAAATTTTAATTTATCATATTAAAGTTACTTAGAGTATCCTTATGAAAAAGATCATCATGAGATCTTTATTAGTAAGGGTGCTAACACTCAAATACAAGTTTATAAAATGTAATAACGCCTTCTTCCTCAAGTTGATTCAAGTGAAGCCAATTTTTGATTAAGCATCTCTTCAAACTTCTCCTCACATACTTTTCTTATCTTTTTCTTTCTTTCTTTTTCTTTTAGGATCATTTTTAATCCACTTTTTTAATATGTGAGTATTACTATATCTGGATAGCCTTTAATAATTTTGAACTTCACTATCCTCTTCTTAAAGTTAAAAACTTTTCACATTCTTTCACTTTATAAATTCATATTAGCTTTAAAGATTTTTCATAAAGCCTCATTTTTTTCTTCTTAAATGAAACTCTAAGATGCTTAATACTTCAAAAATTTAATTTCCGTTACTTTAAATAGAAAAAAACATAGTCTTATTCTTTTGTACCAAATATCTTAACTCTAGAATCAACTTTCGTTATTGAAAACTTTTATTTAAGTCTACTATATATTTAAAAACACAAATATAGTTATCAAAAGTTAGCCTCTAATACCAAAGGTCATGTTAAATTAAATTTTTAAGATATAGTTAATTAAGGACAAATAAAATTTAGTTTCATTCATTTAAAGAAAATTTTATTCCCCTCAAAATTAAATTTTTAAGTATTTTGCAATCAATTTCGTAAAATGTAGCAGGAAGAAAAAGTAAAAGTTGAATCTACAAACTACTACAACATCCAATCAAATTCATATACATTCATAATCAGGATGGAATGACAGTAGGAGTAAGTAAATTTAGCCTAAAACATGCTTGCAATAATATTAAACTAAAAGGAAATGTATTCACTTTAAAATTTCATTTTTCTTCTTACCCCAAACTTAATTTTTAGCTTGTACAGCATTTAGTGCAGAAAATATAAGTAGGAAGAGAAGCAGTTTAGAAATTCTGTCTATCACAAATTTCTATAAAAAACATCTACAATTATTTATCAGGATAAAAAACATGTAGTAGAAAGTAAATCTAAACTAAACATGTCAGAATGAAATTAACTAAATAAAATTCTAACTAGCATAACATGTATCAACATTGGAATATTGAAATGTTCTTCAAGTCTTATAGATTGTAACACAAACACAAACAAAGAAACAAAATAAATGAGGTCAATTCTTCCTTTAACTCATCACATCTCACTAACTTACTTCCAATTTCTAACGGACTCACTACACCAATATATTGGGTACTAATAAATGATTTAATATATTCTAATCACAAATATTAAATTATCCCTGATATATTGGCTATTAGGCACCAATCTCAGGCATCATCTAATCCTTTAAATTAAGCACCTCTAATAGTTATAAGGATAGTGTAAATTCATCCACATATTGTTCATCAAATAAGTTAGCTACTCCTACAAAATGAAAACAAGGTCAGAGAAAGGAAGTAATAAAATTGAGATGGAATTATCACTGATAAATTCATAATTTCTCTTCTAAAACTCATGTCTGGTTTAGATCTGAGTTGTAGTGGACTCGTCAATCCAACTACTACAAGAGAACATACAAGTCTAACCATAAAAAGAAGTTAAGAAATCACCTCCCTCATGACACATAAAAAGTAAATCAAATCACCAACAATCCAAACATCTACCAATCATCAATAAAATTGATCAATCCACACTAAAGAAAACACAATACCAAACTGACAATCATGACTCTTAAGCATACTAAATCAAACCACACTGATAACTATGGGTTGCCTCTTATAAAGTGCTTGGTTTAACATCGCTAGCCCGACAAATGATTCCACCTGGATCTAAATTCCAATTAAATAATCCTTGATCAATCGCCCAATCTTGTCCAAATCCAAGGATTCCTACTAACTCCTCAAATTAAAATTTTTTTCTTCAGATCTTCCTTTTCAGATTAATACATATCCTTATTCCTCATATTTATTTCTAGATATAATATTTTTCTAGCAATTTTCTCAATTTTTATATTAATATCATCCTTAAATTTTATAAGAAATGGATCTTTATATGCTACTTCATGATCTCCCAAAATTTGGATCAAATTCTCTCTAGATAATTCAAATTGTAAATCAAATTCTTCTAGGTTATTCTTGTCTTTCAAGTTATCTTCTAAATCTTGAGGAATTTCTTCCATTTGTCTTTCAATATCCTTATCCTCATCTCTCAACTTAAAGTTCTTTTAAAACATATCCTTGAATTCTCTTCTAAATATCAGTTCAATAGTTTTAAATTGCTCATCATTCATTTCTTTAGAATTTTTTTCAGAGTCACTAGGTAAAATCTTTAGAGGGTATCTGTTAATTACTTTAATAATCTGCCCCAACATCATAATCTCATTCATTTTGTCTATATACCACAGAATATGCAATTCAGTGACTTTGAATAACTCTTTCATAAGAGATCTTTTACTGATTTCATCATTCAATTCAGGTTCATCTTGTGATTGAGTCGAAGATGAAGATATAAAGACTGGTGGTGTAGATAAATTCCTTAAATAGGTAGGCTTTAAAATTTTATGAGGGATATTTATTTTAAGTTCATGAGATTTTTTAACAGATGAAATTAAAAGTATACTATTTTCAGTAACATCCACCATTTCACACCTCTCCTAAACATACATACAGTCTTCTTTAAACAACATTTTAAACTTATCATGAAAGTCCATTTCGATCTCATCTGTTATCTTACTCTCAAAACAATTTCAAAAATGATTTTTACTTATATATTAATTTCATCCATCCAAAAATAATCATCATCTTTTCTCTCAGTTGGATACTTCATAGCCTTTAAAACATCAAATGTGGTCTCGTGGTCATTAAAATTCATAGTTAACTTTCCTTTTTGTACTTCTGTCATAGCTTGTCTAGTAACAAGAAAAGGTCTCCCCAAAATAATGGGATATTCTTTATCTTCCTCCATATCTAGTACAATAAAGTCCATAGGAAAGATCAATTTATACACTTTAACAAGCACATCTTCTATAACCCCTTTTGGATAAATGATAGATCGATCAGCTAATTGAAGGGTTATAGTTGCGGGAGAAATATTGGCTAAACCTAATCATGCAAATATAGATAGAGGCATCACATTAATGCTCGATCCTAAATCACATAAAGGTTTGCCACATAATCTTTCTCCAAATACACAAGGAATTGTTAAGCTAGAAGGATCTTTAAGTTTCTCAGTATGCTTTTTCTGAAATATAGCGCTGCACTTCTCACTTAGTGCAATTGTCTCGTACTCCCCGAATTTCCTTTTCTTTTATAATATGTTTGTCATAAATTTTGCATAACTTAGCATTTGTTCCAAAGCTTCAACGAAAGGAATATTTATCGTTAACTTCTTAAGTACGTCCATGAACTTTAAAAATTGTTTATCCAACTCATGTTGTCTAAATCTTTAAGGAAATGAAGTGATAGTCTTTCTAAATTGATTTTAGTTGGAGATATTGATTTTTCCAGATCCTTAGAAACTTGTTCTTCGGGACTTTTATTTTTCTTTGTTTCTCTCACAACTCCTTTCTCTTTTCTGACCACATCCTCTATCTCTCTTCCACTTCTTAATTGAACAACTTCTATTTGTTCATCATTTTTCTCTTTAGGGTTGATCTCAGTGTTGCTAGGAAGTGTTCTTTTGGGTCTATTGCAAAGTGAATTAGGAATTTGTCCAAGTTGATTCTCTATGTTTCTAATCGCAGCATTTTGACTTTTCAACTGGTTTCCCATTTGCAATACAACTTCTTTTGTAGACAACTTATTATCCTCAAATTTTTTATCATTATTAAAATATGGTGAAGAGGAAGGTCTATAATTTGTGTTCCCCTGATTATTCTAACTTCCATTAGGATTTGCATGATTATTTTCCCATGGTTGGTTTCTACCCCACGTAGTGTGATACCAGTTAAAATTAGGATGGTTCTTCCAACCTAGGTTGTAAAAGTTAGAATACAAATTATTTATGGTATTTAAAGTCTCATATGATAAGTTAGAATCAATCATATGCCCTAATGAACTTTTCTCACTTATTGGTGTAAATTGAGGCTAGTTCATTTCAAATTGGTCTAACTTTCTTGATATTCCAGCAACCTGAGATGCAAGAATTGTAATCGCATATGTATCATGAACATTGTCTATATTTTTAGGATTTACCCTTGTAAAGGGCCATTGAAATTCATTTGTAGTCATTTCTTTGATTAACACGTATGCTTCATGAAATGATTTTGACATTAAAGTCCACCAGCGGCAGGGTCAATTATAAACCTAAGGGATTCTACTAACCCATTATAAAAAGTTTGAATGATTAACCAATTGGGCAGAGCATGGTGTGGACACTTACTTATGAGTTCCTTAAATCTTTTCCATGCTTCATACATTGATTCCCCTTCATACTGACAAAATGAGATAATATCGTTTAAAGTTTAGTAGTCCTTGAAGGTGGAAAATATTTAGTTAAGAGTTTCTAAGTTAACTCTTCCAAATTTTTAATAGAGTCAGGTGCTAATGAGTATAACCACATTTTAGCCTTATCCCTTAGTGACAAAAGAAAAAGCCTTAGTGTAACAACATCATCTGACATGCCGCTATAACAAAATGTAGCACAAAGTTCTAGAAAACTGGATAAGTGTAAATAAGGATCCTCCGAAGGAGTTCCCCCAAGCTGACTGTTCTGCACCAATTGGATAATATTTGGATTTATTTCAAAAGAGTCAGCTTCTACAACAGGGGTTTGTATACTTGAGTGAATTTCATCTATCGTAGGATTTATATAATCCCTCAAAGATTTATGATGATTTTCTAAGTTATTATTTTGAATGTTTTCCATTTCCATTTTTTACTTTTCAAGTCCTTTCTATTTTTTTATTTTTTTATTTTTTTTTATTTTTTTTCTAACTCAGGATCATAAGACACAAGTCTTGCGGATCCATTATTTTGCATACACAATATAACAAACAATACATTAACGATTAAACGAATAAAACAAAAGATATTTTCAAAACAACAAAATATTTTAACAAACACCTTTTTTTTGACATAAACAGTTTTTTCACAACACTTTTCATACAAAAAACACTTTTTCACACAAAAACAGTTTTTACGACACTACAATTTTCCAAGTCTAAGCCTAATTACTTCAACTGAAATTCTCCTAAAGTTCTTACCAAAGCTTCCCCAACAACGGCGCCAAAAACTTGATGCCACTTTTTTATATGCTTAATTTTATATATTCTGTATAGTCACAATGATATAAATGTAAGTATACGTGTCGCTCAAGTAATATAGGACTTTCTGATTAAGTCCCGATTATCAATCCCATGAGGAAACGAGGAAAGATGTCCTTAGTCAAATTCCAGTTTACTACTATTAGTTCTTAGTTTGGAATGTCGACTAAAATGAAGTTTTATCTAGCAACTACTCCTGAATGCAAATTTTAAATATAAGGATAGTAACTATTCCTAAATGTAAATTTTAAATTTTAAAGGAATGAGATACATTAAATATTGTATGTGCCAAATAGGAGCAATTTTAGTTCTCTACCCTGATTCAGTGTTATAGAAAATCATTAGCTAATCTTAGGTTTAGTCCCTAAATTCGTGGCTAGGCTAGGAGGATACTGGCTCTCACTCCAGAGCTCCCAGTGCCCTTCCCCTGAAGGCTAACTCTCACTTTGGTTCTTTAAACACTAAGACCAAATTGGGGATGTTCGTCTATCACCCTAAAATCTCCAATTCCACGCCCATCAAAGTATATTTCCCTATTTATTTGTATCAAACCCCCATGAACTTCACCATCCATGGAATTTGAATTTGGTTCTACTTTGTTGAGAATTACTCTACTCTCTTGCGTCTTAATGCAATTACAACAAATTTTAACACTACAATAGGACTTTATTATAATGTAAATGAAGTGCAAGTAAAAACTATCACATTCATAATTAAAATTTCTTCAAGCATGCATCCCAAAATCCAAAACATGAATCCTACTCATTGTAAAAAAAAAAGTAAAAGGAAAATAATGACATAATTTTCTCATGCCACTATTTCCTAAGAAGAAGAAGGAGTAAGAGAAACACATCACAAAGTACGAAGAAAACACAACAAAAAACTTCATTACATCAAAGAAAATACACTAGATAAGTGTTTACAAAATTATAAGATGATGAAGAACACAATACTTAGCTTTTTTCCCTTAAAAGAAAGATGAAAATCTCTCCTACAAAGTCTCCTATTGATCCATGCAATGCTAAAACATTCCCTTACAAATTATCTCAAAATCCCCTCACCAATCTCTCCAAAAAAGTAGAAATCTACATTTCTACTTCTATTCTAAGATCACTTAACATTCTCCACATTTTCTCACTCACACACACCCTCACACACACACGCATGCATATGAGAGGTGCCAAGAACTCTTTTTTTAAAGAAACACAAATTCTATCCTTTTTTCCTAGAGAAAAATTTATTCATCCAAAAGACATGTATCTTCATTCAAGAGCATTATCCAAGTGTTTCATGGGGTGTTTGAATCATTTGGGAACCTTTTAGAACATCAAAAACCGCCAAAAATGGATCCATGACAGTCCCGGGCGCTGTCAGCTCCATTTTGGGAGCTGTCGGGATCATTTTCTCATTATTTTTTTTTCTTCAGCCTTGCCGACACCAGCTCTAGCACTGCCGGCACCCACCGTACGCAGCTCAACCATTTTGCTTCGTTTGGCTCCGTTTTAGTGCGTTGCGTTCCTAACAAATAGACCTGCTAAATAAGTGTAAAAATGACCTTTCTTTAAAGTGTAATTTCATTCAAAAATGTGTGTGAAGTGTAAAAGAGATTAAGCATAGAAAGACATATCAAAATGTGGCAGGATAAAATTTTCTTTCTTGCTCGTTTTTGCTCCAAATTACATCGTTTTTGCTTCTTTTTCTCCAAAACTCCATTTTCTATACCTGAAACCAAAAATATACAAAATAACTTCCTTTAAAGGTAATATCATTGAAAATCACCAAATATAGACATTAAAAGCATACGAAAAATTGCACATTTTTTTAGGTGTATTAGAAGGCCTTGAAATATGTACAGGAGTCTTCTCTGAAAATGATGAAAGAAGAATTATTGACTGTGTATTTGGCTTGAGAGATAGAGGCCACAGAAATGGATGAGCGGGAAAGGTAGGATAACCATCTAGTGTGGTTATTGCTATAACTTTTTCGAAGATAAGAAGGGGAATCCTCCTGGGTATCATCAAATATGATGAGGTGGATCCTATACCTTCTGAGATAAAGAGAATGATAAAATTGATGAGTTTGTTCCTCTCAAGTTTAAGGTTCCTCACTCCTCACTTGAGTAGCACGAATGTCTTTGTCTGCACAAAATTGTTACAAACCCCATGAAATCTCAACATTCCGAAATCCTTTATCTTCACAAAATCTCAACATTCTGAAATATCTATATCTTCACAAAATCTCAACATTCTAAAATCTCTATTTCTCCATGAAATCTCAACATTCTAAAATCTCTATATTTTTATGAAATCTCAATAATCTCAGAATTTGGGGACAATACCTAAATTCTGACTCACGATATTTTAGAGGTTGAGGATGCTACATCTGATACCGCATTGCTTTAGGAGCTCTCCCTATCACAAAATTTTAAATGAAATTCTAGGGTCGGTGAAAGGTTATCCGAATCCTTTAAATTCCCTAAAATTTGCACCTTCCTTCGGAGAAATTTTCCACATCCGATTCCTTTTAATTCCCTAAATTTTCTGCCTTCCTTTTGAGAAATTTTTCACATCCATGAAATTCCAGGTCGGTGCAAGGTCGTTTCTTTAGATTACTCAAATTTTTTGCCTTCCTTCCAAGAAATTTTCTGCATCCATGAAATTTCAGGGTCAATCCAAGCTCATCTGATTCCTTTAAATTCCCTACAATTTCCACCTTCCTTCTGAGAAATTTTTTCGCATCCATAAAATTCCAGGGTCGATGCAAGGTCGTCAGATTCCTTTAAATTTCCTAAAATTTCCTTCTTCCTTCAGAGAATTTTTCTGCATCCATGAAATTCCAGGGCCGGTGCAAGGTCTTTCGATTCCTTTAAATTCTCTAAATTTTTTGCCTTTCTTTGTAGAAATTTTTTGCTTCCATGAAATTCCAAAGTCGGTGCAAGGTTGTTTGATTCCCTTTAATTTCCTAAATTTTTTCCTTCCTTCAGAGAAATTTTCCACATCAATGACCGCCTTCCTTACGAGAAATTTTCCGCATCCATGAAATTCCAGGTTCGATGCAAGATCGTCCAATTCCTTTAAATTCCCTAAATTTTCCACATTTCGTCCAAGAAAGTTTCCGCATCCATGAAATACTAGGGGTGCAAGCTCATACAATTCCTTTAAATTCCCTAAATTTTCCACCTTCCTATCCAAGAAATTTTTCCACATGATATTCTTGGGGTCAGTATCTAAATTCTGATTCCCACCTTTCGAGGTCGGTACCTAAATTCCAATTATCTTTCTTGGGTTGATACCTAAATTTCAATTCTCATCATGAGGTTAGTACCTAAATTCAGATTCCCTTCTTTCAAGGTTGGTGCCTAAATTCTGATTCTTTTTCTGGGATTGATACCTAAATTTCAATTCCCATCTCGGGGTTAGTACCTAAATTATGATTCCCTCCTTTCCAGGTTAGTTCTTAAATTTCGATTGTTTTTCTGGGGTTAATACCTAAATTTCATTTCTCATCTCAGAGTCAGTAACTAAATTCTGATTCCCTCCTTTTGAGGTCAGTACCTAAATTTTGATTTACTTTCTAGGGTTGATAACTAAATTTAAATTCCCATCTCGGGGTCAGTACTTAAATTTTGATTCCCTTCTTAAGGGTCGGTACCTAAATTTTGATTCTCTTTCTCGGATTGATACCTAAATTTCAGTTCCCATCTAGAGGTCAGTACCTAAATTTTGATTCCCATCCTCTAAACTATTGAAATCAAAATCAAAGTTTTCTAAAAATCGAATTGAAATTGAATCTTCACCGTGACCATCATTCTTCTTTTCATGATGGCCGTTTTCGGAATTCCTTTTCTTTTAATCTCCTGCGAGAGTGGCAAATCCTTGATTTTGATCAAATTTTCACTTGATGATTCAAAGCAGAAACAACTATCACTCAATTCAACTTTCTGTTCTAAGCATGTTGGCTTCGACATACTTTTTGGTTTTGTTGATTTATTCGGTCAATGTCAATAGATGCAGTGTGCTTGCCCGACACACCACACATATTGAGGGTCCATTTGTTGACCTCACTTTTGGTTGAGGTCTAGTTTTCTCCTTAGTAGCCTAGGGTCTAGCTATAGGATTTTCTTGTTGACTATTCCTAAAGGATTAGAAAAGAAACCCTCATAATTAGAAATTCTAAACTCTTCTTTGCTCAACTTGAAGTTCCACATATTGGTCCTAACCTCTAGCACTTAGTAGGCGGGGTCAATATGAGGGAGCTCAAAGAGAGTCCCCATAGGATGATCAAGCCTTAAGACTAACCCTGGGTGGTCTGGTCTTGGTTAGGCTAGCTTACACACACTACACTTTCTCACACACCCTAAACCCTAAGACCACTTGCACTTGATTTGGTCTCCTAACTCCTTTTAGAAAGCTCATATGGGGGGGGGACCCAAACACCTAGCCTTTTGACTAAGAAGATTAGGACCAACATATTAAAGATCCAAAGTGAGTTCTCAAATGGCTCTCATGACTTGGAAATGACTTCATGGCTTACCTACATACTATAGCCCAAACTTTCATCAAAATTACCAAAATACTCATAAAACCCTAATTTTTGCCAAAACATCAAAAACTGCCCAAAGTACCAAAATTTGTCCAAAAGTCATTTCAAACCATTCCCTATTACCCAAATTGATCAAAATTCACCAAAAGTCCAAAATTCTCAAAATACCCCGAAAATTACCAAAATGCCCCTCATGACCCAAAATTTTCAAAAATTCCAAAAATTCCTAAAAATTCCAAAATTATCTCAATCGTCCCCAAAATACATTTGGACCACTTATATAGACCCGACTTGGCCAAATTGACCCATTTTGATGAAAAGCCCCAAATTGCCCTTAAAGGCCAAACATACCCAAATTAGCCCCAATGTCAAACAAATTGACCCCAATCTTGCCCAATTTCAATTCAAAACTAAAATACAACATCTCTAATAACAATTGAAATGAAATACAAATCCAATTTGACCTAAGTGCTACCTCAATTTCACCCAAACCCAAGTTTAACCTAAAATCCCCTGAAATTCTACCAAATTGGCCTTCCAATTCAATTCAAAATCAATTGAATTCCTTCTAAAACTGTTCATAATATTTCCCTACACCAAAATAAACATTTAATTGACCCAAATTTTAGCCAAAATTACCCCTAAATTTAAGAGTCCAAGCCCACCACATTTAATTCCAAAAGTCCAAAATCCAAAGCCCACATGACATGACATATACTCCCATCATCCATTTAATCAAAATCATCCCCTAAGTTTTAAATCCATGATCAAATCATTCTAAATCAAGCCTCATGAAAACTCCACAAAAATACCAAATAAATCCAAAATTCCCTTTTCATGCAAATTGACCAAGCCAAGGACAAGCCATGGAGCCATCCTCAAGCCATAGGTGAGCCATATGAGCCTTTGCCACCTCACCAAGCTATTAATGGAAAAAGGAGGAGCCCCTTTAAAACTCCTTTAAAAAAGTGTTTAACCACTCTAAAGACTCACTCAAACCCATGCTTAGCCAAATCCTTTGGATAGGGACCTCTTCACACTACTTCAATTGATCCACCTGACCTTGGTCAGCCATGGGAAGTCACCCAAGCTCATTCCAATGGGGCTAGACTCTTGATTGACCCAACCTAACCCAAAGCCCCTCCAATTTTTATTAATCACCATTATTCATGAAAAAACTCAATTGGCTTCACATTTACCCACCATTGATCATCCTTAGTGAGATGGTGACTTGAGCTTAGCCGGCCGACCACCTTGGCTGCCGGAAAAACCAAACCCAAGAGCTCCACCTAGGCCAAAACTCAAAATTTAACCCAGCTGATGTGTCCCAACCCAATTAGACACTTGAGCACTTCCTCCTTCCACCTAAGAATCATTCTCTAGCCACTGAGCATCCATGGTTGCAACCATGGCCTCCCTTATTTAAACATAGCCTCTCTCCACCAAAGGAGAACTTATTGAAATTACTTGGGGTGACACTGAAAAATTGTTCCCAGAGCTTCTCCCAGGTTCCCTATGTGCAAACCCTCTATTTTCAGCCACTCAAATCCACTGCCTAAGCTCAATTTTGGAGCTAAAAGATTAGTTCTAACCAGGATATCATCCCCCACGCCTCCATAGTGTACCAAAGTCAAATTAATTGCACCCACACCATCCCTAGAGTGAAATCAGAAGAACCCCCATAAAAGCCTCATCCCTAGATCACCATAACATAGAATTTTATCAACACCAAAAATTAGCCTCAATCGAATTTGGGTCTAGGAAACACCACAGCTGATGGTTTCTTCTATGAGATCTCTTAACTCAACTTAAGCTTTAAGAAGCACAGAATGGAGGCCAAACCTCTTGGGCAAAGGTATTGAATTTTCTTCTCAAACTGAGGCTATTTTGATTCTCCATGCTTGTAGACTAGATTCAAGAATTGATTATCCATATGGATGTGTTCTTCTAGTCTAGACCTGTCAATAGACATAAAACTTAAGAGATTTGGTTGAGTATTGAGAGATAATTTAAGGTTAGAAGGTGGAAAGTTCACAGGTTGAGGGACTTGGGGACGATGATGGAGAGCCATATAATCACGCGTGCATCAGACGGACAACTGAGATCACATCAAACAAGCTTTTGTTGGGTGAACAGTAGACCAAGTAAGTGCTGACTCAAATGGTGGTGCTGAACTAGAAGATACTCCGTGCTAAGGATAGCATGGCGTCGTGGGCTTTAAATAAAAAAATAGGGATTTTTATTATTTATTTAAATTCCAGAACTTAAAAAATCCATATCTTGGTGTAAAAAAAATCATAAAAATAGAAGAAAAATACCCTCATGCTCAGCGAACAAAGGAGAATAATGTGGAAATGATCTCATGTCTATTTGGTGCATATGTGATTTTTAATTAATTAAATAGTGTATTCCTTATTTGGATCCTCCATTTTCATAGGCATTTCACCATGGCATGGGACCATGGGGCCTTTGATCTCTTTGTTGTTAGGTGCCTCCTTCGATTTTTTCAAAGGTTAGGGGATATCTCTAACTATAAGTTTTAAATTTTCAAGCTAATGGTCCCAATTTTGGTTGTATGGAACTCATTGAGTTGAGTTTGGTAAAGTCATTTAGACTAAGTGATTCTGAAGATAATAGTGGTGTCAGAATGAGAGAACTGTGGGATCCTACCCGCTGTCCCTTTAATCAATTTTAACTCCCCCATTATAATTAAATTTATCTTGTCATTTAAACCTTTAAACCTTAGATTTTAAGACTGCTAATTCATAGAGGAGCCTGGAGCTAGCTTTATGGGCATCCTTCTACAGCTACTATCTGCAACAGCACGAGGAGTTACAATAAGATATCTTTCCTTAAAATTAAATAAGAAGCCATATGATCTCGAGGTTTTCCGTCTAGTATGATATAAATCCTTAACTCTTTTTTAAGCCTTTGTATGGCGCTGCTATAGAATTTAAGCCTTAATCTGTTTTAGGATTTCGAGGTTGTCATTTGTCATGACCTAAATCCTCATATCTTTCAGGCTATTTGTGTGTGTCTGGCACAAATGTAAGTCCTAACTAATAAAATTAGCAAGATGAAACATTTAAATAATTCTTCTTCTTGAAATTGAAGCCGAACCGTAGGATAGTTTGGGAAGTCGCCGAGGTTCTCCTCAAGATCCATGAGATCCCTTAGTTCTTCTTCCTTTGGATTCCGAAACAAAATGTTCCAAATTTTATACATTCCCATTTCATACCTCTTTGTCCAATCCTTTGAAAAGTCCCATCATTTGAAATTCTTGAAAATAATATCTCCTGATTTTTATTGAGAGTTTTCTTAGGTGGCTTTGATTATCTAAGTTGTAATTAATTATAAGAGCTTGCCTTTATAGGAAACTTTTAAGAACTCTGCTTAATATAAACCCTATTTATTTTTTTGAATTAATTAGGGGAACTTGTCGGTCAACATAAAAGATAGTTTTTTCACAGAATTAAACAAATGTCATAAATTCTTTAGTTTATTTAATCGTGCCTTACCAATAAGTAGTGTGTCTACGCTTTAAGATAGATGTATTGCTTGCGATTTTAGGCTTGTTTATTTAAATTACTGTGGATATGAGATCAATTCGGTCTTATATTTTCAAAATCTAAAATACTACTTTCTCCAAATTATATATATATATATATAT
>JXCR01126730.1:230468-267613 GCA_002079205.1 Phalaenopsis hybrid cultivar | reverse complement strand
TTTAATATATATATATATATATATATATATATATATATATATATATATATATATATATTAAAAAGCAGGATGTCGGCTGGCTCTCCTTGTGCTCTGCTAGGGTTTCTATGACATGGACGACTGCTGCCAAGATTGGGGATCTGAATATGGCTTTCTCTGGATATTTTCTACTCCTCTAGAGTGTTTTGAGTATTGGTCGCACTCTCTTCTATTCTTACTAAGCTTTTATCTCTTCCTGGGCTATTGGTGTTTCAAAATTTACTGTTCCATTGCTTTGTGGTGTTTTTTGGAGGCTTCTATGCTGGAGCTTACTTTTGCTGCCTTTTGATCTTTGTTTTCACACTTGGTGTTATTTGGAGTTTCAACTTTACTCTTTTTATTTTGTTGGCTCTTTCTCGTTCTCGGGCGGTTGAAGGTTTAAATTCCATCATAATTTAGTTTTGTGGCTCTTGTCGTTTACTATTCTTAGGCTCCTTGATGGCTGGTTCAAATGTAGTGGATCTGACCACAAAAAACTAGTGGTCTAAAGCCACTTTTGTAGATATTGTGGGAAAGGGATTTAAGACTATCAAGAATTATGATGATTTAGTTTTTTCATAGTCTTACCATGAGAGAGCTGACCCTTTATTTAAGCCTATAGTAAGGAAAGAGGGGAAATTGGCTATCTTTTACTCTGAAGATGATATTCATGGGCTTATTGACAATTGTAAGTTCACTCTCATAGGGAAATTTCAATTGGGTCATCCTATGATGGAACATATAAGGAAGTTCTTTGACAGTATAAAATTTAATGGAGCTTGGAGAGTGAGTTTATTGGATGGAAGACATATTCTAATAAACATATCAATGGAAGGAGACTATGCTCTACTGTTTTCAGAACAATCCATACTTATAGATGGGATTGCCATGAAACTACTTAAGTGGACACCAGATTTTGACCCTACCAAAGAATTACCTATTGTCCCCATATGGTTTAAGTTGCTTGGACTTAAACTACATTTCCTTAATCATAAAGTGCTGTTTAATATAGGTATGGAATTCGGGATACCTCCCAAGCTTGATGTTCCCACATTTAATCTATCAAGACCTTCAGTGGCAAGGATCTTGATTGAGAGGGATATTATTCTCCCTACTGTGGAGGAGATTTGGCTTGGTACTGAACATAATGGTTACTGACAAAGGATTATTGTTAAACAAATGCCCTACTACTGCCATCATTGTAAAATGTTTGTACATACTGATGTTAGGTGCTTCAGACTTCATCCCAATCTGTGGAAAAAATAGGAGGCCACAGGGAAGTTGAAAGAAAGGGAGATGCAATGGAGAATGTTCCACATGGTGACAAGCATGGAGATAAAGGACCAATTGGAGGTGTTGAGGCATTGGTTACAGATTCCATCCCATAGGTTGTGAGGGAGGGATTGGAACCCATTACTTGGGCTCCTGTGAATTTTGCTCAGTATAAGGCTGCACAACATACTATATCTAATATTGTGGAATCTATGAGGACTACTATGGAGAGGGTTCCCCAACCTGTTAATCCTATTGTTGAGGCTCTAGTGCTCAGTGATAAGGTTGCAACTAATCAAGAGGTGGCTACCTAACCTATTTTTGTGGTGTCACAGAAGGATGCTGGAGTAGCTCTATGGGGAGGTTCTATAGATGATAATTTGATAAAACAGATGAATGTGGCCTTAGAGGAGGACTGGCAAGTCCAAAAACCTCGAAAGAAAAAGAAAACTGCACAGGAGTTAAAAAATCTGGTTCTCAATCCTCCCAATGTGGCGGAGGTTTCTTCTCAACAAGCTCATATTAGGGTCAGAACTAGAAGGAGGGGGAAATCCACTTCCTTTGGATGATGAAAATTTTGTGTTGGAATGTTAGGGGATTGGCTCATCCTAGATCCCTTAATAGAATTCTTGCTCTTAATAGGATGCATAAGTTTTGGATTATTACTATTTTGGAACCCTTGGTCTCTAAACATCATCAAAGAATTATTAAAAAATTTTTTAGCTTTCAGTTTTTCACTAATCTTAATAATAAAATTTGGATGTTCTGTAGAAATGAAATTAATTGTACTGTTATCAGGGACAATGAGCAGTTTCTACATTTGAGATTTACTTTGGGGGAGTGCAGTGGCTTGGCCACTTTTATTTATGCAGGATGCTCAGCAGTGGCAAGTCAAGAATTGTGGAGTCAGGATGCTCAAGTTTGAGGTTCCTAACTCCCCACTTGAGTAGCACGAATGTCTTTGTCTGCACAAATTTGTCACAAACCCCATGAAATCTCAACATTATGAAATTTCTATATCTTCAAAAAATCTCCTCATTCTGAAATATCTATATCTTCACAAAATCTCAACATTCTGAAATCTCTATATCTCCACCAATTATCAACCTTCTAAAGTCTCTATATTTTTAAGAAATCTCGACAATTTCAGAATTCAGGGACAACACCTAAATTCTGACTCCCATGATATTTTAGAGGTTGAGGTTGCTAAATCTGATACCGCATTGCTTGAGGAGCCCTAACTATCACAAAATTTCAAATGAAATTCCAGGGTCAGTACAAGGTCGTCCGATTCCTTTAAATTCTCTAAATTTTCTGCCTTGCTACCGATAAATTTTCCCCATCCATGAAATTCCTGGTTGGTGCAAGGCATCTGATTTCTTTAAATTACCTAAAATTTCTGCCTTCCTTCCGAGAAAATTTCCGCATCCATGAAATTCTAGGGTCAGTGCAAGGTTGTCTGATTCCTTTAAATTCCCTAAAATTTCCACCTTCCTTCAGAGAAATTTTCTTCATCCATTAAATTCCAGGGTTGGTGCAAGGACGTCTGATTCCTTTAAATTTCCTAAATTTTCCTCCTTCTTTCTAAGAAATTTTCTACATCCATGAAATTCTAGGGTCGGTGCAAGGTTGTCCGATTCTTTTAAATTCCCTAAATTTTTTGCCTTCCTTCATAGAAATTTTTTGCATCCATGAAATTCTAAGGTCAGTGCAAGGTTGTCTGATTCTTTTAAATTCCATAAAATTTTCGCTTTCCTTCCAAGAAATTTTCCGCATCCATGACCACCTTCCTTCCAAGAAATTTTCTGCATCATTGAAATTCCAGGGTCGATGCAAGATCGTCTGATTCCTTTAAATTCCCTAAAGTTTATGCCTTACGTCTGAGAAATTTTTCGCATCCATGAAACTCTAGGGCCAGTGCAAGGTCGTCTGATTCCTTTAAATTTCCTAAATTTTCCACCTTTATATCTGAGAAATTTTTCCACACATGAAATTCTCGGGGTCAGTGCCTAAATTATGATTCCAATCTTTTGAGGTTAGTACCAAAATTCGGATTATCTTTTTGGGGTTGATACCTAAATTTCAATTCCCATCTTGGGGTTAGTACCTAATTTAGGATTCCCTCTTTTTGAGGTTCGTACCTAAATTCTGATTCTCTTTCTGGGGTTGATACCTAAATTTCAATTCTCATCTCGGGGTTAGTACCTAAATTTGGATTCTCTTCTTTTGAGGTTGGTACCTCTCGGGATCAATACCTAAATTCTAATTCCTTCCTTTCGAGATCGGTACCTAAATTTTGATTCTTTTTCTGGGGTTGATACCTAAATTTCATTTCCCATCTCGGGGTCATTACCTAAATTCTGATTCCCTCATTTTGAGGTCGGTACCTAAATTTCAATTCACTTTCTAGGGTTGATACCTAAATTTAAATTTCCATCTCAAGGTCTGTACTTAAATTCTGATTCCATTCTTTTGGGGTCGGTACCTAAATTCCGATTCTCTTTCTCGAATTGATACATAAATTTTAATTCTCATCTCGAGGTCAGTACCTAAATTCTAATTCCCATCCTCCAAACTATTGAAATCAAAAATCAAAATTTTCTAAAAATCAAATTGAAATTGAATCTTCATCGTGACCATCAATCTTCTTTTCATGATGGTCGTTTTCGAAATTCCTTTTATTTTAATCTACGGTGAGAGTGGCGAATCCTAGATTTTGATCAAATTTTCACTTGTCGATTCCCCAGTGGAAACAATGTCACTCAATTCTACTTTCTGTTCTAAGCATGTTGTCTTAGACATACATGTTGGTTTTGTTGATCTCTTTGGTTAATGCCAATACATGCGTTGTACTTGCCCGACACACCACACCTATTGAGGGTCCATTTGTTAACCTCACTTTTGGTTGAGGTCTAGTTTTCTCCTTAGTAGCGTAGGATCTAGCCATAGGATTTTTTGTTGACTATTCCTAGAAGACTATAAAAGTAATACTCATAATTAAAAATTCTAAACTCTTTTTTGCTCAACTTGAAGTTCCACATATTGGTCTTAACCTCTAGCACTTAGTAGGTGGGGTCAATATGAGGGAGCTCAAAGAGAGTCCCCATAGGATGATCAAGCCTTAGGACTAACACTGGGTGGTCGGGTCTTGTTTAGGCTAGCTTGCACACACTATGCTTTCTCACACAAACCAAACTCTAAGACCACTTGTACTTGATTTGGTCTCCTGACTCCTTTTGGAAAGCTCATATGGGTGGTCTCAAACCGGTAGCCTTTTAGCTAAGAGGCTTAGGACCCACATATTGAACATCCAAAGTAAGTGCTCATATGGCTCNAACCAAAACTTTGTTTAATTTTCATAATTTTACTTTTGAAAGTTTAGTATTTAGTTTAGTTTAATTTCTATATTCTTACATCTGCATTTTAATTTACATTCACGTGAGTAGGCAATTTTCAAATTTCACAGTTCACTTTTTTTTTTTTGATATAAAATAATTTTCATAATTTACTTTAGGATTTTCCAACTTTCCTGTTGGATTGATATCTAGGAATCCATTAGAGCCCTTTATTACTTGAGCGATACGTATACTTGCATTGATATGAAAAGAGATTTGACAGTTTAAAAAGAGATTTAAAAGATTAATTATTTTTTTTAAAAATACTTTTTTGGGATTATATTGCATATTTATTATAAATCTTTTTGCATCAAGTTTTTAGGGTCGTTGAATGTTTTCAACTTCTAAATATTTGCATATACAAAATCTTATATGAGGGACTATTGAGGAGTAACTTACCAGTTGGTGGATTTCTAGGGTGAAAGACCTATGTTGCCGGTTAATGACCGCTATGTGAAAACATATTACCCAACGTGACATTATTTGAAATCAACTCATTTGAAATTTTGATTGTTCTAGGGTTATTTATTTGGTCAAGCGTCTGTGAGTGGGTCTAAAATTTTGTAATAAATATAACCTTAATAAAATCAAAATTTTGAAATTTGCTCATTTTACTTCTCTTCTTCTATTTTTAATTTTGAAATTTTATTAAACTAAAATAAATTAAATAAACAAAATTTGCATCTGTATAAATTAAAAAATTAATTTTGTTCAAGAAATGCTTCGTTTTATTCTTGTTCGTGCTGAATTTCAGCATACTGATTTTTTTGTTTTTTGTGCAAAAATGTCGGGACAAAAGCTAATTTTCGCCTTTAGAGATGGCTTAAATCTCACTCTGNATTAAAATAAATTAAATAAACAAAATTTGCATCTGTATAAATTAAAAAATTAATTTTGTTCAAGAAATGCTTTGTTTTATTCTTGTTCGTGCTGAATTTCAGCGTACTAATTTTTTTTGGTCTTTTGTGGAAAAATGTCGGGACAAAAGCTAATTTTCGCCTTTAGAGATGGCTTAAATCTCACTCTAAAAAAATAAAGGGAAGCTCAGGGTGGCATTGTAGACTTTGACTTAGACTTCGGTCAGATCAACATGGACTATGAGGGTCCCCTGATGGACATAGTCAGTCACCAAGAGAAAGAAAGATTAATGTCACTGCTGAAGATCAGTACCAAAGAAGAATCTTAGTTGAAGATGAAGAAAGTGATAACACAACAAAATCCGATGGAAGGTATTAGCCTTTTGCAATCCATGATAACCACACCGATAGGGAATTTAATCGGTGCTGATGAAGAAAGAATGTCAGAAGTGCCACTAAGAAGAACTCAACACCGTAATGCAATTGGCTGCAAGCACAGAGCCTTCTTACGTGAAGAAAAGAGATGTGTGAAGGAGGCAGAAAATACACTCACCCTGATTCCTTAGGGGAAAATTTATTATCCTTGCACGAGAGAGACTTCTACTAGTCCACCTGTTATAGAGGATGAGAGAGAGTTCATTGCAGAACAGACGCTACCAGCAATTTCTGATGAACTTTATGGAGGTTGCCCGATGTCCAACATCGAGATTCCCATACAAACATCAATGAGAAGAGCATTCATAGAGTGCCTGACATGCAATGTCCTTCACTTGGATCACTACAGTTCCTCTAAGGAGCTCACAACAGTTGATACAGGGTTCTAGGAGGCAGCATACTTGGATGCTGAATCATATATTCCATTATTTACAAAGCCAAGTCAGACATGGTATCCTACAGATGTTGAGATGAAGGAACCACCTCGATGATCGCAAAGGATTCCTATGACAGAATTGGAAAGGATGAACATAGTTAAAAAGCAAGAATTTGAATTCTATGAAGAAATCCAAGGAAAGTTTGTTAATATTTTGGAAGGTGATGCGCCTTTTTTTATAAGGTTAATTTTATATATTCTATATAGTCACAATAATTTAAACGCAAGTATACGTATCACTCAACTAATATAGGATTTTTTGATTAAGCCCCAATTATCGATCCCACGAGGAAGCGAGGAAAGATGTCCTTAGTTAAATTCCAGTTTACTACTATTAGTCCTTAGTTTGGAATGTCGATTAAAATGGTGTTTTATCTAGCAACTACTCCTAAATGCAAATTTTAAATATAAGGATAGTAACTATTCTTAAATGTAAATATTAAATTCTAAAGATATCCTTTTCTTGATGAAGTGGTTTGGAGAATTTTAAGATTTTCAAAACTACTATTCTTATGTAGTGAGTTGGATAATGTAAAGGAATGAGATACATTAAATATTATATGTGCCAAATTGGAGAAATTTTAATTCTCTACTCTGATTCAGTGTTATAGAAAATCATTGGCTAATCTTAGATTTAGTCCTTAAATCCGTGGCTAGGTTAGGAGGATACTGGCTCCCACTCTAGAGCTCCCATTTCCCTTCCTCTGAAGAATAATTCTCGCTTTAGTTCTTCAAACACTAAGACTGAATTGGGGATTTTAGTCTGTCACCCTAAAATCTCCAATTCTATGCCCATCAAAGTATATTTCTTTATTTATTTGCATCCAAACCTCATGAAATTTACTATCCATGGAATTTGAATGTGGTTCCACTTTGTTCAGAATTACATTGCCCTCTCGGGTCTTAATACAATTACAATGAATTTTAACACTACAACAGACCTTTATTGTAATGTAAATTAAGTGCAAGTAAAAACCATCACATTTATAAATAAAACTTCTTCAAGTATGCATCCTAAAATCCAAAACATGAACCCTACTCATTGTAAAAGAAAAGTAAAAGGAAAATAATGACATAATTTTCTCATGCCACTATTTCCTAGGAAGAAGAAAGAGTAAGAGAAACACATCACAAAGTACGAAAGGAACACAATGAAAAACTTCATTACATCAAAGCAAATCCACTAGATAAGTGTTTACAAAATCATAAGATAATGAAGAACACAATATTTAGCTTTTTCCCCTGAAAGAAAGATGAAAATCTCTCCCACAAAAGTCTCCTGGTGATCCATGCAACGCTAGAACATTCCCTTACAAATTATCTCAAAATCCCCTCACCAATCTCTCTAAAAAGGTAGAATCTATATTTCTACTTTTATTCTAAGATCACTAAACATTCTCCACATTTTTTCACTCACACACACCCTCACACACACACACACACATGCATATGAGAGGTGCCAAGCCCTCTATTTTTAAAGAGACACAAATTCCCTCCTTTTTTCCAAGATACAAATTTATTCATCCAAAAAACATCTCTCTTCATTCAAGAGCCTTATCCAAGTGTCTAGATTCATTGAATTGCTTCATAGGGTGTTTAAATCACTTGGGAGCCTTCTATAACATCAAAACTACCAAAAATCGATCCATGTCCGTCGCGGGCGCCGTCGGTACCACTTTAGGGACTGTCGGCATGGCTTTCTCATCATTTTTTCTGCTCTTTAGTGCTGTCAGCGCCGGCTGCGCCCACCTTGCGTAGCTCCACCATTTTGCTTTGTTTGGCTTCGTTTTAGCTCTGTTTTGCTCCGTTTTAGTTGCGTTGAGTTCTTAACAGATAGACCTGCAAAATAAGCATAAAAACAAACTTTTTTTAAAGTGTAATGTCATTCAAAAATGTGTGATAAGTGTAAAAGAGATTAAGCATAGAAAGATATATTGAAATGCATCAAGACAAAACTTTCTTTCTTGCTCATTTTTGCTCCAAATTACATCATTTTTGCTTCTTTTTCTCCAAAACTCCATTCTCTGTACCTGAAACCAAAAATATACAAAATAACTTCCTTTAAAGTGTAATATCATTGAAAATCACCAAGTATAGGCATGAAAAGCCTATTAAAAATTGCACATTTTTTAGGTGTATCAAAATCCACCAAACTTAAATGGTACTTGTCCTCAAGTAACACTTTTACTACATAAAAATATGACTTATGGTATAAAGTTTAACTTCTAAATATCTATAATTCTTTCTACTAAATATAAACACAACTTAAGGAAATATTTTTAACAACTTAAGTCAAAACCAAAAGTGTAAGAGTACTTAGTAGTCAAGTTTAAGATTTCTGATTATCTATTCATTTCAAGAAAAATTGTAATTTATCATATTAAAGTTACTTAGAGTATCCTTATGAAAAAGAACCTCATGAGATCTTTATTAGTAAGGATGCTAACACTCAAATACAAGTTTATAAAATGTAATAAAGCCTTCTTCCTCAAGTTGATTCAAGTGAAGCCAATTTTTGATTAAGCATCTCTTCAAACTTCTCCTCACATACTTTTCTTTTATTTTTCTTTCTTTATTTTTCTTTTAGGATAATTTTTAATCCCATTTTTTTATATGTGAGTATTACTATATCTGGATAGCCTTTAATAATTTTGAACTTCACTATCCTCTTCTTAAAGTTAAAAACTTTTTACATTCTTTCACTTTATAAATTCATATTAGCTTTAAAGATTTTTCATAAAGCCTCATTCTTTTCTTCTTACATGAAACTCTAAGATGCTTAATACTTCAAAAATATAATTTCCTTTACTTTAAATAGAAAAAACATAGTCTTATTCTTTTGTACCAAATATCTTAACTCTAGAATCAACTTTCGTTATTGAAAACTTTTATTTAAGTCTACTATATATTTAAAAACACAAATATAGTTATCAAAAGTTAGCCTCTAATACCAAAGGTCATGTTAAATTAAATTTTTAAGATATAATTAATTGAGGACAAATAAAATTTAGTTTCATTCATTTAAAGAAAATTTTATTCCCCCCAAACTTAAATTTTTAAGTATTTTGCAATCAATTCTGTAAAATGTAGCAGGAAGAAAAAGTAAAAGTTGAATCTACTAACTACTACAACATCCGATCAAATTCATATACATTCATAATCAGGATGGAATGATAGTAGGAGTAAATAAATTTAGCCTAAATCATGCTTGCAATAATATTAAACTAAAAGGAAATGTATTCACTTTAAAATTTCATTTTTCTTCTTACCCCAAACTTAATTTTTAGCTTGTATAACATTTAGTGTAGAAAATATAAGTAGGAAGAGAAGCAGTTTAGAGATTCTGTCTATCACAAATTTCTATAAAAAAGCATCTACAATTATTTATCAGGATAAAAAACATGTAGTAGAAAGTAAATCTAAACTAAACATGCCAGAATGAAATTAACTAAATAAAAGTCTAGCTAGCATAACATGTATCAACATTGGAATATAGAAACGTTCTTCAAGTCTTATAGATTGTAACACAAACACAAACAAACAAACAAGATAAATGGGGTCAATTCTTTCTTTAACTCATCACATCTCACTAACTTACTTCCAATTTCTAACGGACTCACTACACCAATATATTGGGTACTAATAAATGATTTAATTTATTCTAATCCCAAAGATTAAATTATCCCTGATATATTGGCTCCTAGGCACCAATCTCAGGCATCATCTAATCCTTTAAATTAAGCACCTCTAATAGTTATAAGGATAGTGTAAATTCATCCACATATTACTCATCAAATAGGTTAGCTACTCCTACCAAATGAAAACAAGGTCAGAGAAAGGAAGTAATAAAATTGAGATGGAATTGTCACTGGTAAATTCATAATGTCTCTTATAAAACTCAAGTCTGGTTTAGATCTGAGTTGTAGTGGACTCGTCAATCCAACTACTACAACCATTAAAAGAAGTTAAGAAATCACCTCCCTCATGACACATAAAAAGTAAATGAAACCACTAACAATCCAAACATCTACCAATCATCAATAAAATTGATCAATCCACACTAAAGAAAACACAATACAACACTAACAATCATGACTCTTAAGCATACTAAATCAAACCACACTGATAACTATGGGTTGCCTCTCATAAAGCGCTTGGTTTAACATCGCTAGCCCGACAAATGATTCCACCTGGATCAAAATTCCAATTACATAATCCTTGATCAATCACCCAATCTTTTCCAGATCCAAAGATTCCTACTAAGTCCTCAAATTTAAAATTTTCTTTCAGCTCTTCCTTTTTCAGATTAATTCATATCCTTGTTCCTCATATTTCTTTCTAGATAAAATACTTTTCTAGTAATTTTCTCAATTTTTATATTATTATCATCCCTAAATTTTATAAGAAATGGATCTTTATATGCTACTTCATGATCTCCAAAAAGTTGGATCAGATTCTCTCTAGATAATTCAAATTCTGGATCAAATTCTTCTAGGTTACTCTTGTCTTTCAAGTTATCTTCTAAATCTTCAGGAATTTCTTCCATTTGTCTTTCAATATCCTTATCCTCATCTCTCAACTCAAAGTTCTTTTAAAACATATCCTTGAATTCTCTTCTAAATATTAGTTCAATAGTTTTAAATTGCTCATTATTCATTTCTTTAGAATTTTTCTCAGAGTCACTAGGTAAAATCTTTAGAGGGTATCTGTTAATTACTTTAATAATCTGCCCCAACATCATAATCTCATTCATTTTGTCTATATACCACAGAATATGCAATTCAGTGACTTTGAATAACTCTTTCATAGGAGATCTTTTACTGATTTCATCATTCAATTCAGGTTCATCTTGTGATTGAGTCGAATATGAAGATATAAATACTGGTGGTGTAGATAAATTCCCTAAATAGGTTGGCTTTAAAATTTTATGAGGTATATTTATTTTAAGTTCATGAGATTTTTTAACAGATGAAATTAAAAGTTTACTATTTTCGATAACGTCCACCATTTCACACCTCTCCTAAACATACATACAGTCTTCTTTAAACAACATTTTAAACTTATCATGAAAGTTCATTTCGATCTCATCTGTTATCTTACTCTCAAAACATTTTCAAAAATGGTTTTTACTTAGATATAAATTTCATCCATCCAAAAATAATCATCATCTTTTCTCTCAGTTGGATACCTCATAGCCTTTAAATCATCAAAAGTGGTTTCATGGTCATTAATATTCATAGTTAACTTTCCTTTTTGTACTTCTGTCATAGCTTGTCTAGTAACAAGAAAAGGTCTCCCCAAAATAATGGGATATTCTTTATCTTCCTCCATATCTAATACAATAAAGTCCATCGGCAAGATCAATTTATACACTTTAACAAGCCATCTTCTATAACCCCTTTTGGATAAATGATAGGTCGATCAGCTAACTGAAGGGTTATAGTTGTGGGAGAAATATTGGCTAAACCTAATCATGCAAATATAGATAGAGGCATCACATTAATGCTCGATCCTAAATCACATAAAGGTTTACCACATAATCTTTCTCCAAATACACAAGGAATTGTTAAGCTAGAAGGATCTTTAAGTTTCTCAGTATGCTTTTTTTGAAATATAGTGTTGCACTTCTCACTTAGCGCAATTGTCTCGTACTCCCCGAATTTCCTTTTCTTTTATAATATCTTTGTCATAAATTTTGCATAACTTAGCATTTGTTCCTAAGCTTCAACTAAAGAAATATTTATTGTTAACTTCTTAAGTACGTTCATGAACTTTAAAAATTGTTTATTCAACTCATGTTGTCTAAATCTTTGAGGAAATGAAGTGGTGGTCTTTCTAAATTGATTTTAGTTGGAGATATTGATTTTTTTAGATCCTTAGAAACATGTTCTTCGGGACTTTTATTTTTCTTTGTTTCTCTCAGGTCTCCTTTCTCTTTTCTGACCACATCCTCTATCTCTCTTCCACTTCTTAATTGGACAACTTCTATTTTTTCATCATTTTTCTCTTTAGGGTTGATCTCAGTGTTGCTAGGAAGTGTTCCTTTGGGTCTATTGCAAAGTAAATTAGGAATTTGTTCAAGTTGATTCTCTATGTTTCTAATCGCAGCATTTTGACTTTGCAACTGGTTTCCCATTTGCAATACAACTTCTTCTGTAGACAACTTATTATCCTCAAATTGTTGATCATTATTAAAGTACGGTGAAGAGGAAGGTCTATAATTTGTGTTCCCCTGATTATTCAAACTTCCATTAGAATTTGCATGATTATTTTCCCATGGTTGGTTTCTACCCCAAGTAGTGTGATACCAGTTAAAATTAGGATGGTTCTTCCAACCTAGGTTGTAAAAGTTAGAATACAAATTGTTTATGGTATTTAAAGTCTCGTATGATAACTAGAATCAATCATATGCCCTAATGAACTTTCCTCACTTACTGGAGTAAATTGAGGTTGGTTCATTTCAAATTGGTCTAACTTTCTTGATATTCCAACAACTTGAGATGCAAGAATTGTAATCGCATATGTATCATGAACATTGTCTATATTCTTAGGATTTACCCTTGTAGAGGGCCATTGAAATTCATTTGTAGTCATTTCTTTGATTAACGCATATGCTTCATCAAATGATTTTGACATTATAGTCCACCAGCGACAACATCAATTATAAACCTAAGGGATTCTACTAACCCATTATAAAAAGTTTGAATGATTAACCAATCAGGCAGAGCATGATGTGGACACTTTCTTAGGAGTTCCTTAAACCTTTTAATGATTAACCAATTGGGCAGAGCATGGTGTGGACACTTTCTTAGGAGTTCCTTAAATCTTTTTCATGCTTCGTACATTGATTCCCCTTCATACTGACAAAATGAGAAAATATTGTTTATAAGTTTAGTAGTCCTTGAAGGTGGAAAATACTTAGCTAGGAATTTCTGAGTTAACTCTTCACAATTTTTAATAGAGTCAGGTGCTAATGAGTATAACCACATTTTAACCTTATCCCTTAGTGACAAAAGAAAAAGCCTTAGTGTAACAACATCATCTGACATGCCGCTATAACAAAATGTAGCACAAAGTTCTAGAAAACTGGATAAGTGTAAATAAGGATCCTCCGAAGGAGTTCCCCCAAGCTGACTGTTCTGCCCCAATTGGATAATATCTGGATTTATTTCAAAAGAGTCAGCTTCTACGACAGGGGTTTGTATACTTGAGTGAATTTCATCTATCGTAGGATTTATATAATCCCTCAAAGATTTATGATGATTTTCTAAGTTATTATTTTGAATGTTTTCCATTTTCATTTTTTACTTTTCAAGTCCTTTCTATTTTTTTATTATTTTTCTTTTTTTTCTTTTTTCTAACTAAGGATCATAAGGCACAAGTCTTGCGGATCCATTATTTTGCATACACAACATAACAAACAATACATTAACAATTAAACGAATAAAACAAAAGATATTTTCAAAACAACAAAATATTTTCACAAACACCTTTTCTTTGACATAAACAGTTTTTTCACAACACTTTTCATACAAAAAAATACTTTTTCACACAAAAATAGTTTTTACGATACTATAATTTTCCTAGTCTAAGCCTAATTACTTCAACTGAAATTCTCCTAAAGTTCTTACCAAAGCTTCCCAACAACAACACCAAAAACTTGATGCGACTTTTTTATATGCTTAATTTTATATATTCTATATAGTCACAATGATATAAATGTAAGTATACATGTTGCTCAAATAATATAGGACTTTCTGATTAAGTCTCGATTATCGATCCCATGAGGAAATGAGGAAAGATGTTCTTAGTCAAATTCCAGTTTACTACTATTAGTTCTTAGTTTGGAATGTCGACTAAAATGAAGTTTTATTTAGCAACTACTCCTAAATGCAAATTTTAAATATAAGGATAGTAACTATTCCTAAATGTAAATTTTAAATATTAAAGGAATGAGATACATTAAATAGTATGTATCAAATAGGAGTAATTTTTAATTCTCTACCCTGATTCAGTGTTATAGAAAATCATTAGCTAATCTTAGGTTTAGTCCCTAAATTCGTGGCTAGGCTAGGAGGATACTGGCTCTCACTCTAGAGCTCCCACTTCCCTTCCCCTGAAGGCTAACTCTCACTTTAGTTCTTTAAACACTAAGACCAAATTGGGGACTTTAGTCTATCACCCTAAAATCTCCAATTCCACGCCCATCAAAGTATATTTCCCTATTTATTTGTATCCAACCCCCATGAACTTCACCATCCATGGAATTTGAATTTGGTTCTACTTTGTTGTGAATTACACTATTCTCTTGGGTCTTAATGTAATTACAACGAATTTTAACACTACAAGAGGACTTTATTGTAATGTAAATGAAGTGCAAGTAAAAACTATCACATTTATAATTAAAACTTCTTCAAGCATGCATCTCATAATCCAAAACATGAATCCTACTCATTGTAAAAAAAAAGTAAAAGGAAAATAATGGCATAATTTTCTCATGCCACTATTTCCTAAGAAGAAGAAAGAGTAAGAGAAACACATCACAAAGTATGAAGAAAACACAACAAAAAACTTCATTACATCAAAGAAAATCCACTAGATAAGTGTTTACAAAATTATAAGATGATGAAGAACAAAATACTTAGCTTTTTTCCCTTAAAAGAAAGATGAAAATCTCTCCCACAAAGTCTCCCACTGATCCGTGCAATGCTAGAACATTCCCTTACAAATTATCTCAAAATCCCCTCACCAATCTCTCCAAAAAAGTAGAAATCTACATTTCTACTTCTATTCTAAGATCACTTAACATTCTCCACATTTTCTCACTCACACACACCCTCACACACACACGCATGCATATGAGAGGTGCCAAGCACTCTTTTTTTAAAGAGAAACAAATTCCATCCTTTTTTCCAAGAGACAAATTTATTCATCCAAAAGACATGTATCTTCATTCAAGAGCATTATCCAAGTGTCTAGATTCATTGAGTTGCTTCATGGGGTGTTTGAATCACTTGGGAGCCTTCTAGAACATCAAAAACCGCCAAAAATGGATCCATGACAGTCTCGGGTGCTGTCAGCTTCATTTTGGGAGCTATTGGGGTCATTTTCTCATTATTTTTCTCTCTTCAGCCCTGCCGACACCGGCTCTAGCTCTGCCGGCGCCCACCTTGCGCAGCTCCACCATTTTGCTTCGTTTGGCTCCGTTTTAGTGCGTTGCGTTCCTAACATATAGACCTGCTAAATAAGCATAAAAATGACCTTTCTTTAAAGTGTAATTTCATTCAAAAATGTGTGAGAAGTGTAAAAGTGATTAAGCATAGAAAGACATATCAAAATGTGGCAGGATAAAATTTTCTTTCTAGCTCATTTTTGCTCCAAATTACATCATTTTTGCTTCTTTTCTCCAAAACTCCATTTTCTGTACCTGAAACTAAAAATATACAAAATAACTTCCTTTAAAGTGTAATATCATTGAAAATCAGCAAATATAGGCATTAAAAGCTTATGAAAAATTGCACATTTTTTTAGGTGTATTAGAAGGCCTTGAACTATGTACAGGAGTCTTCTTTGAAAATGATGAAAGAATAATCATTGACTGTGTATTTGGCTTGAGAGATAGAGGCCACAGAAATGGATGAGCGGGAAAGGTAGGATAACCATCTAGTGTGGTTATTGCTATAACGTTTTTAAAGATAGGAAGGGGAATCCTCCCGGGTATCATCAAATATGATCAGGTGGATCCTATACCTTCTGAGATAAAGAGAATGATAGAATTGGTGAGTTTGTTCCTCTCAAGTTTGAGGTTCCTCACTCCCCACTTGAGTATCATGAATGTCTTTGTCTGCATAAAATTGTTACAAACCCCATGAAATCTCAACATTCTGAAATCCTATATCTTCACAAAATCTCAACATTCTGAAATCTCTATATCTTCACAAAATCTCAACATTCTAAAATCTCTATTTCTCCATGAAATCTCAACATTCTAAAATCTCTATATTTTCATGAAATCTCAATAATCTCAGAATTTAGGGACAATACCTAAATTCTGACTCCCACGATATTTTAGAGGTTGAGGATGCTACATCTGATACTGCATTGCTTTAGGAGCTCTCCCTATCACAAAATTTCAAATGAAATTCTAGGGTCGGTGCAAGGTCATCCGATTCCTTTAAATTCCCTAAATTTTCTGCCTTCCTTTCGAGAAAATTTTCACATCCATGAAATTCCAGGTTTGTGCAAGGTCGTCTGATTTCTTTAGATTACTCAAATTTTCCGCCTTCCTTCCGAGAAATTTTCCGCATCCATGAAATTTCAGGTTCAATGCAAGCTCATCTGATTCCTTTAAATTCCCTACAATTTCCACCTTCCTTCTGAGAAATTTTTTCGCATCCATAAAATTCCAGGGTCAATGCAAGGTCGTCAGATTCCTTTAAATTTCCTAAATTTTCCTTCTTCCTTCAGAGAATTTTTCCGCATCCATGAAATTGCAGGGCCAGTGCAAGGTCTTTTGATTCCTTTAAATTCTCTAAATTTTTTGCCTTTCATTGTAGAAATTTTTCGCATCCATGAAATTCCAAAGTCGGTGCAAGGTTGTTTGATTCCCTTAAATTTCCTAAATTTTTTCCTTCAGAGAAATTTTCCGCATCAATGACCGCCTTCCTTCTGAGAAATTTTCCGCATCCATGAAATTCGAGGTTCGATGGAAGATCGTCCAATTCCTTTAAATTTCGTAAATTTTCCACATTCCGTCCGAGGAATTTTCCGCATCCATGAAATACTAGGGGTGCAAGCTCGTACAATTCCTTTAAATTCCCTAAATTTTCCACCTTCCTATCCAAGAAATTTTTCCACATGATATTCTCGGGGTCAGTACCTAAATTCTGACTCCCACCTTTTGAGGTCGTTACCTAAATTCCAATTATCTTTCTTGGGTTGATACCTAAATTTCAATTCGCATCATGGGGTTAGTACTTAAATTCAGATTCCCTCCTTTTAAGCTTGGTACCTAAATTCTGATTCTCTTTCTGGGTTGATATCTAAATTTCAATTCTCATCTCGGGGTCACTACCTAAATTTGGATTCCCTTCTTTCAAGGTTGGTACCTAAATTCTGATTCTTTTTCTGGGATTGATACCTAAATTTCAATTCCCGTCTCGTGGTCAGTACCTAAATTATGATTCCCTCCTTTCCAGGTTAGTTCCTAAATTTTGATTCTTTTTCTGGGGTTAATACCTAAATTTCATTTCTCATCTTAGAGTCAGTACCTAAATTCTGATTCCCTCCTTTTGAGGCCAGTACCTAAATTTTGATTCACTTTCTAGGGTTGATACCTAAATTTAATTTCCCATCTCGGGGTCAGTACTTAAATTCTGATTCCCTTCTTAAGGGTCGGCACCTAAATTTTGATTCTCTTTCTTGGATTGATACCTAAATTTCAGTTCCCATCTAGAGGTTAGTACCTAAATTTTGATTCCCATCCTCCAAACTATTGAAATCAAAATCAAAGTTTTCTAAAAATTGAATTGAAATTGAATCTTCACCGTGACCATCATTCTTCTTTTCATGATGGACGTTTTCAGAATTCCTTTTCTTTTAATCTCCCGCGAGAGTGGCAAATCCTTGATTTTAATGAAATTTTCACTTGATGATTCCCCAGCAGAAACAACTCACTCAATTCAAATTTCTGTTCTAAGCATGTTGGATTTGACATACGTTTTGGTTTTGTTGATTTATTTGGTCAATGTCAATACATGCAGTGTGCTTGCCCGACACACCACACATATTGAGGGTCCATTTGTTGACCTCACTTTTGGTTGAGGTCCACACATACTATAGCCCAAACTTTCATCAAAATTACCAAAATACTCATAAAACCCTAATTTTTGCCAAAACATCAAAAACTGCCCAAAGTACCAAAATTTGTCCAAAAGTCATTTCAAACCATTCCCTATTACCCAAATTGATCAAAATTTACCAAAATTCCAAAATTCTCAAAATACCCCCAAAATTACCAAAATGCCCCTCATGACCCAAAAATTCCAAAAATTCCTAAAAATTCCAAAATTATCTCAATCGTCCCCAAAATCAATTTGGACCACTCCTATAGATCCAATTTGGCCAAATTGACCCATTTTGATGAAAAGCCCCAAATTGCCCTTAAAGGCCAAACATCCCCAAATTAGCCCGAATGTCAAACAAATTGACCCCAATCTTGCCCAATTTCAATTCAAAACTAAAATCCAACATCTATAATACAAATTAAAATGAAATACAAACCCAATTTGACCGAATTGCTAGCTCAAATTCACCCAAACCCAAGTTTAACCCAAAATCCCCTCAAATTCCACCAAATTGGCCTTCCAATTCAATTCAAAATCAATTGAGTTCCTTCTAAAACTCTTCATAATATTTCCCTACACCAAAATAAACATTGAATTAACCCAAATTTTAGCCAAAATTACCCCTAATTTTAAGAGTTTAAGCCTACCACATTTAATTCCAAAAGCCCAAATCCAAAGCCCACATGACATGACATATACTCCCATCACCCAATTAATCAAAATCATCCCCTAAGTTTTAAATCCATGATCAAATCATTCTAAATCAAGCCTCATGAAAAATCCACAAAAATACCACATAAATCCAAAAATCCCTTTTCATGCAAATTGACCAAGCCAAGGACAAGCCATGAAGCCATCCTCAAGCCATAGGTGAGCCATATGAGCCTTTCCCACCTCACCAAGCTATTAATGGAAAAAGAAGGAGCCCCTTTAAAACTCCTTTAAAAAAGTGTTTAACCACTCTAACGACTCACTCAAACCCATGCTTAGCCAAATCCTTTGGATAGGGACCTCTTCACATTACTTCAACTGATCCACCTGACCTTGGTCAACCATTGGAAGTCACCCAAGCACATTCCAATGGGGCTAGACTCTTGATTGACCCAACCTAACCCAAAGCCCCTTCCATTTTTATTAATCACCATTACCCATGAACAAACTCAATTGGCTTCACATTTACCCACCATTGATCATCCTCAGTGAGATGGTAACTTGAGCTTAGCCGACCGACCACCTTGGCTACTGGAAAAACCAAACCCAAGAGCTCCACCTAGGCCAAAACTCAAAATTAAACCCAACTGATGTGTCCCAACCCAATTAGACACTTGAGCACTTCCTCCTTCCACTTAAGAATCATTCTCTAGCCACTGACCATCCATGGTTGCAACCATGGCCTCCCTTATTTAAACATAGCCTCTCTTCACCAAAGGAGAACTTATTGAAATTACTTGGGGTGACACTGAAAAATTGTTCCCAGAGCTTCTCCCAGGTTCCCTATGTGCCAACCCTCTATTTTCAGCCACTCAAATCCACTGCCTAAGCTCAATTTTGGAGCTAAAAAATTAGTTCTAACCAGAATATCATCCCCCAAGCCTCCACAGTGTACCAAAGTCAAATTAATTGCACCCACGCCATCCCTAGAGTTAAATCAGAAGAACCCCCATAAAAGCCTCATCCCTAGATCACCAAAACATAGAATTTTATCAACACCCAAAATCAGCCTCAATCGAATTTGGGTCTAGGAAACACCACAGCTGAAGGTTTCTTCTATGAGATCTCTTAACTCAACCTAAGCTTTTAGAAGCACCCAATTGAGGCCAAGCCTCTTGGGCAAAGGCATTGCATTTTCTCCTCAAACTGGGCCTATTTTGATTCTCCATGCTTATAGACTAGATTCAAGAATTGATTATCCATATGGATGTGTTCTTCTAGTCTAGACCCATCAATAGACATAAAACTTAAGAGATTTGGTTGAGTATTGAGAGAGAATTTGAGGTTAGAAGGTGGATGGTTCACGGGTTGAGGGACTTGGTGACAATGACGGAGAGCCGTATAATCACACGTGTATCAGACGGACAACTGAGATCGCATCAAACGAGCTTTTGTTGGGTGAGCAGTAGACCAAGTAAGTGCTGACTCAGATGGCGGTGCTGAACTAGAAGATACCACGTGGAGGCTTCGGAGATGCTAAGGATTGCGTGGTGCCGTGTGCTTTAAATAAAAAAATAGGGATTTTTGTTATTTATTTAAATCCCAGAACTTAAAAAATCCATATCTTGGTGTAAAAAATCATAAAAATAGAAGAAAAATACCCTCATGCTCAGTGAATAGAGGAGAATAATGTGGAAATGATTTCATGTCTATTTGGTGCATATGTGATTTTTAATTAATTAAATAGTGTATTCCTTATTTGGATCCTCCATTTTCATAGGCATTTCACCATGGCATGGGACCATGGGGCCTTTGATCTCTTTGTTGTTAGGTGCCTCCTTTGATTTTTTTGAAGGTTAGGGGATATCTCTAACTATAAGTTTTAAATCTTCAAGCTAATGGTCCCAATTTTGATAGTATGGAACTCATTGAGTTGAGTTTGGTAAAGTCATTTGGACTAAGTGATTCTGAAGATAATAGTGGTGTCGGAATGAGGGAACTATGGGATCCTAACCGCTGTCCCTTTAATCAACTTTAACTCCCCCATTATAATTAAATTTATCTTGTCACTTAAACCTTTAAACCTTAGACTTTAAGACTGCTATTTCATAGAGGAGCCTGGAGCTAGCTTTGTTGGCATCCTTCTACAGCTACTATCTGCAACAGCACGAGGAGTTACAATAAGATATCTTTCCTTAAAATTAAATAAGAAGCCATAGGATCTCGAGGTTTTCCATCTAGTACGATTTAAATCCTTAACTCTTTTTTAAGCCTTTGTATGGCACTGCTATAGAATTTAAGCCCTAACCTGTTTTAGGATTCCGAGGTTGTCATTTGTCATGACCTAAATCCTCACATCTTTCAGGCTATTTGTGTGTGTCTCTCACAAATGTAAGTCCTAACTAATAAAATTAGCAAGATGAAACATTTAAATAATTCTTCTTCTTGAAATTGAAGCCGAACCATAGGATAGGTTGGGAAGTCGCTGAGGTTCTCCTCAAGATCTATGACGTCCCTTAGTTCTCCTTCCTTTGGATTCCAAAACAAAATGTTCCAAATTTGAGACATTACCATTTCATACCTCTTTGTCCAATCCTTTGAAAAGTCACATCATTTGAAATTCTTGAAAACAATATCTCTTGATTTTTATCGAGAGTTTTCTTAGGTGGCTTCGATTATCTAAGTTGTAATTAATTATAAGAGCTTGCCTTTATAGGAAACTTTTAAGAACTCGACTTAATATAAACCCTATTTACTTTTTTGAATTAATTAGGAGAACTTGTCGGTCAACATAAAAGATAGTTTTTTCGCAGAATTAAACAAATGTCATAAATTCTTTAGTTTATTTAATCGAGCCTTACCAATAAGTAGTGTGTCTACGCTTCAAGATAGATGTATTGCTTGCGATTTTAGGCTTATTTATTTAAATTACTGAGGATATCAGATCAATTCGGTCTTATATTTTCAAAATCTAAAATACTACTTTCTCCAAATTAANTAATAAAGTTTGATAAAATTAATTTAATTAATTATATTATGAACTTCAATAACAACAAAAGACTTAACTTTAACTTATAGGTTTTGAGATAGATCTCCTCCCTTGCTTCACAAACTTCTACTATAAAGTGAAAATCACTGTATTAAAGTTCTGATTACATTTTATCCTGCATTTAACACACACACTTAAAATTTAATATATATATATATATATATATATATATATATATATATATATATATATATATATTAAAAAGCAGGATGTCGGCTGGCTCTCCTTGTGCTCTGCTAGGGTTTCTGTGACATGGATGACTGTTGCCAAGGTTGGGGATCTGAATATGGCTTTCTCTGGATATTTTCTACTCCTCTAGAGTGTTTTGAGTATTTGTCACACTCTCTTCTATTCTTACTAAGCTTTTATCTCTTCATGGGCTATTGGTGTTTCAAAATTTACTGTTCTATTGCTTTGTGGTGTTTTTTGGAGGCTTCTATGCTGGAGCTTACTTTTGCTGCCTTTTGATCTTTGTTTTCACACTTGGTGTTATTTGGAGTTTCAACTTTACTCTTTTTTATTTTGTTGGCTCTTTCTGGTTCCCGGGCGGTTGAAGGTTTAAATTCCATCGTAATTTAGTTTTGTGGCTCTTGTCGTTTACTATTCTTAAGCTCCTTGATGGCTGATTCAAATGTAGCGGATCTGACCACAAAAAACTAGTGGTCTACGCTTCAAGATAAATGTAGCGTATCTTACCGGCAGGTGGATTTTCAGGGCGAAAGACCTATGTTTTCAGTTAATGACCGCTATTTGAAGACATATTACCCAACGTGAGATTATTTGAAATAAACTCATTTGAAATTTTGATTGTTCTGAGGTAATTTATTTGGCCAATCGTCTGTGACTGGGTCTAAAATTTTATAATAAAATTAACCTTAATAAAATGAAAATTTTGAAAGTTACTCTATTTACTTCTCTTCTTCTGTTTTTAATTTTGGAATTTTATTAAATTAAAATAAATTAAATAAACAAAATTTGCATTTGTATAAATTAAAAGATTAATTTTGTTCAAGAAATGCTTCATTTTATTCTTATTTGTGCTGAATTTTAGCGCAATGATGTTTTTCTGTCTTCTGTAGATATTTATCAGGAAAAAACTAACTTTCACCTTTAGAGATGGCTTAAATCTCACTCTAAACAAAGAAAGAGCAGCTCAGGGTGGCATTGTAGACTTTGACTTAGAATTTGATCAGATCAACATGAACTATGAGGGTCCCCTGATGGACATAGTCAGTCGCCAAGAAAAAGAAAGATTACCGTCATTGCTAAAGATTGGTACCAAAGTAGACACCTTGCTGAAGAGGAAGAAAGTGATAACACGACAAAATCTGATGGAAGGGATTAACCATTTGACATCCATGATAACCACACTTACAGGGAATTTAATCAGTGCTGATGAAGAAAGATTGCCAGATGTGCGACTAAGAAGAACTCAACGCTGTAACGCTACTCGCTGTAATCGTAGAGCCTTATGACGCGAAGAAAAGAGACGTATGAAAGAGGCAGAAAATACACTCACCCCGATTATTGAGGGGAAAATTTATGATCCTTGCATGAGAAAGACTTCTACTAGTCTGCCTGTTATAGAAGATGAGACAGAGTTCATTGTAGAACAGGAACTACCATCAATTCCTGATGAACTTTATAGAGGTTGCCCGATGTCCAACGTCAAGATTCCTGTACAAATATTGACAAGAGGAGCATTTGTAGAGTGCCTGACATGCAATGTTCTTCACTTGGATCACTATAGTTCCTTTACAGAGTTCACAACCATTGATACAGGGTGCCAGGAGGCAGCAAACCCGGATGCTAAATTATATATTCTATTATTTACAGAGCCAAGTTAGACATGGTATTGTGCAGATGTTGAGATGAGGGAGCCACCCTGACGATCTCAAAGGATTCCTACGGCAGAATTGGAAAGGATGAACATAGTTAAAAAAGCAAGAATTTGAATTCTATGAAGAAATCAAAGGAAAGTTGGTTAATATTTTGGAATGCGTAGAACTATATACAAGAGTCTTCTCTAAAAATGATGAAAGAAGAATGATCGATTGTGTATTTGGCCCGAGAGATAGAGTTCGAGCAATTTTTCTAATGAAGAAAACTTACTCAAAGTTGCAGAAATGGATACGCAAGAAGGGTTTTTTGTAAAAGAATCTCAACATTGGACATCGGGAATCTCGACATTGATGTTTGTATGAGAATCTAAAAATTGCACATTTTTAGGTGTATTAGAAGGCCAAGAACTATATATAGGAGTCTTCTCTGAAAACAATGAAAGAAGAATTATTGACTGTGTATTTGGCCTGAGAGATAGAGGCCGTAGAAATGGATGTGCAGGAAAAGCAGGATAACAATCCAATGTGGTTCCTGCTATAACTTTATTAAAGATTGGAAGGGGAATCCCCCGGGTATCCTCAGATACGATGAGGTGGATCCTCTACCTTCTGCGATAAAGAGAATGATAGAATTGGTGAGTTTGTTTCTCTGAAGTTTGAGGTTCCTCACTCCCCACTTGAGTAGCACGAATGTCTTTGTCTGCACAAATTTTTCAACCCCAGGAAATCTCAACATTATGAAATCTCTATATCTTCAAAAAATCTCCTCATTCTTAAATATATATATCTTCATAAAATCTCAACATTCTGAAATCTCTATATCTCCACCAATACTCAACATTCTAAAATCTCTATATTTTTAAGAAATCTTGACAATTTCAGAATTCAGGGACAATACCTAAATTCTGACTCCCATGATATTTTAGAGGTTGAGGATGCTAAATCTGATACCTCATTGCTTGAAGAGTCCTAACTATCGCAAAATTTCAAATGAAGTTCTAGGGTCGGTACATGGTCGTCCGATTCCTTTAAATTCTCTGAATTTTCTGCCTTCCTAACGAGAAATTTTCCCCATCCATGAAATTCCTAGTTGGTGCAAGGCGTCTAATTTCTTTAAATTACCTAAATTTTCTGCCTTCCTTCCGAGAAAATTTCCGCATCCATGAAGTTCCAGGGTCAGAACAAGGTTGTCTGATTCCTTTAAATTCCTTAAAATTTCCACCTTAGAGAAATTTTCTGCATCCATTAAATTCCAGGGTTGGTGCAAGGACGTCCGATTCCTTTAAATTTCCTAAATTTTCCTCCTTCTTTCTAAGAAATTTTCTACATCCATGAAATTCCAGGGTCGGTGCAAGGTCGTCCGATTCCTTTAAGTTCCCTAAATTTTTTGCCCTCCTTCATAGAAATTTTTCGCATCCATGAAATTCTAAGGTCAGTGCAAGGTTGTCTGATTCTTTTAAATTCCATAAATTTTTCGCTTTCCTTCTAAGAAATTTTCTGCATCCATGACCGCCTTCCTTCCGAGAAATTTTCTACATCATTGAAATTCCAGGGTCGATGCAAGATCGTCCGATTCCTTTAAATTCCCTAAAATTTCTCCCTTATGTCTGAGAAATTTTTCGCATCCATGAAACTTTAGGGTCAGTGCAAGGTCGTCTGATTCCTTTAAATTTCCTAAATTTTCCACCTTTATATCCGAGAAATTTTTCCACACATGAAATTCTCGAGGTCAGTGCCTAAATTATGATTCCAATCTTTTGAGGTCGGTACCAAAATTCTGATTATCTTTTTGGGGTTGATACCTAAATTTCAATTGCCATCTTGGGGTTAGTACCTAATTTATGATTCCCTACTTTTGAGGTTCGTACCTAAATTCTGATTCTCTTTCTGGGGTTGATACCTAAATTTCAATTCTCATCTCGGGGTCAGTATCTAAATTTGATTCTCTTCTTTTGAGGTTGGTACCTCTCGGGATCAATACCTAAATTCTAATTCCTTCCATTCGAGATCGGTGCCTAAATTTTGATTCTTTTTCTTAAATTGATACCTAAATTTCATTTCCCATCTCGAGGTCATTACCTAAATTCTGATTCCCTCATTTTGACGTCGGTACCTAAATTTTAATTCACTTTCTAGGGTTGATACCTAAATTTAAATTCCCATCTCAGGGTCTGTACTTAAATTCTGATTCCATTCTTTTGGGGTCGGTACCTAAATTCTGATTCTCTTTCTCAGATTGATACATAAATTTCAATTCTCATCTCGAGGTCAGTACCTAAATTCTAATTCCCATCCTCCAAACTATTGAAATCAAAAATCAAAATTTTCTAAAAATCAAATTGAAATTGAATCTTCATTGTGACCATCAATCTTCTTTTCATGATGGTCGTTTTTGGAATTCCTTTTATTTTAATCTACGACGAGAGTGGTGAATCCTAGATTTTGATCAAAGTTTCACTTGTAGATTCCCCAGTGGAAACAACGTCACTCAATTCTACTTTCTATTCTAAGCATGTTGGCTTAGACATACATGTTGGTTTTGTTGATCTCTTCGGTTAATGCCAATACATGCGGTGTACTTGCCCGACACACCACACCTATTGAGGGTCCATTTGTTGACCTCACTTTTGGTTGAGGTCTAGTTTTCTCCTTAGTAGCTTAGGATCTAGCCATAGGATTTTTTTGTTGACTATTCCTAGAAGACTAGAAAAGTAACCCTCACAATTAAAAATTCTAAACTCTTCTTTGCTCGACTTGAAGTTCCACATATTGGTCCTAACCTCTAGCACTTAGTAGGTGGGGTCAATATGAGGGAGCTCAAAGAGAGTCCCCATAGGATGATTAAGCCTTAGGACTAACCCTGGGTGGTCTGGTCTTGTTTAGGCTAGCTTGTACATACTATGCTTTCTCACACAAACCAAACTCTAAGACCACTTGCACTTGATTTGGTCTCCCGACTCCTTTTGGAAAGCTCATATGGGTGGTCCCAAACTGCTAGCCTTTTAGCTAAGAGGCTTAGGACCAACATATTGAACATCCAAAGTGATTGCTCATATGGCTCTCTTGACTTGGAAATGGCTTCAAGGCTTACTTACCCACTTCAGCCCAAACTTTCATCAAAATTACCAAAATACCCATATAACCCTAATTTTTGCCAAAATTCCCAAAACTGCCCAAAGTACCCAAATTTGTCCAAAAGTCATTTCAAACCATTCCTTAATACTTAAATTGATCAAAATTCACTAAAATTCTAAAATTCCCAAAATACCATCAAAATTACCAAAAAGCCCCTCATGACCCAAAATTTTCAAAAAATTCCAAAAATTCCCAAAAATTCAAAAATCATCTAAATCATCCCAAAAATCAATTTGGACCACTCTTATAGACCTAATTTGGCAAAATTGACCCATTTTGATCGAAACCCCAAATTTTCCTTAAAGGCCAAATTTCCTCAAATTAGCCCCAATGTCAAACAAATTGATCCCAATCTTACCCAATTTCAATTCCAAACAAAAATTCAACATCTATAATACCAATTGAAATGGAATTTAAACCCAATTTGACCCAATTGCAAGCTCAATTCACCCAAACTCAAGTCTAACAAAAAATCCTCTCAAATTCCACCAAATTGGCCTTCCAATTCAATTCAAAATCACTTGAAATCCTTCCAAAACTCTTCATAACATTTCCATACACCAAATTAAACATTTAATTGACCCAAATTTTAGCAAAAATTACCGCCAATTTTAAGAGCCCAAGCCCACCACATTTAATTCCAAAAGCCCAAATCCAAAGCCCACATGACATGAAATATATTCCCATCATCCATTTAATCAAAATCATCCCTTAAGTTTTAAATCAATGATCAAATCATTCNTAATTTTTGCCAAAATTCCCAAAACTGCCCAAAGTACCCAAATTTGTCCAAAAGTCATTTCAAACCATTCCTCATTACCCAAATTGATCAAAATTCACTAAAATTCTAAAATTCCCAAAATACCATCAAAATTACCAAAATGCCCCTCATGACCCAAAATTTTCAAAAAAATCCAAAAATTCAAAAATCATCTAAATGATACCAAAAATCAATTTGGACCACTCTTATAGACCCAATTTGGCAAAATTGACCCATTTTGATCAAAAGCCCCAAATTTCCCTTAAAGGCCAAATTTCCCCAAATTAGCCCCAATGTCAAACAAATTGATCCCAATCTTACCCAATTTCAATTCCAAACAAAAGTTCAACATCTATAATATCAATTGAAATGAAATTTAAACCCAATTTGACCCAATTGCAAGCTCAATTTCACCCAAACTCAAGTCTAACAAAAAATCCTCTCAAATTCCACCAAATTGGCCTTCCAATTCAATTCAAAATCACTTGAAATCCTTCCAAAACTCTTCATAACATTTCCATACACCAAATTAAACATTTAATTGACCCAAATTTTAGCCAAAATTACCCCCAATTTTAGGAGCCCACGCCCACCACATTTAATTTCAAAAGCCCAAATCCAAAACCCACATTACATGAAATATATTCCCATCATCCATTAAGTTTTAAATCCATGATCAAATCATTTCGAATCAAGCCTCATGATAAACTCCACAAAAATACCCCATAAATCCAAAAATCCCTTTTCATGCAAATTGACAAAGCCAAGGACAAGCCATGAAGCCATCCCCAAGCCATAGGTGAGCCATATGAGCCTTTGCCTCCTCACTAAGCTATTAATGGAAGAAGGAGGAGCCCCTTTCAAACTCCCTTAAAAAAGTTTTTAACCACTCTAATGACTCACTCAAATCCATGCTTAGCCAAATCCTTTGGATAGGAACCTCTGCACACTACTTCAACTGATCCACCTGACTTTGGTCAGCCATTGGAAGTCACCCAAGCTCATTCCAATGAGGCTAGACCCTTGATTGACCCAAGCTAACCCAAACCCCTTTCATTTTAATTAATCACCCTTACCCATGCACAAACCCAATTGGCTTCAAATTTACCCACCATTGATCATCCTTAGTGAGATGGTGACTTGAGCCTGGCCGACCGACCACCTTGGCTGCTGGAAAAACCAAACCCAAGAGCTCCACCTAGGCCAAAACTCAAAATTAAACCCAGCTTATGTGTCTCAATCAAATTGGACACTGGGGCACTTCCTCCTTCTACCTAAGCATCATTCTCCACCCACTGAACATCCATGGTAGCAACCATGGTCTCCCTTATTTAAACCTAGCCTCTCACGACCAAAGGAGAAATTATTGAAATTACTTGGGGTGACACTGGCAAATTGTTCCTAGAGCTTCTCCCACGTTCCCTATGTGCGAGCCCTCAATTTTCAGCCACTCAAATCCACTGTTTAAGCTCAATTTTGGAGCTCAAAAATCAATTTAATCCAGGACATCATCCCCCACACCTCCACAGTGCACCAAAGTCAAATTAATTGCACCCACACCATTCTTAGAGTGAAAGAGGAAGAACCCCCATAAAAGCCTCATACCTAGACCACCCTAGCATAGAATTTGATCAACACCCAAAATCAACCTCGATCAAATTTGGCTCTAGGCAATTCACCACAGCTGAAGGCTTCATCTAGGAGCTCTTTGGAAACAACTTAAGCTTTTGGAAGCACTCAATCGAGGCCAAACCTCTTGGGCAAAGCTATTAAATTTTCTTCTCAAACTGGACCTATTTTGATTCTCTATCCTAATAGTCCCTATTCAAGACTTGATTAACCATATGGATGTATTATTCTAGTCTAGACCCATTAATAGTCACAAAAGTAAAGATATTTGGTTGAGTATCGAGAGAGAAATAAATATTATAAGGTGGATGGTTCACAGGTTGAAGGACTTGGGGACAATGATGGAGAGACATACAATCACACGTGTATCGGATGAACAACTGAGATCGCATCGAATGAGCTTTTGTTGAGTGAACAACAACCGAGTCAGTGTTGACTCAGATGGTGATGCCAAACTAGAAGATGCCACGTGGAGGCTTCAGATATTCTATGGATTTGGTGGCACCGCATGTTTTAAATCGAAAAATAGGGATTTTTATTATTTATTTAAATCCGAAAACTTCAAAAATCCATATCTTGGTGTATAAAAATCATAAAAATAAAAGAAAAATACCCTCATACTCAGTGAATAAAGGAGAATGATGTGGAAATATTTTCATGTCTATTTGATGCATGTGTGATTTTTAATTAATTAAATAGTGTATTCCTTATTTGGATTCTCCATTTTCATTGGCATTTCACCAAGGCATAGGACCATGGGGCCTTTAATCTCTTTGTTATTAGGTACCTCTTTTGATTTTTTCCAACGTTAGGGTGTATCTCTAACTATAGTTTTTTATTTGATGGTCCTTGTTTTGGTAGTGTGAAACTCATTGAGTTGAGTTTAGTAAAGTCATTTGGACTAAGTGAATCCAAAGAAAATAGTGGTGTAGGAATGAGGGAACCTTAGGATCCTAACTAGTGTCGCTCTAATCAAGTTTAACTCCAACCATAATAATTAATTTATCTTGTCATTTAAATGTTTAAACCTTAGATTTTAAGACTGATACTTCACCAAGGAGCCTTGAAATAGCTTTATGAGCATCCTTCTACAACTACGATCTGCAGCAGCACAAGGAGCTACAACAACATATCTTTCCTTAAAATTACACAACAAGCTATATGATCTCGAGGTTTTTTGTCTAGTACGACATAAATCCTTAACTCATCTTTATGCTTTTGTATGGCTCTGCTATACAATTTAAGCCCTAACTTGTGTTAGTATTTCCAGGTAGTCATTTGTAATGACTTAAATCCTCATATCTTTCAGGCCATTTGTGTGTTCGTCTCTCACAAATTTAATTCCTAACTAATAAAATTGGCAAGATGAAACATTTAAATAATTCTTCTTCTTGAAATTGAAGCCGAACCATAGGATAGCTTGGGAAGTCACCGAGGTTCTCCTCAGGATCCATGACATCCCTTAGTTCTTCTTCCTTTGGATTCCAAAACAAAATGTTCCAAATTTGAGATATTCCCATTTTACACCTCTTTGTCCGATCTTTTGAAAAGTCCTATCCTTTGAATTTCTTGAAAACAATATCCCCTAATTTTTATAGAGAGTTTTATTATATGACTTTGGTTATCTAAGTTGTAATTAACTATAAAGGCTTGCTTTTATAAGAAAATTTTAAGAACCCAACTTAATATAAACCCTATTTAGTTTTTCATATTAAATAGGGGAACTTGTCAGTCAACATAGAAAATAGTTTTTCTGCAGACTTAAATAAATGTCACAAATTCTTTAGTTAACTTAATCGATCCTTACCAATAAGTAGTGTGTATACCCTTCAGGGTAGATGTATTGCCTGCGATTTTAGGCTTGTTTATTTAAACTAATAAGGATATGAGATCAGTTTGGTCTTATATTTTCAAAATCTAAAATACTACTTTCCCTAATATATATATATATATATATATATATGTATAAATGGCAGGGTGTGGATTGGCTCTGCTAGGGTTTGCAGGCTGATGGGCTTCTACTGGCGGCGCTGGTGGTGGTGGTGCTTGGGACTGCAAGACAGAAGCATCAAGAATTTGCTGGTAGAGGTAAGAAGGGAGCCTTGGATTAGGGCCAAGAGGTTACTTCTTACTGGTAAGGTTATTGTTACATTGGCTTTGGGACTGATATCTTTGGTCTTTTCCTCTGGACTTTTCTCTGGTGGTTTGGAAAGAAGTGGGAAGTAGCTTGCATCTATTTTAAGAAGGTGTTTTGGCTTTTCAAGCTGCTTGGATTTGCTGGAGCAGTGTTGCTGTTACTGTTCCATTGCTGTTGAAAAGCTTAGTAGTTCCTTTTTACCATATCTTCCTTCCTCTAATTGCTGAGATCTATTGGGGGTACTTTTGGTGACTATTATGGCTACTCCTATTTATTTGGAGACAAACATGCAATGGACTAAAGGTACCTATGCTGGGGAAGTAGGAAAACACCCTCTTCTTCTTTGGTAGACCCTGATCTTCTAATTTTTCCACATGATTTTCAAAACACTACTGCTGGCAGAGGTTCTGCCCCCTGCATCCATACTGTGGGATTAAAGGATGGGGAACAAGCTGCCATCTTCTCAGAACAGGACCTTTTTTAACTGAACATGGAAGTTCAGCTCACACTTATTGGAAAATTTAGCCTGGGTCACCCAAAGATGGATCTAGTGAGGAATCACTTTAAATCTCTGAACAATTCTGACTGGAAGCTTGGATTACTGGATGACAGACACCTCCTTATCCAGCTGACAAGGGAAGAAGACTATGCAAGTTTATTTTCCAAAAAATCAATAAGTATTGCTGGTGCTGAAATAAAAATCTTAAAATGGACTCCTGAGTATGATCTTTCTAAGAACCTCCTAAAGTGCCAATTTGGTTCAAACTACCAAAATTACCATTACATCTCTTCAAACTAAATGCCTTATTTAATATTGGCAGTACCTTAGACACGCCATTGAAGGTGGATGCTGCTACCTATAGCAAAGCTAGGCCAGCAATTGCCAGAATTCTTGTGGAGAGGGATGTGACTCAACCTGAAGTTAAGAGGATTTGGATTGGAGACTCCTTGAATGGCTTTTGGCAAGAAGTTGTCATAGAGCAAAAATCCTATTACTATCAACATTGCAAAATGTTTGGTCATACTAGGGAGAAATGCTACATGCTAAATCCTCCTAATAGAAGACAAATAACCCACCCACAGCTGGAAATGAATAATGAAAATACTCACATACTGAGAGAAAGCTACAAAAAAACTCATCATCAGATCTTCAAGGTGATAGGAACAGAAGAAACAAACACTCCTTCTACTGATCAAATCTCTCCCAAGACCCAGCAGGTTAGGACTCCTTCAACCAAGAAGAGAGATGCTGCTGGAGTGGCTTTGGAGAGAGGTACAACTGGAAGTGAAGGTGGCTTTGAAAACCTCACAGTTCAAATCAGCTCAAGGACCCCTAATGAGGCTCTTAGAACTATAGGGATCTTGTGGCTAGAGTGGAGGTGGCTTCCCCTGCTGAAGCTGTGGTTTCAGAATTGAATAAAGAATTGGAATCTGAATGACAGACCCAAAAAACAAGAAAGAAAAGAAATACTAAACAAGAAGATCTGAAAAAGGGAAAGGAATAGGAATTATCAGCCAATGAAGATCCTAGCACCCAAAGGAGAGGAAGTATCACTAGACCAAGGGGGAGAATGAGACTCAAATATCTTAACAAAAAACATAAATTTTGGTGTTTGGCAATTTTGGAACCTATGGTTCATATCAACACTAACAATATTGTTAAAGCTTTCCCTGGCTTCAACCTTATCACTAACCTTAACAACAAAATTTTGTTTTTTCTGCAGGAAAGAAATGAAGTGCTCTATTTTAGTTAATCACCACCAAATCCTGCATATGAGTATTAGTACTGATGGCATGGATGGATTTGCTTCTTTTGTTTATGCTGGCAGTTCTAAAACTGCAAGAATTGAGCTGTGGGAGACTCTCCAAAAAGTCCAAGTCTCCATAGAGAAAGCTTGGATTGTGGGAGGGGATTTTAATTGCATTTCTTCTCATGCTGAAGGAAGGGGGGGGGGAAGAACTCCCAATCCTATCACTATATCCAACTTCAATGACAACATTCAAAAAACTGGTTTATTTGATCTTGGATTTAGTGGCCCAGCCTTCACCTGAAGAAGAAAAAATATCTGGGAAAGACTGGATAGAGTCTTTGCAAATGACTACTGGATTCAAAACTTCTTGCAGACTACTATAACTCACTTAAGTCTTTCTAGTTCTGATCACAGGCTTTTGCTGATCATCATTGGACCTAATAATAGTTGTCAGAAAAGTGCTTTTAGGGACTTGAATGTTCAGTCTCAACATAAGGATTTCCTGAATATTGTAAAAGATAATTGGAAGGCAGATTCTCACCCTGACCCATTCATTATTCTGTGGCTAAAGCAAAAAAAGGTGGGGAAAGCTCTCAAACAATGGAGTTGGAACACTTTTGGAGATCTACTGAAGGTGGTGGAGAAGGCTGAAAAGGAGCTGCTTGATCTGGAGGAGGAGCCCAACAAGGGGAAGACTGATGAAACCGCTCTTTTAGAGGCCAATGAAAGAGTTCTTACTGCTGTAAACTGGCAAGACCATTTCCTAAAGCAAAAGGCTGCCAAAAATAAATTTACTAAAGGGGATAAAAGTACCAAATTTTACCAAGCCTGCATTAAGCACCAGAGAGAGTGCAACACTATCCATTGCATTAAAGATCATAACGGAAATTGGATCAGGAAGGAGGAGGAAATTGCTGAAAGTGTTGTCAATTACTGCCAAAACCTCTTGACTGAGTACAACACAGATAGAGGCCAAATAGACAAAACTTTGTTTTCTGAAAGCAACAAGTACACTGCTCATCAAAATTTGACTAACATTCCTGAGGAGGAGGAGATTCAAAGAGCTTTAAATTCCATAGATAGTAGCAAATCAGCTGGTCCTGATGGCTTCACTACTAACTTCTATAAAAAAGCATGGGGGGAAATTAAGGTGGAGGTTATTCAAGCTATCCAACAGTTCTTTAAAGGAAATCCTCTCCCCAATTATTTTTGTGCTTCATCTATTGTTTTCATTCCTAAGACTTCAATTAAAAACTGCTGGAGTCAGTTCAGAACCCAGAGCCTCACAAATGTCATCAGCAAGATGGTAAGCAAAATCCTGGTGAACAGACTTCAGCCAGGTCTACCAAAGTTGATAAGTATTAACCAAGCTGATTTTGTGAAAGGGAGAAGTATAGGGGACAAAATTTTTCTTGCTCAAGCCCTCTTACAAGACTTGGAGAAACCTTGCTGAGGTGGCAATGTGATCTACAAGCTTGATCTGAAGAAGGCTTATGATATGGTAAATTAGGATTTTATTATGGAAAGTTTGGAGGCAAGAGGGTTCTCTAGGGAGTTCTGTCAGACCATAAAATGATGGCTTGAGGCCAATCCCAATTCTGTCTTCGTAAATGGAAAAGCCCATGGGTTCTTTAAAGCTCCTAGAGGTCTTAAGCAAGGAGATTGTCTTTCCCCTACTATCTTCATCCTAGTGTTGGATTACTTATCAAGACTCAATGATAGCCAGGAGAATAAGAAATGCTTCAATGCTTATCACAATAAAGCTAATATGGACATTAGTCATCTTATTTATGCTGATGATATCCTCATTTTCACTAAGGCAACAAAGGCTACTACTAGATACCTTGATGAATGCTTGAATAAGTTTTAAAAGTTGTCTGGTCTTAAAGTTAAGAAAAATAAATCTTAGATCCTAACCAGCAAGAGAGTTCCTGTTTCAATCAGACAGTGGTTGACTGAGTTCACTGGTTTCTTAACTATGAGCATACCATTTAAATATTTGGGCACTCAACTAGTTAGATGCACAACTAAACAGACCCAATTTGATGAGGTTTTAGATAAAATTAATTCTAGCCCTCAGGGGTGGTCCAATTCTTACCTATCTAATGGTGGAAGGATCACCCTTCTCAAGAGTATTCTCACTGCTATCCCTCTCTATACCTTTTAAGTGGCAAACATGAAAAGAAGCACCACCTTGATGCTGGAAAGAATGTTTAACAGGTTCCTCTGGGCTGACAATAGGAAACAAATGATCTGGGCTAGTTGGAAAAGAGTGGCTAAACCTTATGAAGCTGGTGGTTTGGGTTTTAAAGGTCTTCGCTAAATGCAACAAATCAATATGTGCAAACTTTGGATCAGATTTAGACAAAATGATAGTCTTTGGGTAGAATACATGATGGTCAAATATTGCAAATATGATCATCCTGGGGAAGTAACTAAGAAAGTTGGAGACTCCAGGATCTGGATCCAGATGCTCAAGGGAAGAGAAGACATTGAAAAGTTTCTTATTTGGGAGCTGGGTCATGGAGAAATTAACTTCTGGAAGGACAAATGGTGCCCTACTGATCACTTGGAATCACTGCAACATGATAAAGAGGAAGATCTACTTGTTAAAGACTGTTGGAATGGAAATGAGTGGTCTAAGGATGCTTTGAATACCATCCTGAAGGAATCTTCTACTGGAAGCATTTCCAAAATTCACTTTGATAGAAATAAAAAAGACCAAATCCATCTCATTAAAAGGACCAGCTCTAGCCTTTCTAAGGACATCCAGAATAGTATTTTCAGAGGGGATAACTGCCGGTGGAATATTTTTACTTGCCAAAAGTTCTTAACTCCTTCAATGCTGTTCTTTTCTTAGAGAGTGCAAAATGATTTGATTCTAATTGATGACATTCTAAAACTGAAAGGTTTGAAAGGCCCCTCAAGATGTCACCTTTGCAATAATGATCAAGAATCCAGTGACCATCTTTTCTTCAGTTACAGATTTGCTAGGGTTGTTTGGAAAAATTTGACATCTAAATTTAACCTCAACTTGATCAATGTTGGCTGGGGAAACATAAAAAGATAATTTAAAAGAATGGCAAGAAATAAACCTTATGTTTCTTCCCTTTGTTGCCTGGTTTTTGTGGAATGCTAGGAACAAGGTAAAGCATGAGGACATTGAGAATAATCCAGACTCTGTGGTGTCTAACTGTAAGGCTTACCTTCAAAAGCTCATTAACTCGAAGAAGTTCCCTAAGATTTTGAAGAACCTGCCTAATATAGAACTGAAACAGCTTAAATTTATAAAGGTTAGATGGGAGAAGCCCCCTTATCCTTTCATCAAAATAAACACTGATGGAAGTTTCACTAATAAGAAAGCTGGCATTGGTGGGATATTTAGAGACCACACTGGTAAAGCCTTGCTATATTTCAAGGCCTCCTACATTGCTGCTGATGCCCTGGAAACTGAAGCTATTGCTCTTTACTGGGCACTCAAGTTTGCCATGGAAATTCAGTGGAATTGGATTATTGCTGAAGTGGACTCTTCCCTACTGGTGGAACTGATCACTGAAAACCTTTTCCCCCTTGGTACATTTTCCAGTGGATGCAGAAGATTAAGAAGCTTATCATTGAAATTAAGCTACAAATCTCCTTTCTTTATAGGGAAGCCAACAGGCCTGCAAATTTTTTGGCTTTGGAGGGTTCAAATTCAACTCATGCTGAGGTCTCCACTTCCCCTCCCCCTCCTTCAACTTTTATTATAAGGGGATAAACTCCATATCCCTTACCTCACATTGTAGACTTGATGCCCGGATCTTCCTCATTGCTCTTTGGACTCCTGTCACTCCTATACATTTGCTAATCTCCTATTTTATGTTGTTGTCAGCCTGCTGGGGTTTTTGGAATTATATTGTAATATATATATATATATATATACACACACACACA
>JXCR01126730.1:217712-230069 GCA_002079205.1 Phalaenopsis hybrid cultivar | reverse complement strand
TATATATATATATATATATATATTGAGGGGAAGGAGCATTATTCGGCTCCTTACATGTCGAACAACAAAATGCAAATACAAACTTAGGAAGGGTCCCCTATCTAAAAGAGCAACTCATAGCTCCTTACGCGTTAATAATAAAAAAGATAACAAAATAGTGGGGGGATAATGGATCCCCATCTAAAAGCAAAATAAAATACATCATTGTTGACCTCAGTTTTGGTTGAGGTCTAGTTTTTCCTCTTTAGTAGGCTAGGGTCTAGCCATAGGTCTTTCCTATTGACTATTCCTAGCAAACTAGAAAAGGAACCCTCACCATTAGAAATTCCAAACTCCTCTTTACTCAACTTGAAGCTTTACATATTGGTCCTATCTTCTAGCACTTAGTAGGTGGGGTCATTATGAGGGAGCTTAAGGAGAGTTCCCATAGGATTGTTTGACCTTAGGTTTGACCCTGGGTGTTGGAATAGAGTTAAGGCACTCACTACAATCACCTCACTCACAATCAATCACAACCCTAAACCCAAAATTTTCTTGACTTTGATCCCTTAATCCTTTGGGAGACTTATGTTGATGGTCCCCTAAACGCTCTAGCCCTAAGCTAGGGTTTAGCAAAGACTAGTACATAGAGGACTCAAATGGGGTTTTCATTGGTTTATGACTTATTTACGGTGGTTACCACCCCAATTCTACCTAAGATACCCAATTTGGCCTTTTGCCCCTAAACTTCCCCAAATTACCTTAATACCAGTGAAACCCTAAATTTAGCCAATATTCCCAAATTTACCCAAAATACCCGAAATTATTCAAAAGTTATTTCAAACCTTTTGAAAATACCCAAATTACCTAAAATCACAAAAAATGCCAAATTACTAAAATAACACAAAATTTCAAAATTTCAAAAAAATCCCAAAATTCCCAAAAAACTTCCAAATATTCTCAATTTTATTTTTCTCAACTACTAGATAACCCAATTTGACAAATTTAACCATCTTTGTCCAAAACCCCCAAATTGCCCTTAAAAGGCCCAATCTCCCCAAATCCACCAAAAAACTCCATCAAATTGGTCCCAATTTTCCCAATTTCAATTGTAAACTTAAATTAACCTTCCATGTGACCAATTTAAACTAAATCAAAGCTCAATTGGCCCATGATTTGAGACCAATTTTGATCCAAATCAAAACCCCAAATTTTAGCCCTATGACTTGGTTCCACCAAATTGAACCCCATGGCCTACTCCATTGGTCTCAATTTGAATTCTAAACTCTTCATAACATTCTTAAACATCAAACTTGACATTTGGTTAGCCTTGGTGAAGCCTCAATTTCATTTAATTTCAACCTAAGTCAAAAGCCTCAAATTTTGCCCCAAATTGGCTATGCCTCCAAATTTCACCAAATTGATTACCTTAAACCAAAAATTGGCACCAAGTTCATGTTGAAAACTGTTCATCACATTTTTATTGACCATTATCAACATAAAATTTGGACTTAGCCCAAGCCTAGCCCAATCTAGACCCAAGTCTAGCCCAACATGCCCAAATTCACCAAAATTCCAAAATCCTTCAAATTGACCCTCCAATTGAACTCAAAATTCTTTCAATCCTTCTCCAAAAATGTTAATAACAATCATCTACATCAAATGCATAAATAAATTGGGCTAATTAACATGGCTAGCCTAGTCCAAACCTAATTCTTGGTCATTTGCACCCATTTGGACCCATGCACAAAAAATGACCTGTACATGTCAAATTGGTCAAGACAAGGACACCACAGCCAAGTTTTGGACCCTATCGACCAAGCCAAACACCATGGAACCACCCAAATGAGCTATGGACAAATGGATCTATAAATTAAGGGATTTCTTTCCATATTTGCTTAAGCAAAGTATATTTTTGCCAAAATTAAACACCAACCATTTAATTGTTGTGACATATTCCCCTGGCTTACCTGACCTTCTAGCCACCTCCCCTGGCCTGACCGACAGGCCTAGTGGCCAAAAAATGTACAAACTGAGAGCCACCCCCATGGAATCAAACCCAATTCAAACCTTGAGGCCACTTCATCCAAATTAAATGCTAGAGCCTCTCTGCCGTCCACCTAAGCATCACTTTTCACCCCCTAATTGGCCATGACTGCCACCCTTAAGCCGATTTTTATAAAAGATCAACTCCACAGCCATGGGAGGTGTGCTAAAAATTTCTCAGAGAGAGCCCTCCAAATTTCTCCTAGTTCTTCTTTAAGACCTCTTCAGTGCAACCCAACCACTACGTTCCCCTGAATCCCCTTGCCAATGATCAATTTTTGAGCTCAAAACATTGCTGGAGATAGGACATAGCTCTCCACACCTCTACACTCCACCAAAATCAAATTAAACTCACCCACACCTTCACCACAGTGAAATAAGAAGAAGCCACATCAAATCCTTTTCATACAGAGCCCCTAGTCTAGCTCTAGACCAACACCTGAAATCTAGCTTAGTTGAATTCATACATAGGCCTTTCACAACAATAAGAGGCTTAATCCCTAGCCTCCTTTGACCTCCACGAACATGCCAAGAACCTCTGATTGAAGCTTCCCTTTTTAGAGCAAGGGATTTGAATTCCTCCTCCTCCTGAGCCTATTTTGATTCTTCATTTGATTAAGCTTGATTTAGTTGCATAATTACCATATGGATGTGTTTGTCACACTTAGAAGAGCATTTAGAAACAAACCACACTTGATTTGGTTAAGAAATGAGTTTGATCTTAAGCTTTAAAAATGGATGGTTCTCGGGCTAAGGCATTGGGGACAATGACGGGGAGCCATTCGATCGTGTGTTGATATCATCAACGGACGAGATTTAGCCGGACAACGCCTTCAAACATGAATCGCGGGCCGAGTCAGCACTGAGGTGGATGACAACGTCGAGTGGGAGCGCGCTGCTTGGAGTTTTAGAGCTGCCTAGGATTTAGTTAGCGCCGTGCACTTAAATAGATAAATAGGGTTTTAAAAAATTTAGAAAACTATCCCTAACTTCAAAAATCCATATCTTGGTATAGAAAAATCATAAAAATAAAATAAAAATACTCTCTTGCTCAGTGAGATGAAGAGAATATTGTGGAAATGGTTTAAAATTTTTTTGATGCATATTTTATTTCTAAATAATTAAATAAAATTTTGAGTAATTTAATTCTCCATGTCTGTAAGAATCTAACCATGACTTGAAATTTTGGCATGTTGTTTCCTCTACCTTAGGGAACAATCTCTGATTTTTCTAAATTGAAAGGGCGTTTCTAGACATGGATTCATATTTTACAAATTTATGTATATTATTTGCATACATTAATTATAATAATTAGCATATTGCTTAGAAAAATCCAATAAAATTTTGGAAGGTTTGACATGACTAGAGAAGCCTTTGGAAAAATTTCACGTGTTAAGTCATTTGGAATGTAGTTAATTTCCAACAACCCTAAAACACAAAGAAAATTAATTCTGGAAAACACAAACATGTAAATGAGTTATTTTTTAATCTCCACAATGATTTAAAGTCCAGAGAATTTGCCATAAAAATTTCAAAATATTTGGAGCTCATTTAATAACTCAAAGTGATTTTTAAAGTTAAATGTTACCTTTAACACTATAATGATTTTTAATAATTAAAATATAACTCAAAAAATTGTAAAAATTAGTTTTTGCAGTTCTCTTTGATTATAAGAATTTTTTAAAAATAAAATGGTAATTAAAATAAAAATTCCATTTTTATGCCTAATTTTAATATTTAAATAATTAAAAAATGATAAGAAATCACAAAAAATAATAATATTCATTGAAGCGTTCTAAATTTTTTCCTAAACTCTTAAGAACAATTGGAATATTTTTTCTAATTTTCTAAGTGAAGATATTTAATTTTGAAGCTTAAAATAATTTTTAAAGGCTAAAAATGGATATTCACTAAAATAATTCTAAAAATTCAAAGAAAAAATAAAAAAAAATATGAAATTTATTTCTATGGGTTCCTTGATATTAGAAAGATTTAATTAAAATATAAAACTTAATTTTCCCATTTAAAATATTTTATAATTAATAAATACTCTAGAAATTAAAATATTTTTTTAAATTCAAATATAATTTAATAAATCATGAAAGTTGGTCCCAATGTGTCTCTAGTCTAAGTTAACCTCCAGTAAAAAAAATAAAATATTAGGCTTTGTCTTAGTCAACTTATCAAATTTTCTTTGAAAAATCCTATTTTTGCATTAAAATAAATATGTAAACTAAATTAAAGTTTGAAAAATCACATTTTCTCATATGATGTATTAATTGAACCATGAGTGAGGTGGGATAAAAATTCCAAAGTCATTTGAATTGAATTTGACAAATTATGAAGTGATAGAGTCTTCGGGGCAAAAGTGTAATTTTGGAAATTTAGCCTTAATTAACATTTAGGCTTAATTCAAGAAGGGAAAAGAGTAATCTCTGATTTTAATTAACTTATTTGGATGATTGAAATACAAGGGGATTAATTGGTAGAAATCAACCTCACTCTTTCATAATTAAAGGCTAAATTTGTAATTCCTTAAATTATTAAGTCTATTAAATTAAATGATCTTAGACTTAGGGGTATGACTTTGGAAGTTGATAACTCACTATTTTAATACCCCTACTTGATATTCAAATGAAATTTAAGTGTTTTGAAAGTGAATAATCAATTAAAAGTTCAGCTTCTTTCAAAAATAACTAAGACATCTACTTAGGTCTAAAGGGGTTAGTGGTGACTTAAGCTAAATCAAATTTGGTTAAATGAGGATTAGAAAAGTGAACATAAAATTTGAACACCTTTAAAACACTACAAACCTAGGCTAAAAAGTTTGCTAAGTATCTTGATAACCTTAACTTGCCCCTTTAAGGATCTTCGCCTACATAATTCTCAAATTAAATTATAAGTGATAGTTACCCTACTCTTACGGATAATTAAAACATCAATGTTCACTGAGCATTAAAGGTATTTACATGATGAGTTATTAAGCAACATAATAAGTTTAAATGAGCTCGAGAATTTTCACCAGGCAGTAAGAGGGAAGCATGGACCTGCTTCTTTCCTCAGATCTGTTGGATACCTCGGAGGTCTACTAAACTTAATATGTTTTGCTTAACAAAAATCATCCTTAATAAAATTAATAGGGACCCACCAAGATATGACCTAGGGTTGGGTAGATCACCAAAACCTTACTTTTCCACTTTACATAAAGTGCTCTCACATGCATTTTGAGTTTCAGGTGGTGGAATGAGAAGACTCGCCAGGTATGCTTTTTATAGTTTACAGTATCGTTTTTCTTGTACTTTCATACTGTACTTTTATGCTTATAAAACTTTCATGCTAAAAAACAATGTCACCCTGCATGAAAACCAGAACTGTTAGGATGGCCACAAAACCAAAACCCATAACCAAAATTAAAATCAATCAAGATAAAATTCTTTGCCACAACATTCAAAATATAAAATAACTCAAAATTTAATCACAAACATCACAAAAATGATAACTACAACTAAATTAAGACGTCTCTACCAGATGATCGGGAATCCCTCGAGGAGGTAACTTACGGTTGCTAACGAGGCTTCCCACGATCTAAATGAAAGTATGGAACTCATTAAGTTGATTTTAGTAAATTCATTTGGACTTAAGTGAATCTAATAGAAAATAGTGGTGTCAGACCGAGGGAACAGTGGGATCCTAACCGGTGTTGCTCTAATCAACTTGAACATCCCCCCTAAAATTTCAAGAATTATAAGATAGGGCCACCTGATTTTAAATCATAACTTGACACCCTAGAAAACTCAAACTCGTCACAGCAAGGTGCTTGAAGCTAGCATGGTGGGCAGCACGACCATCTTCAATAACAAAATCTATCTTCCCTAGCTAAACCATTCCTTCCTTAGAATTAAACAACCAAGCCATAGGATTTCGAGGTTGTCTGCTTATGCAACATAAATCCTCACCTCATCTTTAGGCTTCTGTATAGCTCTGCTATAAAATATAAGCCCTAACTTATCTTAGGATTTTGAGGTTATCGTCCTCATAACTTAAATCCTAACATGTTCCATGTTGTTTGTGCGATCGTTTCACACAAATGTAAGCCCTAAAAAATAAAATCTGTAGGATGAAAATTTTAAATAATTTCTCCTCAAAACTGAATCCAAACAATAGGATAGACTTGGAAGTCACCGAGGTTCTCCTCCGGATCTATGACATCCCCTAGTTCTTTCTCCTTTGGATTCCAAAACAAAATGTACCAAATTTGGGCCAATCCCATTTTACACCTCTTTATCCGATCTAATTGAAAAGTCCTATCATTTTGAAATCCTTGAAGATAATATTTCCTGATTTTTATCGAGAGTTTTCTTAGGTGACTTTGGTCATTTAGGATGTAATTAACTATAGAGGCTTGCTCTTATAAAAAGCTTGTCGAAACCCAGCTTAATATATATCCTATTTAATTCTTCATATTAAATAAGGGAAATTATCAGCAAAAAAACGATTTCGCAGACCAAACAGACATCATATATTTCTTAATTTATTTGATCGAGCCTCATCCTCAGGTGTTGTGTTTATCCTTCGGGATAGATACAGGGTTTGAGGTACAGTGCTCTCTCATTTAAACTATTAAAAATATGGGATCAGTTTAATTTCATATTTTTCTAAACTATATGTAAATTAAAATGTCCTTCCAAAGAGGGGGACTGAATTTCAATTCTGATGACCGACAGCTTCTCACGGGCAACTCCTCCAACCAAAAAATAGTGCCGACAATCATGATCCTAGAGGTTCCACTATCCACATTACACACAAAAAAAAAATCAAAATAACATGTAAATTTACTAAAAGTATACTAAACACAAAAGTATACCCAAAAATTTTATGTACACTAAAAGCATTGTCAACTGTAGTGGAGCAGAGAAAAATCGGAGTTGTGGCTACTTTATCTAGTGAGATCAACAATAAAAATGGTCCAAATCTGCAAACAACAAAGTATCTCTCGACCAGTATAAAATGAGGCTACATCATGCATAACTCAACAAACCAATGAAGGCAATATAAGAAAAAAAAACACAAATATAAGTCAGTAGCATATAAGTTAGCAGAATCATCTTGAGATTAATCTCTCAATACTCAGAAAAGTAGTAAAAGTAAAAAGGAAATTTTGTTGAGTAGGTCTTAGAGATTTGTGTGCCAGTAGCACCGTTAGTAGCATTACTAACATAGAGAACCCATCCAAGGCAAGCCAAAAACTTAACAGTGTCTAGCAAACACAAAATGTGCCAAAATATCTTTCCAATAGAGGGCAAATCCAAGCAGTAAGAAAGCCCAAAGAAGTAATAATTAGGAACAATAGAAATATAAGTGACCGCAACACCACAAATAGACTGGCCAAAAAAGAAATCCAAGCTAAGAAAAATAAAATTTAGCCCAGTATCTAGCAAACACAGCTTGGACCAATAAAAGCATCCATCATCCTTCCAAAAGGCAAAGAAAATCACCAGTCCAACTAACCAAAACCTGCGACAGTAATCCCAAAGCAAAAAACAAAAAACCAAGTAATGAGAAAACCTAATTAAAACTTCCTTTTTAAATCCCCTAATATCCTGACCGAATAAGAGATCCAACCAAATAAATTTAAGACCAATATCCAAGTAACACAACCTAGACCAAAACAACCTTCCAACAACCATCCAAGAAAACAAAGAAAAACTACAATCCAAAAAAACCAAAACCTGCCACATTAAGCCTAAAACAGATACCAAAGTTAAAGGAAGAGGAAACATATTTAAAATCTAACATAAGGGGCCTCTAATAAATCACTTTGAATAAGAGTGTGTAATAAAGGGGGAGGAGGGGGGAGTATCCCCAACAATAGCACTGTGCACTCTCCATTTATCCAGCCGATCTGCAGATTGGTTCCCATCTCTATAAGTAAAGAAGTAAAGAATATTAAGGTGTTTCATCTCATTATAATGCCAATTCCTTCTCATCAATGAAATAATACACCAAGCAAGTTTGAGCTTAGACGTTTGCATGCTAAACAATGTTTCAGAATTGGTTTCCAGCACCATGTCATGTAAATTGAGAGAGGCAACAGTTTGAAGTGCAGCAAGCATTGCATTAGTCTCTACCTCCAGAGAAGAATTAGCAATACAAGGGAAGAAAAATAACCAATGCATTTACCACAATCATCTCGAATCGGCCCTCCCATACCCTTATAGGCTGTAGAATAACTCCCATCAATATTAACTTTAAACCAGCCATGGGGGGTGGTGCCCATTTGATCAAAATGGGTTTCCTACCCCTACCCATAGTTGGAGAGGTAGCATGACCATTAGATAACTTCCAAGCCTTATGAAAAAAGCCACTACTAAAATAGATATGGTGGAGGGAGTGTAAAATAGAGTTTCATATTTCTGACTATTCCTAGCCATCCAGATGAACCATAAGACAATAATAGGGAAATAAAAGAGATTTTTGAAGGAAGGGTCAAAATCCCTTCAAATCCCAATGACGGGTTTAAGTTTCAAATTTAATGGCTAAATAATACCAAAGTAGTACCCAATATGTTGCCAAACCTCTTTAGCAAAGGGGCAATCGAAAAATAAGTGGTTAATTGATTCAACATCTTTTTTACAGTTATTACAATAGAGGCAAGTTTCAACCCTTTCAATTTAAGAAAATCATCGAGAGGTAGCAGATTATGTAAATATCTCCAAAGGAAAAAGGACATGGAAGGAGAAATATATTTATGCCATATGTAAACATGTCATTTCCAAGGAGTAAAAGAGTGCAGTTTCGAGTAGAGCATCTTAGTAACAGAGGTTCTAGTTTGATGCTTCTAGAGAGGAACATCCTTATCTTGAGCACGAATAGGGATAGTGGCAATGCTAGGAGCTAGTTCACCAATTAAAGAATCCAAAATTGCTAAATTCCAAACACCATCAATTTGATAATCAGAGACAAGAAGATTAGAATCATAACCCGAGGTTGAGAATGTAGAATATGAAGAAGTTCCCCATTCAATTTTCCAGAAAGAAATACCACCATCCCCAATGTTCCAAAAAATAAAATGAGAAGCAATAACACGTGCAGAGATAATGACCTTCCAAAGTTTAGAGTCCCCCACTCTCCAATTGACTGTAGAAGGATGTAAATTTTTATAATACTTATGAAACATAAACTTAGCTCATAAAGACTCCCCCAAATGAAATCAATAGTTTCTTGCAGGGGTTTTAAAACTAAGCCCACCAGCAAAAAGAGCCATGCAATTATACTACCAGTTAGTCCAACTCTTAGAAGATCTAGAGCCCTTCCAAAGAAATTTGTTGAAGATAGTTTCAAGATTATTTTGGGTGCTTTTCTTAGCTCCGTGAACTTGCATAGTGTAGAGAGGATGTGTACAAAGAGTCATGCAATTGATCTTGAGTTTAAGTTTATCAATCACATTATCCATTTAAATTTGCTTAGTTTTGCCTCTAAGAATGTTGGCCCCAAGATACTTATTAGGTAGGTTAGAGATTTTACTACCAGTGAAATTGGAAGCCCAAGCATGAGTGTTAGAGGATGCACCATTGCCAAAATAAATGGAGGACTTAGCCATGTTAAACATCATATCAGATATGTTTTGGAAATCTTTTAACAAAGACATGGAAGCTTTGATATCACATTTTCTAGCATTTAAAAATAATATAGCATCATCAACATATGCAAGGTGAATCACCACAATTTTAGATTTATGAGAGAATTGAATATAGGAATGCTAATATTGCAGCTTATTCATGAGCCTAGATAGGCAATCAAATGCAATAATTAAAATTGTCAGAGAGAGGTGATCTCCTTGTTTATTACCCCTGTTAACTGAAAGGAAACCATGGGCTTTACCATTAACCATCACACTATAGCTGTTATTAAAAAGCCACCTCTTAATGAGAGAGTAGAAATCCTGTTGGAAGCCTTTAGCCTGCAAAATATTAATAATAAAGTCCTAGATAATAGTATCAAAAGATTACTTAATGTCCAATTTAAGGACCATGTTTCCCCCTACACTTCTTGTCAAAATCTTCAAACATCTCCTGTGCTAAGAGGATATTATCAGTAATACCCTACCCTTAATGAAAGCAGACTACTGAGTAGCAATGATATGAGAGAGGTGAGATTGCAATTTGTTAACTATAATTTTACTCAAAACTTTAGATATCACAGTAGTAAGAGATAGAGGACAAAAATTGTCTCGGGAAATCTTATCATTACCTTTTGAAATAAGCACAATCAAAGCAGAGGTGAAATATTTACTAGGATTATCACCATGGAAGAAGCTTTATATGACAAGAGTAACCTCCTTCTTAATAACCTTCCAAGAATGAATGTAGAAAGTAGAAGAAAAAACATTAGGGCCAGGAGCTTTGTTAGGGTAAATAGATTTAAAAACATTTAGGATTTCTTGCTCATCCTGAGGATACGTTACATGAAAATTATTAATGTAATTATACTCATCCACAAAGTGAGTAGAGTCGGCAGACATAGTATGTGTAGAGGTTTGAAAAAGTTCAGTCACCACTATCACTAATCTCATACATGCAAGTTAAAATACTCCAATCCCAATTTTTAATTTTCAAAATATTATTGATGTTTCTTTTGTACTTAAGTGTGGCATGAAAATATTTAGTATTTTTTCCCCTGTAGCAGAGGAAGTATCATTAGTCTTCTACTGATGCATATTTTTCTCTAAAGCAATGACATCCATTAAAGCAATGTGAGCCTGAGCATCAGCGTCCATTAAAGCAGGAGAAACATCAAGTTGAACTTCTAGGGAATCAACAATATTTTGAGCATCCTGCACTTTTTTATGGACATTACCAAAGATCTGGTAATTTCATTTAATAAAATGAGCAGCCATCTTCTTATGCACTTGCCACTGAAAAAAACCAAGGAGTCCCAACTCCTTCAAATTTCCAAGATTGATTCACCAATTTTAAAGAAGTATCATGAGATGCCCAAACATTAAGAAATTTAAAACGAGATATGGTCAGTTTAACAGGGAAAGTCAAAGTGAGCAAAATAGGATTATGATCAAGGTAGCATAACACAAATGTTGAACCTTCACAATAAAAAAGTGACTTATAAAAGCAAAATTAGCCAAAAAATGATCCAATCTCTAATAAAGCCCCTCCTTCAAGTATAAGGAGATCCATAATATCTCAAGTCAAAGAGTCCTGCATTAGAAATAGAATTAGGGAACCTGTTAATTAGAGCAGGCTCAACTGTACCACCTCTTTTTCTTTCTATAAGCAACATAATCATATTAAAGTCACCCCAAACCAATTCTCATTGATAGTGCTGCTCATAAACTCATTTTTTGCCAATGAGAGCTAGAGTAAACAAAAGTGCCCCGCCTTTGAAAGTCATCAAAACTAATTTGGGTAAGAATATATTGTTCCTCATCCTCAATAATGGAAAGAGTGACAGTGGGCTTCCAAAAAAACCCAATATTTGTTGTTGGCATTGCAGTGAGAACGATAACGTTTGAATTTATTTAAAATTCTGCTTTTATTAACATGAATCAAAGGTTTCAAAATAGCAAAAATGAGAAATTTATGAATCCTAAAAAGAATTTTAAGCCTATTAAGGAGTTAGGGTCAGCCACTCCCATAATATTCCAAACCATAATATTAAACATGATGATATGAGGCAAACCTTCTAGAAGATCTAGTAGAGTTAACCAACTGTTACCCATTAAAGTGATAAGTTCCTTCCTGAATAATGTTACTAGCATCAAGTCTAGATAGCTCATTATTACATTTAGCTTTTTTTGTGAATGCTTTTGCAAGAGCCACTCATTTTCTAATGTTATAACAACAGCAAATAAAGAAGTCTTAATATCAACAATATCAGAATAAGCCCCAACTATAGTAGGGTGAACCGTAGTGCTAGGGGGAATTAAATTTGCATTGTTAGTATTATTATGAACCTCTAGTAATGTTGTTTCCACAGGCTCCATAGAAGCCACATTGTCATTGTGCTCATTACAATCTTCAACCAAAACATGACCTTCATTGATTTAGAGTTATTGAGGGATAACATCAGTGTCATTATGTAAGGCTTAAACACCTAAAGCGTGCAAGTTAGAAGTAGCTATATTAATAATAGGATTATCAGCTAAATCAACTACATTTTCAACAGTAGACGGGATATCATGGTGTTCAATATCTTTTTTGGTAGTAGGTAAAATAGTATGTGGTGCATTTGTTGACCTCACTTTTGGTTGAGGTCTAAAAACTTCTTTAGTAGCCTAGGTCTAGCCATAGGACTTTCCTATTGACTAGTCTTAGAAAA
>JXCR01126730.1:197520-210373 GCA_002079205.1 Phalaenopsis hybrid cultivar | reverse complement strand
TATATATATATATATATATATATATATATATATATATATATATATATATATATATATATATATACAAACACACACACACACACACACATATATATGGGTCAAAGTAAATACTGATGATAGCTTTTTATATCCTCATGCTGGTATCGGGGGTGTTTTCAGGGACAGTAGAGGTGCTTGTTTACTCTTTTTTCAGTCACCTACCTCTGCTAGTGATCCTTTAGAAGCTGAAACTCTGGCCATGTATTGGGCCATTCTCCTTGCCAATAGATTTGGATTTCACCACCTTTAGGTGGAATATGACTCTAGCACTTTAGTGAGCATTGTGAATGGATCTAGAGACATTCCTTGGCATCTGATATACTTAATTAAGGAGATTCAACAAATGGGGAAGGGACTTCAGCTTTTGTATCCCATATCCACAAGGAAGGTAACAAGCCTGCTAATTAGCTTGCTAGATTGGGGATCCACACTGATCATACTCTAATTAGTAAATTCATTCCAACTCCATTGCATTTACCCTTGGAAGGGGATCTATTACCCTTACCTTTTGTTAGAGTTACTTTTCCATAGGTTTTTTTAGGGGCTCACCTTGCTGTCTTTTTAGGGGTCTCTTTTTGCTTGTAACACAGTTTGTTCTTTTTCATCTAATATAGTTGGAGCATTGCTCCTTCCATAAATATATATATATATAATTAAATTGGGTGTTGGGATTACTATTTTGACAACCAAAAACTTCCAATTTGGCGACTGAAAAAAACATAAAAAAAATTAGGCATGCTTTAGGACATATCAAAATCTTCCAAACTAAAACATTACTTGTCCTCAAGTAACACTAGGATTTTTTAAGTTTAAGTTTTTTAATTTAAGGAAGTGGGTTCCATTAAAAATATAAAAAATTTTGCCTAAATAATGTCACAATTTAACTTAAGAAAAATTCTAGGAAATCAGTTTAGAACTAAGGTATAAGAAAACATTGTATTCATCTTTGAAATTCTAATTTTCTATCTACTTTGAAAATCATTGATATTTTTCAACCATAGGACCCTTAAATAGTATACAATATATAATCAAAGAACTCAATTTATAAATATCTACTAATACTTTTTAAAATATAAATAAATTTAGGATTGTAATAATTTCTTTATCTTTAAAATGATTCAAATGAAACTAATTTTTAATTAGGCTTCTCGTCATGCTTTTTACTGTTTCTCTTCTTTTTTTTTATTTGCTTTTCTTTAGGATTGTTTTCAATCCTTAACACATCTATAGGAGGATTACTATATCAAGATAGGCCTTTAATAATTTTAAATTTCATTATCATCTTTAAAGTAAAACCTATCACTCTCCTTTATTTTTTCAATTTTTCAAAAATTGAAAGTATTAATTGAAATAAATTTTTAATAGAGACTTAATTCTTATATAATGTAAATTTAAGGATTCCTAGTTCTTCAAATATACAGATATTTTCTAAAATAAATAGTAAAATCTTTTTTCTACTTGTTTTCTATAAGATAACTTAACTCTAGAACGTTCTTATTTACATTGAACTTTAAATAAATCTATTATGTCATTCATAAAATCAAAATTGAAGTAATCTAAAGTTAACACCACATGCCTCAACTCCTTTTTGAAACATAACAACTTTAAGTGTAGGTTAATCAGGACAAAAAAAATTAAGCTTTTAAAATTTTTTCTCCTCAACCCACCCCCAAGCTTAGTTTTTTAGCATTTATAACATTCATAACAGAAATATAAGCAAGGAGAAAATAAAATAGTGTTAATTTCTACCACATGAGTCTATCATAAGAAATATACAGGTGTAAACAGAAAAGACAAGTATGTAGCAATAAGTGACTCTCTATTCAACATGTTTAGCTTGAAAATTGCATTAAAAAGAACTATAATATTACAATAGATAAGTTCTGAAAAAGTTAAAAGCATCAATAAAAATTACTCCAGTAAATCCATAATATTAGCAGTAAGAGAGAATGCAATAAAATAAAAAGTAAAATAAAATAATACAATTACAGGGAAAAATATAAGCATCAATACATCACATCAAAATAAAAATCTGCTCCTCATCCTCATCATCATCAACTACATCACCACCAGCTTTAGCATCAGCTTCCTCCTCTGAATCCTCCTCCATTGTTGTACTCTGTTCATATAACTGGTATGGAGGATATGTAGGTAACTTGATGCGACAGTTTTATGGGTTGCATTGCAATACGCACATGACAACACAAATAGTAAATATGCAGCTAAATCACAATAAAAATAAATTCAGCATAAATAATTTTATCTTTTAAAATCTTTAAGTGGTCAAACTGTAATAATAACACAAGTACAGGTATCGCTCAAGTAATAAAGGGCTTTAATGGAGTCCTAAGTATCGATCCCATAAGGAGTTGGAAATTCTTATGGTTATCATGTCAAACACAATATTCAAATTATAAAACTAAAGTAAGCAAAACAAATCTAAAGTAAATTTATTATATGTTAAATGAAATGTGGAGAAAAGAACTAAGTTAACTAAACTAATTGCTAAACTTCAAAAGTAAACTTATAAAGACTAAAAATAGTTTTGTAACGAATAGTTCAAATTTAAGAAAATATCCTTCCCCTTTACAATGAGTTTATGGATTGTGAAGTAATTAAAATCTTTTAAAATACATATGAATTGTATTGTGCAAATAGGAGCAATCCTACTCATTACCCTCTAAGAGTACATAAAGAACATTGTTTAATCTAAAGTGTGGTCCCTAAATCCGTGGTTAGGTGAAGAGGACATTGGCTGCCAATATAGAGCTCTCACTTCTCCCCCCTTGAGGGCTAATAATCATGCTTTAGTTTCCAAGCAACTAGATTAAATTGGGGATTTTAATCTGTTACCATAAAATCTCTAATTCTGCGCCCATCAAACTATGTTTCCTTATTTATTTGCACGCAACCCCATGGACTACTTTCTCACCTATGAAATTGAATGTGACTCTTACCTTATTGCAGAAAGCATATCCCTTTCGGAGCTTATGTTTCTTAAAAAAATTAACATTTCAATTAGTTATATCGAAAAGTAAGTGAAGATCAAAGTTTAAATCATCACAATTTATTGACTTTTAGAACCTTATATAACAAAACTAATTCTTTGAAAAACCATATCTCACTATAGGGAGAGGGACAAAGAAGATTACTCAAATTTCATGAAAAGGATACGACAAAACATAAATTTTATATATAAAAACAAGTTTACAAAATAAGGAAAGGAACGAACACAACTTATATAGCAATCTTTCTCAAGCAAATCCATTGAAGTCCCTTTAAGCACTTTATCCCTTTACAATCATACTCAATTCTCTCTTAGAATTGTAATGAAGAAAAATTCTCTCACCTTCCCTCTCTTCTTACAAAACTAGAAGAAAATCTTCTATTTTCCTAAGACTTCTCTCTCACGCCAACATTTTCTCTTCAAACCTCTTGCCCCCCTCATCTTCTCTAGACTCCTCTCTTTTTTAATTAGGGCCAACCTTCATTTCAAGAGAATTCAAAATTATCTCCTTTTTTACCAAAAGGCACACCTCTTCTAACAAAGAGAAAAGTTCCTTCATTTAAGAGCCTTTCCAAAGTATCTATATGTATTGAATTACTCCATGGCGTATTTGAATTGATTGGAGTCTTCAAAAATCGATCAAAATTAGTCAATAATTGCCTTACTTCATCTTATTTCGTCTCTGGCGCCAGCCTATTGAAGTCTGTGCTTTTAAGGATTCTAGCACCTCTGGCTCTTCTGGCACAGCTTGTCTATAAAATGACACCTGTGGCACCAACTCTTGGAAAAATGGCGCCAGAGGCGCCAGGATGCTAAAATGCTTTGTTTTGACTTCAAATTTCTTTCTTTTTGTTTGTTTTTGCTCCAATTGCCTAAAATTGATGTACCTACAAAAAAAAAATGAAAATAACCTTCTTTAAACTGTAATATCACCAAATTTAAGCATAAAATGAATACATAAAGTTGCACATTATTCTGGTGTATCGAAATCCCCCAAACTTAAATGTTACTTCTCCTTAAGTGACACTTTTACTACATAAAAAAATATGTCTTATGGTAGAGATTAGCTGATAAACTTCTATAATTTTGTTTAATAATTATACAAGTATAACTTAAAAAAAACTCTTAACAACTTAGTTTAAAACTACAAGTATAAGAACACCTAGTAATCAACTCTAAGATGTCCAAATCTCCATTCATTTTAAGAAGAACTATAATTTGTCATATCAAAGATACTTAGAATATCCATATGAAAAAGAATTTCATTAAAACTTTATTAGTATGNATTGTAATTTGTCATATCAAAGATACTTAGAATCTCCATATGAAAAAGAATTTCATGAAAACTTTATTAGTATGATGCTAATACTCAGATACAAGTTTAGAAAATGTAATAAAGCCTTTTTCCTCAAGTTGATTCAAGTGACAATTTTTTTTATTAGGCATCTCCTCAAGCTTCTCCTCACATATTTTTCTTTTCTTTTTTTTTTCTTTTCTGTTTTTTCTTTTCTTTTTTTTTTCTTTCTTTTCTTTTGGATCATTTTCAATCCTTTCTCTTTTTTTATTTTTTTTCTTTTCTTTTTCTTGTGAGGATTACTATAACTAGAAAGCCTTTAATAATTTTGAACTTCACTATCCTCTTCTTAAAGTTAAAACTTATTACCTTTTTTCACATTATAAATTCATATTAGCTTCGAAGAGTTTTCATAAAGTTTCATTTACTATATGAAACACTAAGTTTTTTAATACTTCAAAACTACAATTTCCTTTACTTTAAATGGAAAAACATAGTCTTATTCTTTCATACTAAATACCTTAACTCTAGAGTTGACCTTCATTCTTAAAAAATTTTGCTTAAATTTACCATAATATTTTCAAAAAAAAAAAAGATAGTTATTTAAAGTTAAACTCCTATAAAGTCATGTTAAATTAATTTTAAAACTATAGTTAATTGAGGACAAATAAAATTTAGTTTACTTCTTTTAAGGAAATTTTTCTTTCCCTCGAGCTTAAGTTTTTAAATAATAAGTAAAGTATATATTACAAAAATTTTGTAGGTGAAAGAAAGCAGTGCATATAAATAAAACAAACATATAGAGGATTATGAATATGAAACTTGGCTTTGACCTATTTCAGATACTAATTTAAAGAGTACAGGCTTTAAAACATTAAATGAAACATAATATATCAAAGGATTTGTTAGAAAAAGTAAATTAAAAACATAAAAAATAGATTAAAGCAACTAATAATGTTGAAATAAAAATTCACAATTTACAACTACATTTATAAACAATTTCAATAGGTCCACAAACCAAACACATAAATTGTCCAACTTATACCATCAACAATAAAACAAAACAAATAACAACAAATAAAAGTAAACAAAACCTAATAATTTTCACTCATCATCATCTTCATCTTCCTCTTATTCTTCTTTCTCTTCTTCTTCTTGCACATAAGGCTTGAATCTGGGGCATGTAAGAAACTGTACAGTATGATCACCCCTCAGAAATTTAAACATCGCCTATTTACATGCAACGTCATTGTTGGACTCTTCTCTACCCACTCTCTCTCTAGTAACTTCTCTGAGATGATTAATCAAAGTAGACGAGCTAAAATAAAGCAGTTTCATGCCTTTGAGGAGGCATTTAAATTCGAAGTGGAAAAGTTAACTCCCCTTTCATTTGTAATTTTTTAAAGTCCTCCTCAAGTTGCCAAAGATGAAATAATCTCCTTCAACTCTGTCTCAGTAGGACTGTAGTTTGAATAAAAACATAGACTGTCAGAGGGCAACTGGTAAAACATGTTTATTACCTCAAGCAAGAATGGTACTAATTTTTGTCTGACCATAACTCAATCTTTCTCTGCTTTTGGGACATTAGAGTAGAACTTCCGAACAATAGAAATTACAACTACGACGGAGAAATAATAGATATTTCCCATTGTCGGTGAACAATTAAGCCTTCTATAGCTCCACTCGGACTTTTAAAACATCTCTCAGGTATATGTTTTTGTGATTGCAGTGCATCACTGTACTTATACTAAGCCTTCGAACTCACAAATTTATTTGAATCAAAATGGGACTTCCCCTTACTCCTTTTCATTCTTGGTATAATTTCTAATAATTCCATAAAATTTCAAAAGAAATCCAAAAATCAAGATTAAACTACTAAACATAACTTCCATAAACTTAAACTACCAATTCTAGGTATTTTTAATAGATTTTCTCAAATTTTCATCTTGAATAGTGATTTTCGGGTAGATCCATAATGTGCATAAAATACATGGTGAAAAAAAAAATTTACATAGAAGTGAAGCTCTTGCCTTAAGAAGATCAAATTTAGAAAATCTTTCTTAAAATCACCATGAAATCTTCAAAATAAGGTGTGTCCTAAAATCAAAATTGCAAAATATGGAGATAGGGGATGAAATCGAGGTGCAAAAATGGTGAATTTGGGGTTAATTTTCACTTTTAACTGTTTGCGAACAATTTTTTTGGAACTGGTGCTTAAGCATGGCTAGCTTGGCACTTAGGATCTTGTCTCTCGGGTTGTCCCATACTAAAGCACAGGGATGCGGTGCTTAGGCGCCGGTGGAAACATTTTGATATTTTTAATTTTAAGTAAAATGCATTACTAGCCTAAGTCAACCTCCCATATATGGTCTCATAACTCTTAAATAACTCTTTTCTTCCCCTTTTAACTCTCTTCTTTCTCCAAATTCACCTATATCAATAATTCAATTAAAAGTAAAATGATGTTAATTTTACACACAAACAAACACTTATATTCTTTCACAAACTATTACAAGAAAATGCAACATATAATTCTCACTCCAAATAGTGGTCGGATGAGAAAGTTCCTAAACAAAAACACTAAAAAAACTTACACAATAAAACACATAAAAATAATTAAAAACTTAAACATATCACACCTAACACAGTTGACCTCACTTTTGTTTGAGGTCTAATTTCCACCTTAGTAGCCTAGGGTCTAGCAATAGGACTTTCTTGTTGACTATTCCTAGATAACTAGAAAAGGAACCCTCAACATTAGAAATTCTTAACTCTTCTTTGCTCAACTTGAAGTTCCACATCCACATCTTGATCCTGACCTCTTGACCTTAGAGTTGACTCTGGGTGTTGGTCTGAAGCTAGTTCACTCACCTACACTTACTTTCACTCACATTCACTCACAAACCTAAACCCAAGCTTGTTGACTTTGTTCCCTTGATCTTTTGGGAGACTCATGTAGATGATCTCCTAGACCCACTAGCCCTAAGCTGAGGTCCATCCAAGACCAGTACATGAAGGACCAAAAGTAGAGGATTCCATTGGTCCATAGCTCAAATAAGGTGGCTGGTACTCCAATTTTACCTAAATACCAAACTTAACCTTTTGTCCCCCCAAATCTTCCCAAATTACCAAAATACCCCTAATTTGGCCAAAAATACCAAAATACCCTAGGTGGCCCAAACTTTCCCAAAACCCTCATAATCATTTCAAATGTCCCTCAAAATAGTTTGAACCCTTCAATTGAACAGAATTTGACCAATTTGACTATTTCGACTAAAACCCCCCAAATTGCCCTAAAGGCCCAATTTCTCCAAATTCACCCAAAATGTCCCTCAATTTCACCATAATTTTCCCGAATTTCAATTATAAACTCAAATTCATCATGCCTATAATAATTTCAAACTAAATACAAGTCCAATTGACCAATATTTTAGTCTAATTTCAACCTAAATCAAAAAGACCCAATTTAGATCAAAGTCAAAATCCCACTCAATTGAACCCCCAAATCTTTCCAATTACCCAAATTATGCATCCTAAACTCTTTGAAACATCACTACACATCAAATTTATCCCTCAATTCTCCTTGATCAAGCCTCAATTTAACTCAACTTCAACCCAAATCTAAAATCCCCAAATTTACCCCAATTTAGCCATGCGCCCGAATTCCACCAAATTGAATGCCCTAACAAAGAATTTGGCACCCAATAAAGGTTAAGAATTCTTCATGAAATTCCCCTAGACCATTTTGAGCCATCAATTTGGATCTAACCCAAACCTAGCCCAACCTAAGCCCAAGTTTAACCAAACATACTCAAATTCATCAAATTTCTAAATTCCTTCAAATTGACCCACCAAATCTACTCAAAATCACTCCAAATATTTTCTAAATTATTTTTAATAATCATCCAAACCAAATTTTTTAATCAATTGAGTCGAATATCATGGCTAGCTTAACCCACACCAAACTTCAAGACAATTTGACCCAAACTGAACCCCTTCACAAAAATTGACTTAGCTATACCAAAGTGACCAAATTAATGTCACCAAAGCCACCATTTAGACTCTATGAAGTAGCCTAAACCCACTTAAACCACCTAGGTGAGCTATGGACCATTGGTCTCTTGATTTAAGGGATCTTAACCATATTTAGCCCTATTTTTAAAATACTTTGCCATCATCGCTTGTCATTGGGAGTAAATCATAATTAACCCTCCCTTGACCTCCCTGAGCCAAGAAGTGACAATAACCTAGCCAGCCACAACCTCAGCTACCGAAAATAGCTAGGTCAAAGGTGCCCTGATTGGCGAAAACCCAAAATTAAACTTCCCTGAGCTGGCCAAGTCTGATTGGCCATTAGAGCCCTTTATCCCTCCACCTAAGCATTGTCTTGAACCCATTGCCAAGCCTTAAGCTTCACCAGGTAGCCATGGATATGAGTCAAACCATTTAGATCTAAGAAAGTGTGTGCTAAAATCCTTGGGGAAACTCTGCCAAAATCTCACCAGAGCTTCTCAAAAAAATTCTAAGTGCAATCCTTCTGCTCTAACCACTCACATCCACTAATTAGGGCCAATTTCATCACTAAAATGTGCCCTAAAACTAAGGAAGATTTCTCCACTCCATCACAGTGCAACAAACTTCAATTGAACTTGCACACTCCATCCATAGAGTGAGAGAATTTGATCCCACACAAAAGCCCCATCATAGAGAGCCACTAACATAGCTCTAGACCAACACCTGAAATCAACTTTGATCAAAATCATACCTAGACAATTAACTAGGGACTAGGACTTCATTTAAATGTTTTTTGGGACCCAATCGAAGCTACCAAAACCATCTGATTGAGGCTACCCCTCTTAGACAAAGGTAGTGAACCTCAACCCTAAATCGAGCTTGTTTTAATTCTTCATGTGTAATGGATTGATTTAATGCTTGATTAATCATATAAATATACTTGACTTGAGTAGATGAAGGTTTATAAATAAACCGCATGTGATTTTGTCGAGTTTAAAGGAAGATGTGAAGGTTTTAGTGTGAACGGTTCTCGAGTTAAGTCATTTGGGGACGATAACGGGGAGCCATCTGATTGCATGTTTATTTGATGGACGGAGGAGATTGAGATGCATGAATATATGATGCATAAAGCAAGGGCTGCATGGTAGCTGAGGTGGATGGTGGTGTCAAATGGCGGAGTGCCGCGTTTGAGTTCGGAGCCGCCATAGGAGGAGTTAGCGACGTGTGTTTAAGTAGAAAAATATGGATTTTTTGGATTTATTTAAATGTATGAACTTCAAAAATTCATATCTTTCTCTAGAAAAATCACAAAAATAAAATAAAAAATACCCTCTTGCTCAGTGAACAGAGGAGAATAATGTGGACTAAAAATAAAAACTTTATTCTTACTGCTTGATTTTTAATGATTTAAGTACTCTATGGAGTATTTTAATTCATTATGATGAAGCAATGCTCACCATTGCTTGAGATTTTTAATGTTTATTCCTTATAACAGAGGGGGTGCTCTCTTATTTTTCCAAGGTCAGAGTGTATCTCTATGCTTCTAACCCTAATTTTTAAGCTAGGATGACAATTTTGGCTTGTTTTAATTATATAAATTAAAATATTATTTGGAAAGTTATGAGGATAAAGTTAGTAGGATTCGTGCAGTTAGAGAAGCTTAGGACTCATTAAAAAATTTTTCCTAACATTTCCAAGTTAAAAATAAATTTTAAAATCTTAAAAATACATTTTTCCTTATTTTTCTCATTAAAATAATTATAAAAAATAAATTGGAAATCATAAAAATACAAGATTTGGCTCTCTGAGTCTTCTAAACTTAGGGAAATTTGATAAGAATATAAAAATAATTTTTGTAATTAACACATTATTTTCCATTTATATAAATCATTAGAATTTGTTAATAATTAAATAATAATAATAATAATTTAATCGAAAAAATCATGGAATTTTGTCTAAGTGTTTTTTTAACCTAAGGGGACCTCTAGTAGTTTTCTCATGAATAAAAACTTTATTTTAGATAGTTAAGTAAAATCAATTTTGAAAATACCACCTTTAAAGTTTAAATAATTATTTAAATTAACTTTTGAAAACCCACATTTTCTCCTCTGATGTTTAAATTGACCCAAGGATAGGACATTCTAAGAATTCTCACAATATTTTGAATTTTGATTAATGAGTTATGAGGTGGAGAGCCCCAAAGGCAGAAGGGTAACTTCAAATTTTTGTGCCTTAATCAAAATTTAGGGACAATAAAGGGAAAATGGATAATTTTGATCTTAATGAACTTGTTTGGATGATTGGAATATATTGAGATTAAAAGGTAGAAACTTATTTGCCACCTTTTCTATAATATAAACAAAAAATCCTAACTTCCCTAATCATCATGGCCTGAAAGTCCATTAAGATCAAATGTTTCTTAAGTGATAGGCTCAAGTTAGAAAGATGATTATTTACTTATCTTAGGCCTAAAATTGATGATGATATGATCTTTTAATAAGAGCATATGTCACTTAAACCAAAATCTTAACCACCATCAATTTCCCCGTTATGATTATTAAACGCTTGGTAGTGACCTAGGCACGATGTCTAAACTCAATTGATTGGATTTAAAAGATAATATGATTGGTGATTAAGATCTTTAAACACAACATGCAAAACTTTAGTTGTGTGCACCATAATCTTTTATGACTCAAACATGCATTAGGGGCGCCCACCTAGATAATTCTTAAATGAATTATCAATTAATTAACAGAGTGTCATAGCTTTATGATAAATAGAACATTAAGTTTCGTTGAGCAATGGGTTAACCTTAGCTTAACCTTTGATGATTAATAGTGCAATTTGATAAGTTCAAAATGAACTCAAAATATTTCAAGAAATCTCCAAAGTGATTCCGGGTCATGCTCTAAGCACTTTGGAATCTCTTGAATATTTTGAAGGGCAATTTGAACTTGCTATTTTTTGTTTTAAAATTATCCAATAAGATTTTTCGAGACTCAACAGAGTCTCAAATTGAGGTTTGGTAGTTATACCTTCATCTACTCTTACAGCTCGAACTCTTGAAAAATTATATACATGTTTCCAAAGCTAACCTTTCAGGTGGAGGAGCGAGAAGAATCGACAAGTACACTTTTAAGTTATTGCATTTACTTTTTCTTATCTTTTATTTCTTGCTTGTATGTTTAAAGTCACCCTGCATGTCAAAACTGGAACCAAGACTAAAACTAAAACTTAAACAAGATAAAATTCACCACCACAAAAGTCAAATATAAGAACCCTCAAAATTTAATCACAAACAAAATAATAAAATAAAAATTGCAACTAAATTAAGATGTCTCTATCGAATCATTGAGAATCCCTCGGAGGAGGTAACCTAGGGTTGCTAACGAGATTTCCCAAGGTCTAAACAAAAGTATGGAACTCATTAATTTGAGTTTAGTAAGTTTATTTGGACTAAGTGAATCTGAAAGAAAACAGTGGTGTTGGAATGAGGGAATTGTTGGATCCTAACCGGTGTCACTCTAATCAACTTTAACGTTCCCCATAACATTTAAATAACCATCACCTCAAGAAATATTTGATTTAAAATTGGGACTCAACATATTAGAAAACTTAAACTCGCCATGATGAGGAACATGGAGCTAGCAATGTGGACAACACATCCATCTTCAACCGCAAAACATGTCTAAGTTAGCTAAATCCTTTCTTAGAATTAAACAACAAGCCATAGGATTTCTAGTTGTCTGCCTAGTGCGATATAAATCCTCAACTTTTCTTTAGGCCTTTGTATATCCCTGCTATACAATAGAAGCCCTAACTCATTTTAGGATTCCAAGGTTGTCATTCTTCATGACCTAAATCCTCACATCTTCTAGGCTATTTGTGTGATTGCTTTACGCGGATGTAAGACCTAATTAAATAAAACTAGCAAGATGAAACATTTATGTATTTTTCCTTTAAAATGAAGCCAAACAGTAGAATAGCTTGAGAAGTCACTGAGATTCTCCTCAGGATCCGTGACATCCCCTAGTTCTTCTTCCTTTAGACTTCATAACAACTGTTCCAAATTTGAGCCATTCCCATTTCAGACCTCTTCATCTGATCTCGTTAAAAAATCCTATCTTTTGAAATTCTTAAAGACATTATCCCTTCATTTTTATTGAGGGATTTCTTAGGTGACTTCGATTATCTAAGATGTAATTAACTTTAAGGGCTTGCATTTATAGGAAACTTTTCTGAACCCAGCTTAATATAAACTCTATTTAATTTCTCATATTAAATAAGAAACTTATCATCTTACAAATAAAAATGATTTCACAGACCAAACATATGTCATATATTTCTTAATTTATTTGATCGAGCCTCACCCTCAAGCCTTGTGCTTATCTTTCGGGATAGATACATAGCTTGAGGTTTAGTGCTCTTTCATTTAAACTATGAAAATATGGGATGAGTTTGATTTCATAATTTTCTAAAAATTATATATATATATATAT
>JXCR01126730.1:69709-194036 GCA_002079205.1 Phalaenopsis hybrid cultivar | reverse complement strand
TTGAAAGTTTCGAGTCTCTGGGCTGGTTAGTGGCAGATTCAATGATTCCATATCATGCTTTGATACTAGACTAATCTTAAGCATCATAGGGAATAATGCTATCAAAGGTGACTGTATGATTTAATGCATGAAATCAAACACAAATTCATTCAAATGATTGGATATTATTTATAGTCATGTTGAAAATCTAATTTAAAATATTTTAAGATTATACCTCTCATGGAATGTTCAAATATTATTTTGAAATGCATGTTAGTCACATTATTATTGGCTTGATCGATAGCTTATTTGATTTCATTGAAATTCCATCATATTATTCTATTGAATCTGGCTGATGGAATGATTCAATATTAAGCTTTGATACCAGACTAAGTTTAGGCATCCTAGGTTTTAATGTTATCTAATGTGACTATATGATTTAATGAATGAAATCAGACACAAAGTCAATTAAAGTTCACAAGTCATCAATTAAGAATAAATAATCATCTTTTCAGAGGATAATTATAAAGCACAAAATTTCTTCCAAATGATAATAAAAAAAAGATCTCCATTTAAGCAATACTTGAATTTGAGAGGAAAGTAGAAATCCCGTTAAAAATTGAATTTATCATATTTCAAGAGTCTTTAATAATCCCACAAAATTTTCAAAATTTCATTATAGAATTGACTAATCTCGATAATTGATGAGTAGTCATAAAGCATTGTCCGGTAGACTTGCACACAAAAATTCATGCAAAATTGATCCTGCTTGTGGAACTCTCGTATATGATTCTGATCTTGGATGTGAAATTGGGATTTGTAAATAGAAAAGCTAATCTATCCAGCCCAAGCCAGCCATTGAAACAATTCAGGGATGAAAAAGTTAAGAGGAGACAACTCATTTGTATAGGAACAAACATCTTAAGCATATTTATTCAACCAACTTAAAATTTAAATTGGAAAACCAGAAAAATAAAAAAAATACAAATTAAAATAACTAAACTAAAAGCATTGTTATTGATCATTAGNATAAGTTTGGGTGCATTGTGGTGCTTAGGTGGAGGGCAGAGGAGTTCTTCAATTTGATTTGGATGAGCTGGCCTCTAGGTTTTATTTGGGTGAAGTGCCATGGTAGTGGCTCTTGGTTTTGGGCTCTTCCGTCCACTAGGCTGGTCGGCCGGCCAAGGGGAGGTGGCTAGGAGCTCATGGAACCTAGAGGAATCCATCACAACAATTTAATGCAAATGTGCTTGGATTTGACAAAGATATCTTAAGCATATGCATTTTTTGAAATAAGATCCCTTAATTTGGGGAAACTTTGGTCCATGGCTTGATTTAAGTGGTTTCATGGTGTTTGGACGGGTCACTAAGTCCAACTAATGGCTGTGGTGGAGTTAATTTAGTGGCTAGGGTTGTTAGGTCACATTTAGTGCATGGGCTCAAGTGGGTGCAAATGAAAAAAACTTGGGTTTGGGCTAGGTTAGCCATGTCAATTGGCTCAAATAATTATTGTATTTGGTGTAGATGATTTTAAGGAACAACTTTGGTGAAGGATGGAAGTGGTTTTGAGTTCAATTGAAGGGTCAATTTAAGGGAATTTTGAATTTTAATCAATTTGGTCATGTTGGGCTATGCTAGGGTATAGCTTGGGTTAGCCTTGGGCTAAGTCCAAATTGATTGTTGTAAATAGTCAATATGGATCTCATGAAGAGTTTTCGCATGAATTGGATGCCATTTGAAGGTTAAGGCAATCAATTGGGTGAAATTTGGGGACTTAGCCAATTTGGGGCTAAATTTCGGAATTTTGGATTTAGGCCAAAATCAAATGGATTTGAGACTTCACCAAGGTCAATTGATAGATTATTTTGATGTATAGGAATGTTATAAAGATTTTTCAACATTAATTGAGGCCAATTGACTAGGCTATGGGATCAATTTGGTGAGATTAGGTCATATGGTCAAAATTGGGGTATTGACCCAAATCAAAATTGGGATGAAATAATAGATCAATTGAGCTTGGATTTGGTTTAATTTGGTCCTATAAAAGGTGAATTTGAGTTTAATAAATTGGGCTCAAATCATGGACCAATTGAGCTTGTATTTGGTTTATTTTGGTCATATGAAAAGTGAATTTGAGTTTAGGATTGGATGCTTGGATTTGGTTTAGTTTGGTCATATCAAAAGTGAATTTGAGCTTAGGATTGGAATTGGGTCAATTGAGATCAAATTGATGGACATTTGAGTTGGATTTGGGGAAATTTGGATCTTTAAAGAGTCAATTGAGATCAAATTGATGGACATTTGAGTTGGATTTGGGGAAATTTGGGCCTTTAAAGAGCAATTTGGTGGTTTTGATCAAAAATGGTCAGATTGGCCAAATTTGGTCATGATGTAGTTAAGAAAAATGAAATTGAAAATATTTGGGATTTATTGGAATTTTCTAGGAATTTTTGGGATTTTGAGCTATGGAGGGGTATTTTGGTAATTTGGGGGTGTTTTAGGGGTAAAAGGCCAAGATGGGTATTTTGGTAGATTTGAGGTACCAATCATCACCAACAAGCCATGGACCAATGGAAACCCCATTTTGGGTCTTCTACATAGTCACCAATCATCACCAAAAAGCCATGGAACAATGGAAACCCCATTTTGGGTCCTCTACATAGTGGTTTTGAGGTACCAATCATCACCAATAAGCCATGAAGCAATGGAAACCCTATTTTGGGCCCTCTATGTAGTGGTTCTAGCCAAATCATAGCCCTAGGGCTAGTAGGTTTAGGGGACCATCTACATGAGTATCCCAAAAAGTCAAGGGAGCCAAACCATAGCCCTAGGGCTAGTGGTTTAGGGGACCATCTTATATGAGTACCCAAAAGATCAAGGGATCTAGGCTAGAAATTTGAGTTCAGGGTTGTGAGTGATTGTGAGTGAAGATAAGTGTAGTGAGTAAAGATCAAGGGATCTAGGCTAGAAATTTGAGTTCAGGGTTGTGAGTGATTGTGAGTGTAGAGAATGGTCAAGGGATCTAGACTAGAAGTTTGAGTTCAGGGTTGTGAGTGAATGTGGGTGTAGATGAGAGTTTTTGAGTTCAGGGTTGTGAGTGATTGTGAGTGCAGATAAGTGTAGTGAGTACCTTAGCTCCAAACCAACACCCAGGGTCAGCCTTAAGGTCCAGCAATCCTAAGGGTGACTCATCTTGAGTTTCCCCTAGAGTGACCCCACCTACTAAGTATTTAGAGGTTGAGACCAACATGTGGCACTTCAAGTTGAGTAAATAAGAGGGTAGAATTTCTAATGGTGAGGGTTCCATGTCTTGTTTTCTAAGAATAGTCCATAGGAAAATCCTATGGTTAGACCTTAGGCTACTAAAGAGGAAAAATTAAACCTCAACCAAAAATGAGGTCAACAAAAACAGAGAGGGAAAAGATGATCCTCATCTAAAAGCAAAATAAATACAAAAGGATCCTAGGGGTTCCTCTATCCAAATTACAACTCCATGTAAAAAGTTAAGAGCACAAAGTAAATTATCTAAAAAAGTACAAGTGTCCCAAAAATTGTCTCAAACATAGAAAGGAAACCCAAAATAGAGAAAAAACTAAATAACAAAAATTGTGAGCTAGGCGACTTGATGTGAAATAGTCAAAGCATATGTTACATGTTGGAGCAAGCAGCAGGAGATATTCTGACGATAACCTCCATAAAATAAAAGAGGTAGTCCACATAAGTAAGAGAAAATATAAAGTCTAGATCCAAAACCAAATGATCCATAAGATTTAAAGTCCTGCACAGCATAACATATGTAAAAGGGTTCTTGGAATCGAGCAGGTCGATCCCCAAACCACTACAGGTTTCACAAACATGATGTGAGGTGGAAACAGGAAGGAGTAACTCCGGCAGGCCGAACTCAAATAACCGAGTAGGTCCAAATCAAAAAACTAACGAGCATGATATGAAATCATAAATAATAAAGAGACTAAAGAGACCATAAAACTCAAAAACCAGAAGATATTTTATCTTCTAATATAAGGCACATCAAGCAAATCCCCATTTTATCTACTCATTTTTTTTTACATATTATATATATATATATATATATATATATATGTGTGTGTGTGTGTGTGTGTGTGNCAGTAAGTGAGGAAAGTTCATTAGGGCATATGATTGATTCTAACTTATCATATGAAACTTTAAATACCATAAACAACCCATATTCTAACTTTCACAACCCAGTTTGGAAGAACCATCCTAATTTTAATTGGTGTCATAATACTTGGGGTGGAAACGGACAATGGGAAAATAATCATGCCAAATAATCAGGGGAACACAAACTACAGACCTTCATATCCACCGGACTCTAACAATGATCAACAATTTGAGAATAAGAGNATTCCTCATCTGATCTTTTTAAAGTATAAGACTTGAGAAACTCTTAAGCTTAAGGATATAATATAGTAAGTACAAAAATTCTTAATAAAAAATTGTAAGTGGAGAAGATAGAATGTCTAAACTCTATATTTGGAGAATTTACAAAATTTTAGAACTAGATAGGAACTCATGTTTTCATACTTCTTCACTTTAAAAATTTCTAAACTCTAAGTTGGTCTCATTCACTAAAGTTCTTTCAAAATTGGACAACTATATTTCTACATCAAAATTTTAGAATATCCTAAAGGTACACATCAACATAATCCACTTATTTGGTTTTAAAAGATTTGAGTGTCACTTGAGGGTAAGTAACATTTTATGTTCGGGAGATTTTGATACATCTAAAATATAAAGTCTTTATGTACACATTTTTATACATATTTTTGAAATATTGTGCTTTAATGAAAGGTATTTGTGTGTTTTTTCTTAGGTACAATCAAATGGATGAAAAATAGTGAAAGAAGAAAAAAAGAATCAAATTTGGAGCAAAAATGAAGAAGGTGTGAAAGTGAACTTAGTCGCCTAAGCGCAAGTTAAACAGAAAGAGCCACGCCTAAGTGACCGGTACCCCGTGCTTAAGCAACAGAAATAGTTACTTGATGATTCATTGAATTTGAATAAATTTTTAAAGAGGTGTTTGAAGCAACCCTTGGTGAAAACATGGGAAATAGTTAATGTACATGAAAATTCATTCAATTGGCTTTTAAAAGGAGGGAATTTCTAGAAGATTCGTTGAATAGAGACACATTTTGAAGAGACACCAAGGCACCAATTGGAAAATTATAAAAGAAGACTTGGATGGAAGAGAAATGAGATCCATCCAGAGCCAACCACCACAAGCCACCCATCGCCGCCTACTTTTCTTTTTATTTTAAGTTTTAATTTGTATTGTAAGTGAAGGAAGAGATTCAAAAGAACTTCAAAATTTTGGTGGAGAGGATTTGAGATAAGTTTTTATCTTTATGACTACATTTAGTTTTAATTTAGACTTCTTTTTTGTGTGCATGATCTTTACTTTTAAAATCAAGCGTGGTTGTGTTTTCTCTAAGAATTCTAAGTAGTTTTCTTTATCTTTTTTTTCTTAAAACGATAAGTAATTAAGTATTGGATGAAAGTTGTGTGAAGTATAAGTCCTTAGAATTGGAAGAAGTTGTGATGATTTTAAACCTTGTACTTCATTTACTTCTTGATTTAGTCGATTAAGATGTTAATATTTGTTCTGAGAATATGTAAGATTGGAGATGGTATTGTCTCTATTAAAAAATATTAAGAATCACATTTGATTTCATGGATGATAATGTAGTTCATGGGGTTGAGTGCGAATAAATAGGTAAATAATCTTTGAAGTGAGTAGACTTAGAGTACTTTAGACTAACAGACTAGAGCCTCCAATTTGATTTATAGTTTTAGGTTTTGATATGAGATGTTATCCCCCAGGTGGACGGAGAAGAGGGAACTCTAGAGTGAGAGCTAGTATCTTCCTTACCTAATCAGTCTTCAAGACTATTCAAACTGAAAATTAACCAATGTTTTTTATAGAATACTTCCATAACAGAATTCCTATACTTGTTATTGATTCATGATAAGGAAAAAAGATATTTTATTTATATTTCCTTCATCTTGTAAATATCTAGTTAAGTTAATTAGTTGCATACCTTATTTTTAATTATAAAAAATTACAAAAAGAATCAAACTTTCATTCCTATTATAGTACCTAGAGTTTAGTAAGAATATTTTGCTAAGTAAAATTTGTTATCTATTTTCTTTTATTTTCTAAGTTGCTTATTATTAATTGTCTCCGTGCATTCGATATTCGGGGCTTAATCAGAAATTCCTATATTACTTGACAACAATATGTATACTTGCATAGTATCCTATATTTAATTATTATAATAATATTCTTATTTGCTTCAAAAGTCAAGATTTTACCTAGCTTTTTCTTGAGATCAAGTTTTTAGCATCATTGCAAAGTAAGAATTATAATTAAGTAAATTAAGAATATAATCGCATACATCATATTTTATATATATGAAGAGAATCGAGATCAGTGACCCAACATTAAAACCTCATTATCAATATGTTTTTGTCCATCAAAGTAAGGTACCTATGTCCATTAACCTTAAATATTTTCTATGTTTTTGGATCTTCAATTTCATCTACTATGTATGGGTATAATTTTATCACAATATATAACCCCATCCATCTAGATTTCAGTTTTTCAGGAAATAATTTTAATCTTGTATTATACAATAAAACTTCTTGTCCAAGTTCAAATTCCTTTTTGATAATCTTTTGAAAATGCCAATTTTTTATTTTTTCTTTATAAATTTTAGCATTTTCATAAGATTCATTTCTAATCTCATCAAACTTTCTCATCAATGTATTTTAACATAAAATTAAATTCCTTAATAACCTAGTAAGCTTTATGCTCCAATTCCACTAGTAAGTGAAGTCTTTCAAAAAAAGGTCTATATGGAGATATTCATATAAGAGATTTGTATGTTGTCCTGTAAGTCCATAATGCAGTATCTAATCTAGTAGACCAATCCATTTGGTTAGGATTTATATTCTTTTCCAAAATTCTCTTGATTTCATGGTTAGATAAGTCTGCTTGACCACTGGTTTGAAGATGATAAATAGTGGAGATCTGATGTTTAACATCATATTTTTCAACTAATTTCTCAATTCTTTTATTCCTGAATAGAGATCCGATACACCAAAAATATATGCATTTTTAGACCCATATTTTATACTCATTTTTGGTGATATTATGCTTTAATGGAAGGTATTTTTATATTTTCTTGTAGGTTTTTGATTTCTATGACATGAAGCAAAAAGAATGGAATTTGGAGTGAAAATGATGTTTTTGAAGAAATACTCAGCGCCGACGACACCAGGATCAGCGACGATGGGGCAGACTTACATAACAACTGATGGATTTTACTCAGCACTGACGATGCCAAAAGCATTGCCGACGGCGCCAGAAGCAGCACTGGCGGTGACATTTGATAGAGAGCAGAAAAATTAAATACGGCACACTGGCGTCGACGGCACCAATGTCGGTTCAGTCCATATTTCTAGAAGATTCGATGAATTTGGACACTTTTTGAAGGGTTTTTTGATGCACCTATTGGAGAACTGACTCTAGGCTGTATTTGGGGCTGAAATTGATTAGAAAAGGGCCCATCTTCATTCCTCCTTGCTCATTTTTTGCCACACCACGCCTCCATACACTTTTTCCATCTTCTTTCCACCACCATTTCAAAGTCTATCAGTGTTTTTTCTTTAAGATTTTAGAGTTTTTGTGGTTTGATTAAGTGTGAAATTCTCTCTGATAGTATTGGGAAGGAGAAAAGTGAGAGATTTCTTCTTCCTACATTTCCTAGGAAAGGCTACAAGGGATTTGCTTTAAGAAAGAGTTTCAAATAAGTGTTGTTTGTTTATTAGTATTGTGTGAACTTTCTTTTATATATGAAATTTATATTTTGTTATATCTTTCTCATGAAGTCTGAGTAGTTTACTTTACCTTTCTCCCTACTCTGAGATATGGTGAAATGAAGAGATAATATAGATGAGCCAATACTAAAATATAAAATAAATTGTGATGTTTTTTCAACTCCGAACTTAATTTACTTTTCGATCAGGCCAATTGAATTGTTAAAATTTATTATGAAACATATGATCCAGGAAATGGATTATAAGCTCAACAACAGGGTGAGGATTACATTTGATTCCATGAAGGAGTATTTCGTCAATAGAATTAAGTGCAAATAAATAGGAAATATACGCTGTTGGGCATATAATTGGAGATTTCAGGGTGAGAGACTAAAATCCCCAATTCGGTCTTATTGTTTAAAAACTAAAGCGAGAGTTAGCCTTCAGGTCAAAGGAAGTGGTAGCTTTGGAGTGGGGGCCAGCATCCTCCTAGCCTAGCCATGTTTAAGGACTAAACCTGAATTAACTAATAATTTTCTATAACACTATATCAGGGTAGAGAATTAAAACTACTCCTATTTGACACAATACATAGTAAAACCATTTATCTCATCTCATTTTACTAAAAGCTCATTGTAGTGGGAAAGTTGCTTTCTTACATAAGAATTCTTCATCAAAAAAACATAATTTAGTAGTTTAGTAGTTACTGTTTAAACATTGCACTTTAGTTTTGCTAATAATAAATAATTTAATTTTGATAATATATCACCATTCAAAATTAGAGACAGTAATTTTGTTTCACTTTCTCTGAATTTCCTAGTAAAATTATCACTTCAAATTTAAAACTAACCCGTGGGATCGATATTTGGGGCTTAAATAGAAAGTCCTTTATTACTTGGTAACGATATATATACTTGTGTAGAATCCTAACATTAATTGCTTAAGTTTCTTAATCATAAATATTGGATCAAGCTTTTGTCATCGTTGCACAGCGAAGTCAAACTTATATAAATTTTACACAATTATAAGCTTTTGGCGCCGTTGCATCAAGTTTTTGGCGCCGTTACCGGGAAGGTAACATTAAATTAAATAGATTTGATAAATTAGAAAATTTATAGATCAAAATATTCAAAATAAAAAAGATAAAAAAAAATTATAAAACCAAAAATCTAAAAATAAATAACTATATATTTAAGAGTATTTTTAAGAAATTTTTCTTTGCTTATTATATTTGTTTATGCGAAATATTGGATCTGAAGGTTTAGTACCTTACAATTCAAAATTATAACGTACTATAAAAAAGATTCAAACACAACAAAAAGAAATTAAAAATTTATACAAAATGGTGATTAACTTGGATAATCAAATAAATAAAAATTGATAGAGATCTTTAAAAGATTATGCTAATCTGACAGCAGATGAACTTCACTTGACTATTCAAAATCCTAATGTTGTTGCTAATTCATTTAAGCTTAAACATGCAACTATCCAAATGGTACTAAATAATTAGTTTGGAGGAACACCTACTGAAGATCCTAACTTACATCTTGCTAGTTTTCTTAAAATTTGTGCTACTTTTAAATCTGACGGAGTGTCCAATGATGTTGTTAGGCTTAGATTTTTTCCTTTTTCATTAAGAGATAAACCCAAATCTTGGTTAAATTCATTAGCTCATGGATCTATTCGAACTTTGGGAGAACTATCACAAAATTTCTTGGCCAAATATCTTCCACCCTCGAAAACTACAAAGCTTAGAAATGATATTACATCTTTTTGTCATTTTGATGGGGAATAGATATATGAAGCCTGGTAAAGAATTAAAGATCTTCTTAGTAAATGTCCACACCATGCTTTATCAGTTTTATTAATAATTCAAACATTTTACAATGGATAAGTGAGATCACTAAGATCTATTATAGATGCTGTTGCAGGTGGATAACTAATGTCCAAACATTTTATTGAAGTACTCTTTAATCGAAGAAATGACTACTAAAAATTTTCAATGGCCCTCTGAAAGGGTAAATCCTAAGGGAGTAGCTAGTATTCATGATTCTAATGCAATGTCTATTTTAGCATCTCAAATTTTTGCAATTTCAAAAAAGATTGATCAAATTGGAGTGAACTATTCTCAAATACCCCCAATATTAGAGAAAAATTCATTAGGGCAGATAATCGATACTCAAACATCTTATGAAACTTTAAATGCTATAAAAAATCAAAATAACAATCCTTATTATAATTATTATAACCCTGGATAAAAAAATCACCCTAATTTTAGTTGGAATAATTATAATAATTCGGTGAATCCCTCCAAAAATTTGAACAACAAAGGAAATCCTAATTTTTAACCTTATTATCCTCTTGGATTTAAATCTAACCATAACCCACAAGTTAAGAAAAAGAAGTTGAAAATTGAAGAAGTAATGGTAAACATTTGAAATCAAATACAGAATTAAGGGGCTGCAATTAGAAATATTGAAATTCAATTAGGACATATTGCTGCTGCACTTAGTAACAAACATTTTGGAATTCTTTTGAGTACTGTGGAAGTTAATCCAAAAGATTAAAATAAGGAGAAAATTAAGTTTATTTAATTATGAAGTGGAAAAGAATTTGAAACAAGGATCCAAAGAGAAACTTAAGTTGATAAAGATAAGGAAGATATGGAAAGTGACCGAAATGAAAATGAACAAAATCAAGATCCTTTAGAAAAACCATTACCTTTATTTCCTCAAAGACTGAAGCAGAAGAATAAAGATAAACAACTTCTAAAATTTTTAGAAATCCTTAAGAAGTTAACGATAATATTCTCCTTGTTGAAGCTTTGGAACAAATGCTAAGTTATGTGAAATTTCTGAAGGATATACTAAACAAGTAAAGAAAGTTTACATAATATGAGACTGTTGCACTCAGTGAGAAGTGTAGTTCTATTATTCAGAAAAAGCTTCCTGAAAAATTAAAAGATCCTGGTAATTTTACTATACCTTGTGCTATTGGTGAAAGTTTTTTGGAAAAGCTTTATGTGATTTAAGAGCTAGTATCAATCTTATACCTCTATCGTTATTTAAACGTTTAGATTTGGGAGAAATTTTCCCCTACTACTGTAACTCTTCAGTTAGTTGATCGATCAATAACTTATCAGCAAGGAGTTATAGATAATGTATTTGTAAAAGTGAATAAATTTATTTTCCCTGTAGACTTTATAGTATTAGATATGGAGGAAGATAAAGAGATTCCTATTATTTTGGGGTGACCATTTCCTGCAATAAGGATAGCTAGCAAAAAGTAAAATTAATAATGAGAGTTAATGATCAAGAAGTAACATTTAATATTGCAAAATCTATGAAATATCTTTCCATAGAAAAAGACAATGAATGTTTCAGGATAGAAGTAACTGAATAACTGAGTAATGAGCAATTCAAGAACGAGTTTGAAGACAAACTAAAGCAAGGAGATTTTTTTGAAAACAAGGATGAATAAATAAAGAGGATTTGGATTATATTCAGGACAAATTTAAAACTTTAAACTTGTTGGAAAATGATAATAAACATCTTATTCCTTCAAGTATTAAACCACTTGAACTTGAACTGAAGATATTACTTGCCCATTTAAAATATGTATTTTTAGGAGAGCCATCTACATTGCCTGTTATTGTATCTTTTGAGTTAACTAAAATTAAAGAAAAAAAATTAATATAAATGTTGAAAAGATATAAAAACGCTTTTGCATGGACTTTAGCAAATATTAAAGGAATTAGCTCTTCTATTTGTATGCATAGAATTCTATTAGATGAACAATACAAACCTAAAGCTGGTCCTCAAAAGAGATTAAACCCAATAATGTAAGAATTTGTTAAAAAAGAAATTTTAAAATGGCTAGATGTTAGAATTATATATCCTATTTCAGACATTGCTTGGGTAAGTCCAATTCACTGTGTTCTTAAGAAAGGAGTAGTGACTGTTGAAGAAAATGAGTAAAATGAATTAATTCCAATAAGATAAATTACTTGTTGGAGATTTTGTATTGACTATAGAAAATTAAATATGGCCACCAGAAAAGATAACTTTCCTTTACCCTTTCTAGACCAAATGTTGGATAGGTTGGCTGGAAATAAATGTTATTGCTTTTTAGATGGATATATCGATTATCATCAAATTCTAATTTCTCAAAAGGATTAAGCGAAAACATTATTTACAAGCCCATATGGAACATTTATTTTTTATAGAATGCCTTTTGGACTATGCAATGCACGTGCAACATTTCAAAGATGTATGATTTCAATTTTTAGTAATTTTATTGAACATGGAATTGAAGTGTTTATGGATGATTTTTCTATATTCAGAACTTTGTTTGAATTAGGTTTAAATAATTTAGAAAAATTTTTGGAAGTATGTGAAAGAATCTACCTAGTACTAAATTTGGAAAATATCAATTTTTGGTTGTAGGAGGTATTGTACTTGGGTATAAAATTTCTAAAAATGGCATGAAAGTAGATCCTGCAAAAATTCAAGTTATTAAGAAACTACCACCTCCTACTAATGTTAAAGGGGTAAGAAGTTTTCTAGGACATGTTAGTTTCTACAGGCGCTATATAAAAAAAATTTTCAAAAATAACTAAGCCATTATATGAACTTTTAGAAAGAGATAAAATTTGATTTTAACGAGGAATACATAAAAATATTGAATTATTGAAAGAAAGATTAAGTACTGCACCTATAATAGTTCCACTTGATTGGAAAAAAAACCATTTGAAATAATGTGTGATGCTAGTGATTACGCTATTGGTATTGTTTTAGGATAAATGCACAACAAAGTTTTTAAAGTAATATATTTTGCTAGTAAAACTCTGAATGATGCTCAAATTAACTACACTATACTGAAAGAGAGTTACTAGCTTTTGTTTATACATTTGATAAATTTAGACCTTACTTAATTAGAACTAAATGTACAGTGCATATAGATTATTATAATATTAAATACTTGATGCAAAAGAAGGATGCTAAACCAAGATTAATTAGATGGATACTTCTATTGCAAGACTTTTATTTTACCGTAGGTGATAAAAGGGAAATGATAATGAAATAGTTGATCATTTGTCTAGATTAGAAAGAGAAATATTAACTCATTTTACAAATGAAATTCTAGAAAATTTCCCTGATGAACAATTATATAGTATTGATGAAATGAATGTACCATTGTATGATGATATAGTAAGTTATATTGCAAGTGATATCTTATCACCTAATATAAAAAATCAACAATTAAAGAAATTTATATATGGTTCAAAATTCTATTTTTGGGATGATCCATATTTATATAAATAATGTAAAGATCTAATGATTAGAAGATGTGTGTCTTATGAGGAAACTCAACAAATTATTGAAAGATGACATNATATGACCAAAAGAAAATATGTTGAGATTTTCATACTTATTTTACACTGTTTTTGATGATATTGCACTTTAAGGAAAAAAATGTTGAGATTTTCATTCTTATTTTATATTGTTTTTGATGATATTGCACTTTAAGGAAAGATTTTTGATGTTTTGTTGCAGGTATGATGAATTATGGACTTTTGGAGAAAAAGATGCAAAAACGGTGCAATTTGGAGCAAAAACGAGCAAGAAATGAAATTTTGCCCTGTCACCTTTTGATAAGTCTTTCAATGCTTAATCACTTTTACACGCAAGAAATGAAATTTTGCCCTGTCGCCTTTCGATAAGTCTTTCGATGCTTAATCTCTTTTACAATTCCTGCATATTTTTGAATGAGATTACACTTTAAAAGAAGGTTATTTTCATGCTTATTTTGTAGGGCTATCTGTTAGGAACACAACGCAACTGAAATGGGGCGAAATAGAGCTAAAATGGAACGAAACAAAGCGAAACGGTGGAGCTGCGCAGTCTGCTAGCCGACGGCACTCAAAACCGTACCGAAGACAAGATTGACCTGAGAAGACCAAAAAATGACAGAAAAGCTCATTGACGGCACCCGGGACGACTATAGACTGACTTTTGGCGGTTATGTGTCGAAATTCAACGTATTTGGACACTTTTTGAAAGGATTCTTGTGGCAACTCTTCAAACTTCATCCCTACACTTTAAAAGAATGAATTTAGGTTAAAAAAGAGGGTTTTCTTGTGAGAGGAATGTTAGGAAAAGTGTGGAGAAAGTTTAGGGTTTTTAGAACAGGAGTAGAAATGTAGATTTCTACTCTTTTAGAGAGATTGAAGAGGGGATTTTAACAGAATTTGCAAGGAAATGTTTTAGTATTGCATAAATCGACAGGAGACTTTATGGTAGAGATTTTATTCTTTCAAAGGGAAAAAACTAAGTATTGTGTTCTTCATTATCTTTTGATTTTTGTAAACACTTATTCAGTGGATTTGCTTTGGTTAAATGAAGTTTTAAGGGAAAAAGCTAAGTATTGTGTTCTTCATTATCTTATGGTTTTGTAAACACTTATCTAGTAGATTTGCTTTGATGAAATGAAGTTTTCTATTGTGTTTTCTTCGTGCTTTGTGATGTGTTTCTCTTACTCTCTCTTCTTGTTCGGAAATAATGGTATGAGAAGATTATGCTGTGATGGGCTTCTCTTACTCTCTCTTCTTGTTTGGAAATAATGGTATGAGAAGATTATGCATTTGTGATGGGCTTCCCTTACTCTCTCTTCTTGTTTGGAAATAATGGTATGAGAAGATTATATTATTGTTTTCATTTTACTTTTCTTTTATAATGAGTAGAATTCATGTTTAGGATTTTGTGATGCATGTTAGAAATAGATTTGATTATCGATGTGATGGTTTTTACGGTTGTAGTGTTAAAGTTTGTTGTAATTGCATTAAGACCTGAGAGGGCTGTGTAATTCTCAACTTATTGTAGTGTTAAAATTCATTGTAATTGCATTAAGACCCGAGAGGGCTGTGTAATTCTCAATAAAGTAGAATGACATTCAGATTCCATGGATGGTTAAGTTCATGGGAGTAGAATTGTAGATTTTAGGGTGACAGACTAAAATCCCCAATTTGGTCCTATTGTTTGAGTAATAAAGTAAAGATGGTAGCCCTCAGGCGAGGGGAACGTGGGAGCTTTGAAGTGTCAGTAAACAAGCATAGGATTAGTCAATGTTCTTTATGTCTGGACCAAAGGGTAAAGAATAGGATTGCTTCTATTTGACACATAAAATATTTAATGTATCTCATTCCTTTACATTATCCATTTCATTACATAAGAATAGTAGTTTTTAATATCTAAAAGTTCTCGAAACCAATTCATCCAAAAAGGGTTATCTTTAGAATTAATATTTGCATTTAGGAGTAGTTATTCGTTGTGTTAATCTTAAGACTTAGATTTAGGAGTATCTGTTAGTAAAACCTCTTAAATCACACTTCCAAACTAAGGACTAATAGTAGTAGATTACAATTTGACTAAGGACCTCTTACCTCGCTTTCCTGTGGAATAGATAAACGGGACTCCACTAGAGCCTTGTATTACTTGAGCGATACGTATACTTATGTTTGAAATTGTGAATTTACAAAATCATTATAAATATATTAATCTGGGTTCATAAATTCTTTCATATTAAAAGTTGCATCAAGTTTTTAGCACCGTTGTCGGGAATTTAAATCTTCTAGTAGTTGTGTCAAATTCTTCTATTTTTAAGCATATATAAAGTCGCTGTCAAGTTTTTGGCGCCGTTGTTGCGAGGGAAGCTTCGGTAAGAACTTTAGGAGAATTTTAGTTGAAGTAATTAGGCTTAGACTTGGAAAACTGTACTGTCGTAAAAACTATTTTGTGTGAAAAGTGTTTTTTAATGAAAAAGTGTTGTGAAAAAAAAATATTTTTATGAAAAATAAGGTGTTCGTGAAAATGTTTTGTTATGTTGAATATATTTCATTTATTATTTGTTTAATTGTTAATATATTGTTTGTTTTGTTGCGTATGTGAAAAAAAAGATTTGCAGGACTTGTGTCTTATGATCCTTAATTTGAAAAAAAGAAGAAATAAAAAATACAAAGAGGACTCGAAAAACTAGAAATGGAAATGAAAAACTTTCAAGATAATAACTTGGAAAATCATCATACTTCATTGAGGGATTGCCTAAATCCTACGATAGATGAAATTCACTCAAGTATACAAAACTCTGTCATAGAAGCTAACTTGTTTGAAATAAATCCTGAGATTATCCAACCGGTGCAGAACAATTAGTTTGGGGGAACTCCTTTGGAGGATCCCTATTTACACTTATCAAAATTTATAGAACTTTGTGCTATATTTCATTATAACGGTATGTCAGACGAAGCTGTCAGTCTAAGGCTTTTCCTTTCTCTCTAAGGGATAAGGCTAAGATGTGGTTATACTCATTAGCACCTGACTCTATTAAAACTTAGGAGGAGTTAACTCAGAAATTCCTAACAAATTATTTTCCACCTTCAAGGACTACTAAATTTAGAAAAGATATTATCTCATTTTGTTATTATGAAGGGGAATCAATATACGAAGCCTTAACTTAGAAAAGATATTATCTCATTTTGTCAGTATGAAGGGGAATCAATATACGAAGCCTCGAAAAGGATTTAGGAACTCCTAAGAAAGTGTCCACACCATGCTCTGCCCAATTGGTTAATCATTCAAACTTTTTACAATGGGTTAGTAGGGTCCCTTAGGTTTATAATTGATGCTGCTGCTGGTGGATCATTAATGTCAAAATCATTTGATGAAGCATACGGATTAATTGAAGAAATGACTACAAATGAATTTTAATGACCCTCTACATCGATAAATCCTAAAAAGGTAGCCAATATTTATGATACAGATGAGATTTCAATTCTTGCATCTCAAGTTGCTGCAATATCAAAGATGTTGAACCAATTTGGAATGAACCAGCCTCGACTCACTCCAACAAGTGAGGAAAGTTCATTATGGCATATGATTGATTCTAACTTATCATATGATGCTTTAAATACTATAAATAACCCGTACTCTAACTTTTACAACCCAGGTTGGGAGAATCAACCTAATTTTAACTGGAATCATACTACTGACGGTGGAAACCAAAAATGGGAAAATAATCATGCAAATCCTAATGAAGTTAGAATAATTAGGGGAACACAAACTACAGACCTTCATATCCACCGGACTCTAACAATGATCAACAATTTGAGAATAAGAGGATGTTTATGGAAGAAGTGGTATTGCAAATGGGAAACCAGTTGCAAAGTCAAAATGCTGTGATTAGAAACATAGAGAATCAACTGGGACAAAATGCTAATTAACTTAGCAATAGACCCCAATGATCACTTCCTAGAAACATTGAGATCTACCCTAAAGAGAACACTAATGAACAAGTAGAAGCTGTCCAATTAAAAAGTGGAAGAGAGATAGAGGATGTGGTTAGAAAAGAGAAAAATGTTGAGAGAGAAACAAAGAAAACTAAAAGACCTGAAGAACATGTTTCTAAGGATCTGAATAAATTAATATCTCCAACTAAAATCAATTTGGAAAGACCACCACCTCCATTTCCTGAAAGACTTAGACAGCATGAGTTGGATAAAAAATTTTCAAAGTTCATGGACGTACTTAAGAAGTTAACAATAAATATTTTTTTCACTGAAGCTTTGAAACAGATGCCAAGTTATGCAAAATTTATGAAGGAGATATTAAAAAAGAAAAGGAAATATGGGGAATACGAAATATTTGCATTAAGTGAGGAGTGCAGCAGAAAAGGAAATTTGGGGATTATGAGACAGTTGCACTAAGTGAGGAGTGCAGTGCTATACTTCAGAAAAATTTTCCTCAGAAACTTAAAGATCATTGTAGCTTTACAATTCCTTGTGTAATTGGAAAAAGATAATGTGGAAAAACTTTATGTGATTTAGGATCAAGTATTAATGTGATGCCTCTATCTATATTTAAAAGGTTAGGTTTAGCCAATATTTCTCCCACTACTATAACTCTTCAGTTAACTGATCAATCTATCATTTATCCAAAGAGAATTATAGAAGTTGTGCTTGTTAAAGTGGATAATTTTATCTTTCATTGTATTAGATATGGAGGAAGATAAAGAATATCCCATTATTTTGGGTAGACCTTTTCTTATTACTGGACAAGTTATGATAGATGTGTAAAAAAGAAAGTTAACTATGAATATTAATGACCATGAAACCACTTTTGATGTTTTAAAAGCTATGAAATATCCAGCCGAGAGAAATGATGATGATTGTTTTCGGATGGATGAAATTGATTATCTAAGTAAAAATCATTTTCAAAAGAATTTTGAAAATAAGTTAACAGATGAGATCGAAATGGGCTTTCATTATGAGTCTAAAATATTGTTTAAAGAAGACTGTATGTATGTTCAGGAGAGGTGTGAAATGATGGACGTTACCAAAAATAGTAAACTTTTAATCTCATCTGTTGATAAATCTCAAGAACTTAAGATGAATGTACCTTATACTATTTTAAAGTCTACCAATTTAGGGAATTCATCTACACCACCAGTCTTTATATCTTTAGATTTGACACAATCATAAGAAAAACCTAAATTAAATGATGAACAAGATAAAACTATTGAACTAAGACTTGGAAGAGAATTTGAGGATATATTTAAAAAAAACTTTAAGTTGAGAAAAGAGGATAAGGATATTGAAAGACCAATGGAAGAAATTCTTATGGAATCAAAAAAATTTATTTCCTCAACTAAGATAGATACAGAAGACCACCTCCACAATTTACTCAGTATTGAGGGGAAGAATAGGAAGATAACATGAAACAGAAGAGTAATATAGAAGAATTTGATCCAGAATCTGAATTATCTAGAACTAATCCAAAATTTAGGAGATCATGAAGTATCATATAAAGATCCATTTCTTATAAATTTCAAGGATAAGATCCATTTCTTATAAAATTTAAGGATGATATTAATATGAAAATTGAGAAAATCACTAGATGAATATTAGGATCCATTTCTTATAAATTTCAAGGATGATATTAATATGCAAATTGAGAAAATTATTAGAAGAATATTGGATCTAGGAAAGAAATATGAGGAACAAGGATATGAATCAATATGAAAAGGAAGAGCTGAAAGAAAAATTTAAATTCGAGGACTTTGTTGGAATCCCTGGATCTGGAAAAATTGGGCTATTGATCAAGGATTACTTGATTGGAATTTTGATCCAGGTGGAACCATTTGTAGGGCTAGCGACGTTAAATCAAGTGCTTTATGGGAGGAAACCCATAGTTATCTATGTGCTTTGATTTAGTATGCTTAAGAGTCATGATTGTTAGTATTGTATTCTGTTTGCTTTTGTGTGGATTGATCTGTTTGCTTGATGTTAGGTAGATGTTTCGATTGTTAGTGTTTTAAATTGCTTTTTGTGTGTCATGAGGGAGATGATTCATTAAATTCTTATTATGGTTAGACTTGTATGTTCTCTTGTAGTACTTCGATTGACGAGTTCACTACAACTCGGGTCTCACCCGGACTTGAGTTTTACAAAAGACATTATAAATTTTTGCAGCGATAGTTCCATCTCAATTTTGTTACTTCCTTTCTTATACTTTATTTTCATTTGATAGGAGTCGTGAACCTATTTGATGAGTAACTTATGGATGATTTTACACTGTACTTATAACTGCTAGAGGTTCTTAATTATTGGGATATGGTGATGTCTGGTGTTGGTGCTTGAGAACCAAAATATCGGGGATAATCTTATCTTTGGGATTAGAATCTATAAAATCATTTATAAGCACCCAATATATTTGTGTAGGGATTTTCTTAGAAATTGGAATTAAGTTAGTGAGATGAGATGAGATGGAGGAAGAATTGACCTCATTTATCTTGTTTGTGTGTTTGTGTTACAATTTATAAGACTTGAAGACCATGTTTATAACCCAATGTTGATCCATGCTATGCTAATTAGAAGTTTTTTTAGATAATTTCATTCTAGAATGATTAGTTTAGATTTACTTTCTACTACATGTTTTCTATCCTAATAAATAACTGTTGATGTTTTTGNTATATATATATATATATATAAATTTTCAAAGTGGGCGACGGGATTCCGATTCCAGTTGCATACAACTTCCAACAGGCAACTCCACATAACCAAAATAGTGCCGACCAGCTTCTAGCAACTCTATTGGGGAAAAGTTTCATTTCCCTTATGGACTAGATTACCCTTCTTCTGTTGACATGCTTCACACATTTCTTTCTTGGGTAAGTACGGTCAACTCTTTTGAAATTTAGGACCATATGTTCAACCACCTTTGAACAGAGAGGTTTAGAAGTTCATTATGACTTTTAATCTTTGTGTGGGGTCGGACCCCCAATTGTTGTGTTGTCGGGCTAGTTCTACTGTTCATTATGCGTTGTGAAGTCGGTCCCGCATTGGGTTCTAAACTTCACTTTCCCTTTCGAGTTTGGTTTGTTATTTTGCAAGTTAAATCAAATTGTGTTGTACTGAGCTTGATCTTTAAACCTTATATATATAATTAATTAAATTCTTCTATTTTCAAACTTATTTTTACTAAATTTTAAAACATTTTCCACAAAATTAAATTTAAAGAAAAGACTTGCCTATTCTATAGATCGACCTCTGTTAATTTTTAGACACTAGAATTACAAGTTATTGGCCAAATAACTAACCCTAGAGCTTTCTTTTTGAAGCTACTGCAATGGCATTCCCTACACTCTGTGCAACCTACCGACGAGCCGCAATGCCCGCAAAATTACCCCCACCATCAATTTTCGAGCCGGATTCAATGAACTTGAAATCGTGCTCAAAAAGGCTCCCTTCATCGTAATGAAAGGCACCACTCTAGAAGTTCAGGAGCCTACCATTTAATTTAACCTAAACTGTCCTCAGGATTTCCATTCCTGCAAGAAGGTGAAGAATACTATCCTAGCACCTGCTAAGCATGTTGTCCCCGCTTGGGAAAAGAGGTCAACATCATTGAAGATACAACCGAAGGATTCACTGTCCCTCCATCAATGTTTCAAATTGGATTGAGTTTGAAGACTAAACCATTAATTTGATGGCAATGGAGCAACCAAAACTAAAAGGTCTCGAGGGCTGCTAAAGCTCAGATTTATGAAGAAATGTCTATTGATGAAATTCCTTACTAGGAGGAATTGGAATTGTCGGAAACCTATCTGCTTCTGCGAGGAAGTAGGTTCCATCCTTTAATGGACACCGATGGATACAAAAGTATCCAGAAAATTGCTACAGCTTTACTGTTACCTTGTGGATATGGTGGAGAGAGGAATAAACCTACTCTTATCGCTCGAGTCAGTACAATGTTCTAGAGACTAGCTACCAAAGAGAGATGTTCAGTCGGTGAATTACTTAAATGAGTGGGATGTCCAGTATCTCCTCGCACAAAGAAATAAATTCTAAGAGATGTTAGATTTGCCAGACGAGCTCAAATATCAACTGAAACTTTGCCTGCTTGCATTCCCGTCAGGAGAGAGGAATAAACCTTTAATGGACACTGATGCAGAATTGATACTACCATCATCACCACTAATTTTACCGATGCTACTCCAAAATCTGCAGGTGGTCTACTAGTTAAGTCACTTCTAGATCCGAGAATTCTATCAATTACAAGGCATAAGGACGTCTCTAAAGTTTCGAAGGAAAATATGAAGAGATTACCTGATACTATATTTGGTTGGACCATGGGGAGCCTGCCTCTCTCTTACGTGTTGATGCCTCTATTAAGACACCCCGTCTCAAGAAATCACCCTCAAAGAAAAAAGTATGGGTACCCATGGTTGTCGTACTAATACGGTTCAGTGAGCCCTTAGGGCAGGATCATGTAATGAAGCAAGTTTCTAAAGTATGCGACATCATCGCAGCTAATGCCACCAAGTTGGATGAGCCAATGGAGGGTGTTCAGCAGAGTCCCCTAGATCTCAAAATGATACACAAATCAATAATTGAAGAAAAGGTTGAGAAGATCCGAGTTGATATTTTTTAGTTAGATTGAGAACATGGAGTTTTCGTTGTTGATGATGAATATTTTGATTTTAACAATTATCTCGATGAATATTTTATGGATATTCATGTCATCGAAACCAGAGTCGTTGCATCTCTGCTCGACGCCTAACCTCTCATTGAAGGGAAGGCCGTATATGATTTGTGTAGGGTTGTTCTACTAAGGGATGAGCAGATAAGCCAAATGGAGAAAAGGATGGATGTGATGGCTACTTTCATGCCTGCTATGGCTACAATACAAGGACAGTCTCAACCATAATAGTTAGCTTATCCTGACGTTAATCAGTCAGAGATTGTACATATCATTGATGAAAGGAGGGAAGTTGTCTCAACTAATAGAGATGATCAATAGAAGAAGGATTCTCCACCGAGTTTTATATCAGAAAAAGAAATTTATACAAATCGTCAAAAAACTTTGGGAGGCCTTAGCCCAATCTAAGGGTGGTGCATTGATTTTAAAGGGTAGACCCTACCTAAAGGAGTTTGATGTCATACCCTACCCTAAAGGTTTTGTATCACCAAACCTTAAGATAACTAACGGGACTAGAAATCCCAGACAGCACATAGAGCACTTCCGAGCCAGTTGTGATAATACCTGAGGTAACAAACCATTGATTTTCAGTCAGTTTGTAAGCATCTTATCAGGGATAGCATTTGATTGGTACGTGGAGCTGCTCAATGGAACATAGAAGACATTTGCTGAGTTAGAACAGTTGTTTGCAAAGAAATTTGCTGGATCACAACATCATGTTTCTATTGGATATCTTGTATGAGAAAGGCAAAAGCCTAACGAGACTCTAGTAGATTATATCTTGAGATGGAGAAACCTTAGCAAGAAGTTTGAACCTCAACTACAGGAGTATCATGCAATTGAGATCCTACTTAAAAGCAACAGTGGGCTAGTAGCTTTCATGCTTAAGGTACTCATCATCAAGTCCTTCGAGAAACTACTTTGCAAAGCTATCAATTTACAAAAGGAAGTTAAACACATGGATTCTCAAGAGAAATCATAAAATACCATAACAATCCAAATATTCGAGAAGAAGTCTGGGATAATAGCAACGGTTGATAAGGGGAAGCGGCCAATGAAGATATAGGTAGAACATTCCCGTAAAAGTTCACAGTTGTTGTCACAACATGTTCACCAAGGAACACAACAATATGGATAGTCTAGCCAGCAGTCGCCTCAAGGAGGTCATATCGAACAGAGAATGCGAAGGGTCCGACCCTTTCAGAACAAAAGAGCATGATATATTCCTTCAAAGATGAAGCTATACCCAAAATTTTAAGAAGTCTAATGAAGAAGCCTGAGTTCAGATTGCCAAATCAAAAAAATCATGAGGAAGTTGACAAGAAAGATCAGCCAAATTTTTGCCCATACCATAGGATGCTTGGGCACATTATAGAGAAATGTTTCGTTTTTAATTGTTGGCTCGAGATAAATCTTAAGGAAGGGAATATAACAATCCAAAAATAATTTTTTAAAAAACCTTAAGAAGGTTCTGTAATTATGATTTTGACCAACCAATCACTCTGATAGATCCGTATTAAAAAAAATGTGGATGCAGTACAGTTTGGAGCAAGTCATCTAAGAAGATACTAGATCTGATTCAGACCACCTCAGCTTAGGAAGCCGTTCAGAGTCTACATCTTACTCAGCCCAAGATAGAGATTTCACCAGAGAAACCACCAAAACCAAAAGAGAAAGAGAAGAATGACATCGTGAAGACCGATAGCTTGAGGGGTAGGATAAGGGCTACCTCTATTAAATTGGCTGTCTCAGATTCGGGGAAGAAAATCCTCGAACCCCTGATCATGTATGATTATCCTTTTGCCCCACTAGGGCATTATGAATATAATTATTATGATTTCATCTATATTTTAAGTGTTTTTAGTGATAACGTGACTGACTTTGCTCAATCTAACTCCAATCTCGATTCATAAACTGATCCTTAAATCGCACTTAAGACTTATGAACCCATGAAAAATAATGAAGAAGATATCAATGATACTGGTTACGATAGCACCGGAAGTGAGGAGCCAGTCCTAGAGTGTCATGTCACACCTCTCACTATCAACTTGAATCTCTCCGATGAAGAAGTGGCGACATAAAATTTACCTATAACATTGCAAGAAGAAGAAGAAATCACAAAGATAAACTTAAGGAGCGGGAAAGTGTTACTCTTGAGGTCAGCTCCAGCAGATAAAGAAAAACAAATAGTAACTCAAGAAGAGCTACCACCACCTCTGCTAGTGGAAGAAATAAATGATAAAGTAAAGATCAGAGGATTACATAAAGTGGATTATAATGTGCTAGTTCATCTTAGGAGGTTTCCGACCAAACTAAGAATCTACAATGCTCTAATCCTATCAAAGGAAATGAGAGAGTATCTGGTTATGACCTTACTTGACCTAGAGATTTTCTTAGCTCAGTTGTTCAGCACATCCTTGGATGAAGTTTGATCATTAAAGGTAAAGCCTGTGATAGGTTTTACAAATGAAGACCTATCGCTCGATACTGCTGACTGCAATTGACTGCTCTATATCTCCGTAAACATCAGCAGATTCATGTTGTCCAGAGTTTTAGTGGATCTGGGAGCATCACTTAACTTAAAGAGTCTACAAACATTGATATATTTGGATATTGAAGCTCAAGAGCTTACAGTTGATAAAATAATATTAAGAGGATTCAACCAAACAGGAGAGAGAGTCATTGGATTGATTACACTGCTTATAAAAGTTGGAGAACTAGTAACAACTGCTAATTCCATATCATTGACACCGAGACCTCTTTCAATGCTCTACTTGCTCGACCGTGGATTCATGAGCACAACATGGTTATGTCTTCCCTACATTAGTGCATCAAATATTTCAAAGAAGGACAAGAACATTGCATTAATGGAGATTTACAACCATTTTCAGTTCATGAAGTTGGCATTCTTGAAGATGAGGCCTAATTTGTGCCTCCAAAGAAAATTGACTTCTCTTGTGAGGTGGTGACAAAAAAAGTAAAGATTCAAAAGGATCACAAGGGCAAAGCCATTCAGCTCCGCTTCAACAATCTTCCACTACTATTTTGCAACAAGTTCGTGGGGGTTATTTTAGCTCGTGCACCCAAGGTTGAGGCAAAGGACGTGGATGGAGAAGGACCAATACAATTGCTAGATGGACTAAGTCAACTATCAACATTTATGATGAAGAAAGCTCTGAGGAGGAAATCATGATGATAAAACAAAAGAAACCACAGTACGAGATATCCTTGGAAGATGTGGAAAAAAAGTGAATATGAGTTGATGTATGATCGTATCAATCACTATGTGAATGTCATGCCCCTTACTCCTATTCTCCCTCAAAAGGTTGAGAGTTTAGAGGTCAAGGAAGTCCGTAGCACTGGTTCAAAACTGATCAAGTTTTACGATTCTTTTACTTCTGCTAATCTTAAAAACCATGTAAATTTGGATGAGAATCCTAATGAATTAATGAAATTACCTTTTGACTACTTTTCTCCTTGTGTACAAAAGTTAATTCAACAGGGATATATGCTAAAAAAATGCCAGAAGATAAATTACAACTTTTTGAAAAATTATGGAATGTTAAAAGTTAAACTCCTAACTCAAAATAGGGTCTCGGATTTGGTACTATAGGACCAGTCGATGATTCAGAATTTTGCATAATTGTACAAGTGAATTGGAAGAGGATTGCCTTGATGTAGAGGATGACTCTCAAGATCAGTTAATAGAATATGCCCGCCAGAATTTGAAGAAGAATTTAAATCAACAGTTGATGAATTGAAGGATATTAATCTCGGGATTTAGGAGCAGGCCCTAACTACATCTATAAGTTCCTTACTCAACAAGGAAGAATCTATGGAGCTAATCAAGCTATTGTCAGAATTTAGGGATTACTTCACATGGAGTTATGATGAAATGCTAGGATTATCCTGAACTATAATAGTGCATAAGCTAGGGGTGGACAAAGATATGACCCTGATAAATGTCGGTGTTATTTCGGGGTTGGAGGGGAGTTGCCCGTAAGAAGCTGTCGGTCACCGGAATCGAAATCCCGTCGCCTGCTTCGGAAGGACGTTGAAGTATGAAATCAAACTGACCCCATATTTTTTATAGTTAAAAATGAAAGAGCGTTGTACCTCAAATCCTGTATCTATCCCGAAGGATAATCACAAGACTTGAGGATGAGGCTCGATCAAATAAACTAAGGAAAGTATGACGTCCGTTTGGTCTTCAGAACCTTTGTAGTTGCCGACAAGTTCCCCTATTTAATATAAAGGATGAAATAGGGTTTATATTAAGATGGGTTCAGACTTCCTATAAGGGCAAGCACCTATAGTTAATTACATCTTAAAGGACCAAACTCACCTAACAAGACTCTCAATAAAAATAAAAAAATATTATCTTTAAGGAATTTCAAAGGGTAGGACTCTTCAATGAAATCCGACATAGAGGTGTGAAAGGGGATTGGTTAAAATTTGAAACATTTTAAACTCTTCAACGAAATCGGACATAGAGGTGTGCAAGCGGATTGGTTCAAATTTGGAACATTTTATTATCCAAAGGAGGAAGAACTAGGGGATGTCATGGATCCAGAGGAGAACCCCGGTGACTTCCCAAACCTAATGTTTGGCTTCAATTTTGAGGAAAAATATTTAGGTGTTTCATCCTGCCAATTTTATTTATTAGAGCTTACATTCGTGTGAAACAATCACACAAATAGCCTAGAAGATGCGAGGATTTAGGTCGTGACAAACGATAACCTTGGGATCATAAGACGAGTTAGTGTATATTGTATAGCAGGGCTATGCAAAGGCCTAAAGATAAGGTGAGGATTTACGTTGCATGAGAATAGCAGGGCTATGCAAAGGCCTAAAGATAAGGTGAGGATTTACGTTGCATAAGCAAGAAAAAAGCAGGGCTATACAAAGGCCTAAAGATAAGGTGAGGATTTACGTTGCATAAGTAAGCAACCTTGAAGTCCTATGGCTTTGTTGTTTAAGTCTAAGGAAGAAAGATTGGTTTAGCTGGGGAAGACAAGGGCTATGCAAAGGCCTAAAGATAAGGTGAGGATTTACGTTGCATAAGCAAGCAACCTCCAATAGGGCTATACAAAGGCCTAAATATAAGGTGAGGATTTACGTTGCATAAGCAAGCAACCTCAAAGTCTATGGCTTTGTTGTTTAAGTCTAAGGAAGGAAGATTGGTTTAGCTGAGGAAGATAGGTTTTCCGGGTTTAAGTCTAAGGAAGGAAGATTGGTTTAGCTGGGGAAGACAGGTTTTGCTGTTGAAGATGACTTTAAAGGGTGAGGATTTACGTTGCATAAGCAAGCAACCTCGAAGTCCTATGACTTTGTTGTTTAAGTAAGGTGAGGATTTAAGTTGCATAAGCAAGCGACCTCAAAGTCCTATGGCTTTGTTGTTTAAGTCTAGGATTTATGTTGCATAAGCAAGCAAACTCGAAGTCCTATGGCTTTGTTGTTTAAGTCTAAGGAATACGTTGCATAAGCAAGCAACCTTGAAGTCCTATGACTTAGTTGTTTAAGTCTAAGGAAGGAGACTGGGGAAGACAGGTTTTGCTGTTGAAGATGGCCGTGCTGCCCACCATGCTAGCTCCAAGCTTCTTATCGTGATGAGTTCATGTTTTCTAGAGTGTCAAGTTATAATGTCAAATCAGGTGGCCCTATGGTTGAAGTTCTTTAGATTTTATGAGGGCATATTAAAGTTGATTAGAGTGACACTGGTTAGGATCCTACGGTTCCCTCGTTCTAGCACCACTATTTTCTATTGGATTTACTTAGTCCAAATGAACTTTCTAAACTCAACTTAATGAGTTCCATAATTTCATTTAAACCGTGGGAAGTTTCGTTAGCAACCGTAGGTTACCTCCTTTAAGGGATTCCCAATCATCCGATAGAGACATCTTAATTTAGTTGAAGTTGTGGTTTTGTGTGATGTTTGTGACTAAATTTTAAGTTCTTTTATATTTTAATGTTGTGGCGATGAGTTTTATCTTGGTTGATTTTAATTTTGGTTTCGGGTTATGGTTATGGTTATGTGGCTATCATGATAGTTTTAGTTTTCATGCAGGGTGTCATCGTTGTTTAGCATGCAAATTTGCAGGTATAAAAGTACAGTGTGAAAGTACAAGAAAGGTAATGCTGAAAACTGTAAAAGTATACCTGGCGAGTCTTCTCGTTCCATTACCTGAAACTTGAAATGCATGTTAAGGCAGCTTATGAAGAGCATGAAAAGTAAAGGTTTGGTAATTTTCCTAACCCTATGTCATATCTTGGCGGGTCCTTAGAAGTTTAACTAAGGATGACTTTATCAAGCAGGATATATTAAGTTTAATAGATCTCCGAGATGTCTAACAGATCTAGAGAAAGAAGCAAGTGCATGCTACTTTCTCGTTGCCTGGTGGAAAATCTTAAGTTTTTTTTAAAATTATTATGTTGCTTAATAATTTAATCTATAAATACCATTAATGCTTAGTGAACATTGAAGTCTCAATTATCCCTAAGAAAGGGGTAATTATCATTTATCATTTAACTTGAAAATTATGTGAGTGAATTCCCTTGAAGGGGAAGTTAGTGTAATTTGAACACTTAGCCAAAATTTTAATCCTAATTGGGCTTAGTGGTGTTTCAAGGATGTTTAATTTAATTATGTTTATTTCTCTAATCCTCCTTTAGTTAATTTTGATTTAGCCTAAGTCACCACTAAGCCCTTAAGGCCTAGATGAGTGTCTTAATTAGTTTTGAAAAGGGTTAAACTTTAAGTGTTCATGATTCATGATTTGGGTTTTATTTTAAAATCAAAATAAGGGTATTAAATTGATTAATTATTGACCTCAAAATTCATACCACTAAGTCGAGGATCATTTAATTTTTAAAAAACTTCCAAATTTTTGATGATTTGAAAATTTTCTAACTTAATTAAGAAAGTGAGATTGGTTTCTACCAATTGACCCCTTGTGTTTCAAGTATCAAATAAATTGATTAAGATCAGAGGTTGCACATTCCCCTCCTTAACTTAAGCCTTAATGTTAATTAAGGCNAATAAATATAAAATAGGAAAGGAAATAACTCCTAATCTAAAGAAATAATTTATTCTTCATAGTTTCTCACAGGAATAAATTATTTTATAATACAACTTTTAACACTCTCCTTGGGTTGAAACATGGTTGAAAATCATGTTTAACTTATATTTGAAAACATCAAACAATGGGCGAGGGGGATTGCGTGAAGTCCAGGGAAGTAGACAACTACGGTTGTCTTTAACTGCAGTTCTTGTAGTGTCTGTGGGTAGGCGGAAGGTTCCTACAGGTAATGCTGTAGGGGGTTTGCAAGGAAGTAGATAGTGTTTGTAGGTAGAAGGAAGACTCTTACAGGTGATATTGCAGGTGAATTTGTTGGGAAGTAGACAATTTGCAGTAAAAATTGACTTTTAGTTGACAGCGATTGTTTTTTATTGCAGTTCCTGCAGTGTCTGTAGGTAGACAGAAAACTTCTATAGGAAATGCTACAGGGGAGTTTGCATGAAAGTAAACAACAAACAGGAAAAAAACTATACGATATAACCTTCAGAGGAGGGCCTATTGCAGGAAAGATTCTTGTGGAAAGCTCCAGAGGAAGGGCTCGCTGCAAGAAAAGCTCCAGAGGAAGGGCTCGCTGCAAGAAAAGCTCCAGAGGAAGGGCTCGCCGCAGGAATTCAATGTTTGCAGCTTTGTCAAATGCATTGAAGCACATCATGAATTCATGATGCGTCTAATCAACGAACAACTAAAGAAATGGTTATCACATATGCAATTTCTTGGGTCTTTCTTTTGATTTGACAGGATAATGATGCAACATCAGGAAAAAAACCTCCCAATATAAAGAAAGAAGCCAAGGGTAACATGAAAAGAGGCACTGGCACTAAATAAAATGCTGCATTGACTACATAGAAAGTTGGTTTGAGGTCATCATTGGACAGTTCTCCTGCCTGGTAATATATCCACCCAACGCTCTTACTACACCATCATAGTACTATGGATAAGTCATCACCCCCAGAGCTCCCAGCATCGCAAGCCAAGGCGGTAAGATCGAGAGCGGCGAGAGAAGAGACGAGTTGATCGCAATGGAAGTCAGAGTGGTAGCACCAAGCAAGTCAATTAGGAAGTCGGGAACAAGTGCAAAAGAGAAAGAACCCATGCATGATTTGTTGCGAGAGAATTTTGTCCGAGAAGATGGAAAACCTATTGCGGCAGACGAGAGGTGCCTAACAATGAAGTCAACTTTGCCTACTAACCTGTAAAGCATCCCAAGCGTAAGCGCACAAACAACAACGGAAGCAGGGCCCGCAACATTGCACTACTCAACCTTTTTCCTATGTATTCATGCCCCCCTCCCCGTCGTAGAACATTGCAACGAGCATGAAGAAAAAGACGGGGACATTGTCTGTGATGTACACGATGAGCTTGAGCGTCTTCAACAGAAGCGTCAGGTTGTGGGTGTCGTTATAAATGGCATGGCAGCAGACTTGCCAATTGGTGACATCAACAGACATAATTAATATCGAGATGACGACGATGGAGAGATCGAGGAAGAAGACGACGACTTCAGGAAAGTAGGCATGATTCCCGTTGTCAGAATGCTTGTAGTTCACCAGCAAATAGACATTGAAGAACAGAACAAGTACGCATACTATCACTTCTACAATCACTAGCGCCAAGTTGAAATCCCCCATCGTTTCCCCTCAGGATTGCTAGATCTAGCTATCAATAGATCTCTCAGCCTTGTCGTGCTTCCTTTTCCCGCAAGATTTTCTTTCGTCTCCTTCTCAAGCGCTTTCTCTTTCTCGCTCCTTCGATTCTATCGGGGAGGTGAAACTGATTCAATTTTGTCGCTTTACTCTCTCGGCGTCGATCGGCTTTGGAATGGGGAAACGGGGAATGTTGTTCGGGGTCCGAGGGGGAACCTGGGACAACACCGAGTGAAGGGTTTGCAGACAGCCTGTGGGGAGAGAAAACATCACTCCCTTTCTGCAAAGAGAATGGTAGGTAAGGAGTACGGCAGCTCTGGAGGGAGGACTGGAGGTACGAAATTAGGTGCTTATACCATGTTGAAATTAAGAATAATGTGGAATTAAGCGAAAATTTTTTTATCAATATCATAGGGGTATAAATAACCACCCTTACATGAATCGTTGAATGATAAAGATAATAAAAAGAAATAACATGAAAATGGAAGATATAACACTTAATATGTGTATATATGTATGTATGTATGTATGTTGGCGGTCATGAAATTGTGAAATGTCGCATCTGTATATTTTCATATAATCCCATCATGATTTTATAACATAAAGATGTTTTCTCTCTTCAAGTCTTGAACTAGTTTTAACTAGTAGCCNTAGGAAGACTTGGGCTTATTGTATTAAAAATGATCTTAATTTACTAGAACTAAATGAAAATATGACACTAAATAGGACGCAATGGAGAAAAAGGATTCATGTAGCTTTCTGAGTGTTGTCTTTGAGTACTTTATGACACTAAATAGGACACTAAAATGCTATTGAGTACTTTAGGGTTCAAATTTTGATGAGTGTAGATTTCTGAGTGTTGTTATTGAGACATTCTTCCTCTTCGGGGGCTGTACCCGAGGATGAGAAGGTGCTTCGACTATAACTCGTCTGAGGTGGTGATCATCTCAAAGGATCCGGGTGGTGTTTTGGCTGTAGCTCAACCTCGACGAGACATTTATCCTTTCACAGCCCCTATGACCTCTCTTCTAACAGCTGCAAATCATCTTCTTTGTTGTCGTTCAGATCTCCATCTGCCTTGTTGCTGCCCAGGCCTCTGAACTTTTCCCTGATGCCGCCAAGACCCCTCCCTAATCAGCCCAGGTCTGTCCCTGCTTTTGTCCAGCCACCGATGCCTGTCATAGCTGTTGTCCAGTCACCGACATCTTTCCTCGTTGTTGTCAGCCCCCTTGGACAACAGTGCCTGTTGTCGTCCATACCCCGCCATCAGTCTGCTGCTGTCTCAGGTCATCGTGGCTCCCTCCTGCCACCCTTCAACGGTTACCAGCCCGTTTCTAGCGACCACCCGAGCCACCTAATTCTTCTCCACTGTCATCCAACGCCTCCCACACCGTCTAAGTGTTGTTTAGTCCACTGCAAGCTCCTTCCAACTGCTGTCCGGTCCACCACAACACCTCATAACCACTCCACCCCCTCCCCCAAAATCTACCGCTCTCTTCCTTGATGATGATTTATGTATTTTGTGTTGCTTTATATCTTACATCTCTCTTCCTTGATGACGATTTATGTATTTTTTGTTGCTTTATATCTTACATTTTTGTAGTGTCGTCTTGTCATTTCTTTTGTATGTTTGTTGTTGTTTATTTCATGTTTGCAAGCGTCTTGTTTGTACCCTCTGAATTTCAGTAATAATAATTATTATTATTTTCATGTGATTTGGGCTTCCTTCGATATCATTTGGTATCGGAGTTAGCCAAACCCTAGTTCTATCCCAAGGTCCCAAGCATCCGCCCTTACGCAAGCCACCCCCACCAAAATTTTTCTTCTCTCAAAGCTTCGATGAATAAGGTCGAAGCTCCCTCAACCCCGCTAGATTGACACAGGAGCTTCCTCGGTCGCAACACTGTAGCTGCCACAGTGTCGCTGCTACAGTATCGCAGTCCAACGCTCCTCCCCTTTCCTTTTTCGTTTCCCTCCTTTACTTCCTTTTCCAAGATTCTCCTACTTTATTTCCTACCTATTCTATGCATGTCCTTTCTACTTCTTTCCTCTCCTAAGCATTAACTGTTGAGTGCTTTAGGGTTAAGATTTGGATGAGTGCAAATTTTTGAGTGTTGCCTTTTAGGCGTTCTTTTGTCCAGGAGATGCACCTGACGACAAGAAGGTGCTCCAACTATAACTCATCCAAGGTGGTGGCTATCTCCAAGGGTCTGGGCGGTGCCCCGATTGTAGCTCAACCCCGCCAAGACATTTATCCTTCTGCAGCCCCTCTGGCCTTCCAACAGCCTCAAATCGTCTTTTCTGCTGTCATCCAGACCTCCATCCACCTTCCTGCCACTGCCTAGGCCTCCAACCTCTTCCTTGCTTCCGTCAAGACCCTTCCCTACTAGCCTCTGCCGTCGACAGCCCCTCTCGGGCCTGTCCTTGCTACTGTCCAACCATTGGTACCTGTCACAGATGCTATCCAACCACCGGTGCCTGTCACAACTGCTGTCCAGCCACCGGTGCCTATCTTCGTTGTTGTCCAGCCACTGACGCATATCTTTGTTGTTATCCAACCCCCTTGGGCACCGAGGCCTATCTGCGTTGTTGTCCGCTCCCCTTGGACACTGGTGCTTGCTGCCGTCTAGGCCCCGCTGTCGGTTTGCTACTACTCTAGGCCACTGCATCTCCCTTCTGCCACCCTTTGTCTATGTTTTTTGTGTTGCTTTATATCTTGTATTTTCGCAATGTCGTCTTTTTCTTTCCGTTTGCATGTTTGTTGTCTTTTATTTTATGTTCGCAAGAATCTTATTTGTACCCTTTTAAATTTCAGTAATAATGATATTATTAATTTCATGGTGGTTTGGGCTTCCTCCTTGGAAGGTATCACTAACGTCTGNATTGATGATCTCAAAACCATGGTCGTATGGTCGAGTGGTTAAGGACTATCATGTGGAGACTCAATGAAAAATTTCAAATAGGATCTCAAGCCCTAGGAAAACCTCTTCAGGACTTTATCATCACACACACACACAAAATTCACGAAGTTGCACAAAATCGGACTAAAATTGAGCTTAAAGGATGGGTGAAAATGCGAACTTCTCCGGACGACCTCTGATAACAAAATGAACTGCGCCAACGTATCCGGGAGACCAATTTTAGTAAGAAAAAACACTCATATTGCCATAATTTTGCAAACGAGAAAATTGCACGCAAATCGATAAATTCATCAAAACGACCTTCGACAACGAAACGAACCGCGCCAACGCGTTCGGAACGTCAGAATTACTTAAAAAGTATATTCACTTTGTTATGATATGCGCATGAATAAAAATGTACAAATCAATTTATTTATTTTTGAAATATTAAATATTTTTATATTTATATTATTAATTACAATAATATTTGTAATCTTAAACCCTTGTTAATCCTAAACCCTACTTAATCCTAAACCCTACAACACTATCACCTTCGACGACGATCTCCCCCCCTCTGAGCTCGGCTGGCCAACCCTTCTTCTTCTCGAGACTTTACCTTTTCCTCCTTTATGGCGACGATTCCTTTCCCGTTACTTCATTCGGCCACGGCACCGCGGTAGGTGCGGCCTTCTCCACGTTCCTTGCTTATAAAAGCTCTCTCTAGGGCACGATGGTGGGTTGTTGAAAATTTTGAGAGGAGAAGAGAAAGGTTTTGGGGCATATTTGATCGTGAATATTTGTTGTTGTATCTCTCGAGGCATTTTAGGAAATTTAGGCTTTTACATCAAGGTTCTTAAGAGAGATTTTTGCTGATTTTATTTCCTTAAGGCTGGTTCTTGAGTTTGTTTTGAATCTACATTAAAAGGTATTCCTCTTCCTCTTTCTTTCTGCAAGCATTCAAAGGAGATATCTGGTTACCCTATTCTCATGCCTTGATTTTGATATGTTCATAATTTATAGGAATATGTGTTGGCAATTTTCTTCTGATGATTTCTTGTCTGGTGATATAAGTAATCTTTCTAATCTCCATCACTTGAAATTACTCCTGAATGCATGTTCTTTCTAATGCACTTGGAATTGGGAAATTAAGGCTACTTTAAGATTTATTTGAGCTTATCATTAAGAATGAGTATGCTTATAGGATTAATGAGCTGGAACATAATCCATGCGACTGCCTTTTTCTGCTCGAAATGCATGTTGGATGGAAATATATTTTTTCAAATTTATTAGGAGCCTATTTGGAGGTCTCAGTTTTGCTTTATGATGCTATTTACCTATTTAAAATACATGTTAAATGAAATGTTGGTTTAAAACTTGATTCTTAAGCCCTCTATTATTGTTACCCCTGTTCAAATATATGCTGGAATCCGTTTCGATGCTTTGGAATGTTGGCTTTAGGGACTCACTTGTGTTTCTCTGTTTCATGTTACCTGTCTCTGTTTGAAGTATATGCTGGGTGCAAAATTTTGGGTTTTAAGGCTTTGTGGAATCTGATTTTTGGTGGCTCTGTGTTGGCCCCTTTGGTGGGCTTGGTTTAGTTGTATGGCTGCTTGGTTTTGGCCACTTGTAGGTCTCGGTTTTAACTTCCCATGGTTTCCCCTGTTTGAAGTATATGCTGGTGATTTTTTTAATTTAATTTTGGGAGCTTTGAAAGCTTTGCTTTGGGGCCTTATTTTGTTGTTTCTTTACTGCCTTCTCTATTCATAATACATTAAATAAATAAAAAATTTCTTTTTCTTAGCCTTTTGGGGCTGATTTTGGTGGTTTGGCTTTGGCCTTTGCTGCTGCTTTCTTGGTTTGAAATTTATGAGCAGCTAAGATTGATTTTATTTTAAGGTTTTGAGCTTTTGGCTTGGGGTTTGTGTTGTGGTTGGTTTGGGTTTGGCTTTCTTCTTATTGTTCCTAGCCGTGACCCCCCTTTTGGTCGTGATTCCTTGTCTATGAATCCTTTGTGTTGAATTTGGGCTTGGCTTTCTCCTTACTGCCCCCTGGCTGTGAGTCTTCTTCTGTGGCTCTTTTATGTTGAATATGGTTGGTTTGGATTTGACTTTCTCCTTGCTGCCCCTGGCCGTGAGCCTTCTCCTTTGGCTCTTTTATGTTGAATGTGGATGGTGGTTTTTCTTGTGTTGCTGTCCCTAGCCATGAGCCTTCTCCTATGGCTCCTTTGTGTTGAATTTGGGCTTGGCTTTCTCCTTGCTGCCCTTGGCTGTGAGCCTTGTCCTTTGGCTCTTTTATGCTGAAAGTGGATGGTGGTTTTTCCTGTGCTGCTGTCCCTAGTCGTGAGTTATCTCCTATGGCTCCTCTGTGTTGAATTTGGGCTTGGCTTTCTCTTTGCTGCCCTTGGCCATGAGCCTTCCTGTTATGGTTCCTTGGTTTGTGTCGTGGTTAATTTGGACTTGGCTTTCTCCTTGTTGCCCCTGGTCATGAGTCTTCCTGTTGTGGTTCCCTGGTTTGTGTCTTGGTTGGTTTGGGCTTGACTCTCTCCTTGCTGCCCCTGGTCGTGAGTCTTATTCTGTGCCTCCTTTGTGATTGAGTGTGGTTGGTGGCTCCTTCTGCTGCTCCTACCTGAAAGCATCTGTTTGGGTCCCTCTATGTGGTGTTGGGTTCATATCTCATTGGAAACTTTTGATTCAAGGTAAAATTGAATTGTTTTAATGTTAGCAAAGTGAAATACTTCAATTCTTGTTACTTAAAGAATTCAAATGCTCTTTTTCCACAAGATGATCTTTTAGATGTTTGGGACAACTTTGAGGCGTGTTTGCTACGACTTCGAGCCACAGTTGGAGGCTTTATTTGGTAGTATTTGGCTGCAGTTTTGGGGGGTTGGTAGTTGCAGTTTGAGGCTTTATTTGATAATGTTTTACCTCAATTTTGGGAGGTTTTTGTGCTTCAGTTTTTTAGCCTTTGAAGTATATTTTTGTAAGACATTTTGAGTTGCAATTTTGAGGCTATTAGCAGTGACATTTTGATGTGACATGCAAGGTTTTGGAATTTAGAAAGTGATCGTTTGAAAATTACATCCCTTTTGTTCTTTTTGTAAAATATGAAAGGCTCTTACAACTTCATTTCGGGAAATCATAAAGTTGATATAAATCAGATTCATGAAGGATTTGAAAGCTCATAAAATTGTCATTCACGAAAGTATTTTTTTTTTTTTTAAAGTTTGACATTAAGATTTGGATAACATAAATGTCACATTTGAGTTCAGGCTTGGGTGAGTGATTATGTAAGTGATAGTGGAGCCGTGTATACAATTGTCACATTAATTCAGGTCTGTTTCAACTTGTTTGAAACAAGAATTGGAAGGGATACCCTTCTTAGGTTGATCCATTTACGAAATATGAGAAAATGATATTATTCTTGGATTGATTCAAGGATTTTGGGCCCTCCTTTTCAGATCTTTTCGTTACAAGTTTTGAGAGTTGATTCACCCTTCGTCTCTTAGATCTTTTGAGTGGATCAGTTCCTCCTCTCTCATCCCCATTTTTATTCTTTTTTTCTTTGTTTCTTGGTTCGATTTTCGGTGCTTATGTCTGACACATACGTGTCCATATATAGTCTTTTTTCGGTGCTTATATCAGACACATAAGTGTCCATATATAGTCTTTTGTTATATATGAAACTATCAAGCAAGATCGCAGGTAGGTCGGTTTTATTTTTGGGGCTTANTTTTTAAATTAACATTTGCAAATTTGTTCTTATTTTTAGGTGATCTTAGATTCACATCGTTGGGTTCCTCTTCCATCTGTTGGCTTTTCAGCAAGTAGCGTCACTGAGGAAAGCCAGAATGCTGTGACTCCACCCTCTGTTTTGATGGAGCATCCTCCTCTTGCGGTTTTTGTCAATGGTAATTCCCATAATTGCAGCTACATATTTGTTTTGATTATTTTGGCAGATTTTTTTCAATTTCTCCTTATCATGAGAATCATTTGATAGGGACATTTACATAAATACCACCCAGTTCCTATAAATTTACATATCCAACACCTAAACTTTACATTTTACATTTATACCATCCAAATCTTTCATATCACATAAAAATAGCACCATTTTAACTTCTAAAAAATAAAATATACATTTTCATGCATGGCGAAGGTGGTATGGTATGTATTTTAAAATTTAAAATTTAGGTGTTAAATATGTAAATACATAGGACTTGAGTGGTAGGTATGTAAATCTTTNATTACTTTTCCTTTCTGCTACATTTTATGGAATTAAATTGTAAAATATTTAAAAATTTTAGCTAGTAGTTTTTTTCTTATTTCAAAATTTCATTACCCAGCAAACCTAATGATTTATATGTATAGAAAGCTCTTAATGTTACAGACCAGGTGAAGTAGAAATTTTGAGAAGGTCTGCAAAAATTTCAAAATCATGAAAATGCCTAAAATACTGAGGTATGATTTATATTTAAAATTTTTCTTTCCACCTGCATCATTCCATATTGAAAAATTTAAGTTTTGGGGAGGAAAGAAAAAGATAAACTATTAGATGTTCTCAATTTAAATATTAACAAAAATTATTAATATGATTTTATGTATTGAATTTAATGCAGGCAACTATATTTTTGAGATATTTAAATAANTATGCAGTGAATTTAATTCAGAGAACTTTTTTTTGTAGATATTTAAATATTATGGTTGATATAAAGGAATATTTTTGTAATGAAAATTGATTTTGTAGATTAAGATATTTAGTATAAGAGAATAAGACTATAGTTAATTATTTAAAGTAAAGGAAACTGTATTTTGAAGTATTAAGAATCTTGAAAATTCAATTTATAAGAAAAGATTGGGGCACAATGATGTAAATACTATGAAATATTTATAAGGTAAAGAAATGCTTTGAGTTTCAAATTTAGGGAAAGAAAAGTGGAAGTATTAAGAGTCTGGAAATTCATTTGAGAAGAAAAGATTGGGGCTCAATGATGTAAAAACTTGAAATATTTATAAGGTAAAGGAATGCTTTGAGTTTCAAATTTAGGGAAAGAAAGGTGAAGTTCATTGAAGTATTAAGAATCTGGAAATTCATTTGAGAAGAAAAGATTGCGGCTCAATGATGTAAAGGCTATGTTTAAGAATCTGGGAATTCATTTGAGAAGAAAAGATTGGGGCTCAATGATGTAAAAACTATGAAATGTAAGAATCTGAAAAATCATTTGAGAAGAAAAGATTGGGGCTCAATGATGTAAAAGCTATGAAATATCTCTGGAAATTCATTTGAAAAGAAAAGATTGGGGCTCAATGATGTAAGAACTATGAAATATTTATAAGTAAAGGAATGCTTTGAGTTTCAAATTTAGGGAAAGAAAGGTGATGTTCAAAATCATTAAAGGCCATCCATATATAGTAATCTTCACTTAAAAAAAGGAAAAAGGAAGGATTTACAAAAATCCCTAAAAAGAAAAGAAAAATANACATATAGTCATTCTTGAAATGAATAGAAAACTAGAACTCTTAAACTTCATGACTAGATAATCTTGTACCTATAGAGTTAATTTAATTACTTGAATTTTTTCTGAAAACCTCACTATGATATTTATTTAAATCAAACTTATAGTATTTTTAAATTAAAACTTTACCACAATAGATCATAACTTTTATGTAATACTAAAATTACTTGAGGAGATGTTTGAGGGATTTTGACCAAAAGAAAATATGTTGAGATTTTCATACCTATTTTATACTATTTTTGATGATATTACACTTTAAAGAAGGGTTTTTTAATGTTTTGTTGCTGGTATGATGAATTATGGTCATTGGAGCAAAAATATGAGAAAACGGTGCAATTTGGAGCAAAAACGAGCAAGAAATGAAATTTTGCCTTGTCACCTTTCGATAAGTCTTTCGATGCTTAATCTCTTTTACACTTCTTGCATATTTTTGAATGAGATTACACTTTAAAGGAAGGTTATTTTCATGCTTATATTGTAGGACTATCTGTTAGGAACACAACACAACTGAAATGGGGCGAAACAGAGCTAAAACGGAGCCAAATGAAGCGAAACGATGGAACTGCGCAGTCTGCTCGCCGACGGCGCCCAAAATGGCACCTAAGGCAAGATTTACCCGTGAAGACCGAAGAAAGACAGAAAAACTCACCGACGACTCCCTCAAGACCACCGACGGCGCCTGGGACGGCTATGGACTGACTTTTGGCGGTTATAGGCTGAAATTCAACGTATTTGGACGCTTTTCGAAAGGATTCTTGTGGCAACTCTTCAAACTTCATCCATACACTTTAAAAGAATGAATTTAGGTTAGAAAAAGAGGGTTTTTGTGAGAGGAATGTTAGGAAAATTGTGGAGAAAGTTTAGGGTTTTAGAATAGGAGTAGAAATGTAGATTTCTACCCTTTTGGAGAGATTAGAGAGGGGATTTTGAGAGAATTTGTACGGAGATATTCTGGCATTGCATGGATCAGTGGGAGACATTGTGGTAGAGATTTCTTCTTTCTTACAAAGGGAAAAAGCTAAGTATTGTGTTCTTCATTATCTTATGGTTTTGTAAACAATTATCTAGTGGATTTGCTTTGATGAAATGAAGTTTTCCATTATGTTTTCTTCGTGTTTTGCGATTTCTTTCTCTTACTCTCTCTTCTTGTTTAGAAATAATGGTATGAGAAGATTATGTCGTTGTTTTCATTTTACTTTTTTTTTGTAATGAGTAGAATTCATGTTTTGGATTCTGTGATGCATGTTAGAAATGACTTTAATTATCGATGTGATGGTTTTTACTTGCACTTTATTTACATTACAATAAAGGCCTGCTGTAGTGTTAAACTTTGTTGTAATTACTGTGTAATTCTCAAAAAAGTAGAACCACATTCAGATTCTATAGATGGTTAAGTTCATGGGAGTTAAATGCAAATAAATAGGGAAATATACTTTTATGGGCGTAAAATTGGAGATTTTAGGGTGACAGACTAAAATCCCCAATTCGGTCCTATTGTTTGAGTACTAAAGTTGAGATGTTAGCTCTCAGGAGAGGGGAACGTGGGAGCTCCAAAGTGAGAGCCGGTATCCTCCCAGCCTAACCACGGATTCAGTAAACAAGCATAGGATTAGTCAACGTTCTTTATGCTTGGACCAAAGGGTAAAGAATAGGATTGCTCCTATTTGGCACATACAATATTTAATGCATCTCATTCCTTTACATTATCCAATTCATTACATAAGAATAATAATTTTTAATATCTCAAAATTCTCTAAACCAATTCGTCCAAAAAAGGTTATCTTTAGAATTAATATTTGTATTTAGGAGTAGTTATTAGTTGTGTTAAACTTAAGACTTACATTTAGGAGTATTTGTTAGTAAAACCTCTTAAATCGTACTTCCAAACTAAGGACTAATAGTAGTAGATTATAATTTGACTAAGGACCTCTTACCTCGCTTCCCTGTGGGATCGATAAATGGGACTCCACTAGAGCCTTGTATTACTTGAGCGATACGTATACTTGCGTTTGAAATTGTGACTTTACAAAATTATTATAAATATATAAATTTGGGTTCACAAATTCTTGCATATTAAAAGTTGCATCAAGTTTTTGGCGCCGTTGCCAGAAATTCAAATCTTCTAGTGGTGGTGTTAAATTCTTATATTTTTAAGCATATATAAAGCTCTCGGCCATCATTCTAAATTTGGAGGACATTTTGGAACAAAAAGAACTGCATATAAGATTTTTCAAGCTAGATTTTATTGGTCTGCTCTTTTTAGAGACGTTAATGATTATATTAAAACATGCAATTGATGTCAACGAGAAAGAAATATTTCTAGAAGAAATGAAATGCCTCTAAATTACACATTAGAAGTTCAAATTTTTTATGTGTGGGGATTAAATTTTATGGGACCATTTATGCCTTCATTTAGAAATTTATAAATATTACTTGTTGTTGATTATATGTCTAAATGGATTGAGTCTATTGCTATAACTAGATATGATGCTCGAAGTGTTTCAAAAATTTTAATTAAAAATATTTTTACAAGATATGGAATGCCGAGAGTAATATTTACTGATGGAGTATCTCATTTTAGAAATAAGAGAATAAAAAAATTTAATAAGAAATATGATTTTATGCATAGATTCTCTACTACTCATCATCCTCAGACTAACGGTCTACCAGAGATATCAAATCATGAAATTAAAAGAATCTTAGAAAAAGCAGTATATCCCTATAAATTGGATTGGTCTGCTATATTAGATACTACATTATGGACATACAAATCTTCTTATAAGATAACTATAGGAATGTCCCCATATAGACTTATTTTTGGAAAACATGTCACTTACTAATAGAATTGGAGCATAAAGCATTTTGGGCTATTAAGGAATTTAGTTTTAATCTAAAAGATGCTGGTGAGAAAAGATTATTGCAATTCAACGAACTTGAGGAGATTGGAAATGAAGCATTTGATAATGCAAAAATCTATAGAGAGAAAATGAAAATATGGCATGATTGGAAGATAATTAATAAAAGGTTTGAACTTGGAAAAGAAGTTTTATTATATAATACAAGATTGAGATTATTTTCAGGAAAACTGAAATCTAGATGTTTAGGACCATTTAAAGAGATTAAAGTCTATCATTATGGAACTGCAGTTATTAAAGATCCTAACACTGGAAAGATATTTAAAGTTAATGGGCACCAATTGAAACATTATTATGAAGGGCACATACCACAATTTAAAAAAGTTTTAATATTAAGTCAACCCAACTAAACGGATAGTACGTCGGGCTGACGACGTTAAACCAAGCGCTTCATGAGAGGTAACCCATACATATATAAAAATATTTATCTATGTATTACTATTTTGTTTGATAAGTGTTTTATATATTAGGACATAATAATCCTATACAATTTAATATAATATAAATTACGACAAATATTGCCATTGGAGGAAAATTTGGAATCGAATTGAACAAAAAATGAAAAGTCTCAATTTTGGCCTCTAGCACCGATGACACCCGCTAACTTGACCGTAGCGCCGACAGCGCCATCGGGAGCACCGACAACTCCATTGGGAGTGTCGACGACGTTGATAGCAGTTTGACGGTTTCGCACAAATTTTGGGGGACTTTGGCTGGATTTTGCTCTGTAACAACCGTCATGAGGTGTTTCTAAAGTCCTAAAAACTGCCTTGGATGACTAAAAACTTCCTATTTTTTTATTCTATGGCTTTTAATTCCATAAACACTTTCAGGTATGGAGTTTTTAATAGAAGAAATTTTATCAGTTTTGACGCATAGAGATTATATGATAAAATTATTACAAAGAAGATATTAATCAAGGAATGAGGCTTTGTCAATCATGGATTGATTAATCCAAGTTCTCTGATTGATAAAATCATTGTACAAAGACGATGAGAAGTTCTGTGCTACACTACCACTGCAGTTTTTGTATCAGTGGTGAAGGAATTCTATGCCAACTTACATGGAGTTACCCAAGGAGTAGTCTACGTACGAGGTAAGGCTGTACCATTTACTCTGGCATGAATTAACTAGTTGTATATGATAGAAAACGTTCTATTCTATCATTATACAAATTTTATCCCTACCACATATTTGATGCAAGATGTCTATAATTTTCTGATGGATGAAAGCGATATTTGGGAAATGTGAGGTGAGGGATATGTTAGTTTCTCTGCTTCATCACTTAATCCAATATCAAAGTAGTGGCATTTTTTCATTTCTGTAAAATTACTCCCTACCATGAAGATTAATAGAGTCACCAAAGAAAGTTCTATTTTAAAGTATTGCATTCAAATGGAAACCCATTGATATAGGATCTATCATTTTTAAATATGTTATGGGTATTATTATGAATGGGCCAATTTATGGACTTGGGCATCCTTCTACAATTTTCCTACTTTGCAGTCGATCTCAAGTTCCATATGAAAGTTGGGAAAAAGTTTTATTGCCTTGGGAGCCCATGGTTCCTATTGATGATAATTATGTTGGGAATGGGAATGAAGCATTAGATGTTGTTTTGGATCATTCGTCACATGCTTCAACTTCATTGATGCCACCAACATTTAGAAGTTCATTTGCTTTGGAAAAGAAATTGAGGAAAACTGAAAGAGAATTTTAGTGTATTACAAATGCTATAGGAGATCTTAAGTACATTTTCGATCACCTATATTGGAGGATGAAGGAGAATTTTGATCATACTAGAACATTTAAATCAGGATTAGTGCGGATGTTTAAGGAAAATTGATGGATTGAAGAAAGTTTGATTGATCAATTCCCGTACCGACCCATCTATAATCTATACATTCATTACAAGTCTATGGGAGATATCAGAGGAGGAGAAAGTACTGAAGATGAGGCAAATTGAAGAATTTAATCTCTCTACTATTTTAAAATATTTAGGTATTTAATGTAATTGTGTGGATTTAATTTAATTTTCTTTGTTTTAGAATTATAAACTTTGATTGAGTGTATAGTTTTGTGTTAGCGTTTAGTTTTGTGGCTTGATTTCGACACTAATTTTTTATTTAGTTTCCTATATGAGTGTAAAAGTGTGATTAAAAAAATGTATTTGTAAAAAGCGTATTTTCATAAATAAAAGTTAGTTTGTTGTTGTTTGTGAAAATGATTGTTCATGAATATGTTTGTTTATGAATTATTGTTAGATAAAAATTTGTGTTTAAAAATACTAAAAAGACTTTGGAGAAAATTGAAAAGAAATTGAAAATTGAAAAAATCAAAAAATGGATTTTTTAGGCCTTTAGCACCGATGGTGCTAGCATGGGCGCCGACGACGCCCTCTACCCGAGAACAACCTAAACCCCTTAAAATTTGCGATTTGAAAGGTGAAACACCATTTTTACCTTTTGAGTCACCTTCAACCTCAAATTTTTTCACCTAGGGCTTGCATTTGCTTGGATTCGGGTCGATTTCAAGGCAAAAAAACTTTGGATTTCATATTCTCTAGGTAAGAGCTACACTTTAAACAAAAAATTTTAGATTTTCACAAAAGATTTACTTCACATTGCTGAGATCCAAAAATTTTGGAGTTTTTTAAGAGATTTTGAGAAAATCCTTTGGTGAAGAACTTTTACTTAGTAGATTTAAGTTTAAAAAGTTTTACATTGTGATTTTCAAAATTTTAGGAATTTACAAAAATTATGGAATTTTCAGATTTTTATCAATTCTCTTAAATTTACCATGGCCCTGAGAATGAGCAAAGAAAAAAAGAAAAGTAGATTATGATGAACAAAAAATTATAAGCTTTAAGGCTAGTGCTCGAATCAATAGTCTCCTTGAAAATAAAAAAGTGATTCCCGATCGTGAATTTAAGAATCCGGGTGGAGAAGTCGAGCGATTGATCAATGCTCGGTTGTGGGAAAATTTCTGCTATTTTTCTTTCAGGCTTTTATTAGGGTAGTGATGGAATTTTACGCCAATTTTACGGAGGCTTTTGATGATTTTGTTTTTGTTTGTGAGAAAATGGTGGAGTTTTCTCCAACAAAAATTAATGAGTTTTATCAGTGGGAAGATGTTTACAGTTGCCAGTATAAATCATTTTTTGTTACAAATGAGGCCTTGGATGAGCTTATTTCTTTTTTTATAGATGAAAGAGGAACTTGGAAAGTCAAGAAAGGTGTTAAGGTAAAATTTCCTTTTTCTATGTTTAATGTAGTATCTAAGGCCTGACACTTTATTTTTGGAAGAATGATACCGATAAATCATCATAGTGAGGTGACCAAGGATAGATCCATTATGAACTTATGTATTCAGCAAGTGATGAGGATAAATTTAGGCTCTGTTATTTATATGAAAACTCAATCTATTGCTTTGGGAGAGACCACTGGTGGTTTGGCACATCCTGCAGTTATTTTCACACTCTATGAACAGACATGAGTTGATTTTAGACCAGAGGAGGAAAGAACTGAGCCTTTAAAACCTATTGGACTTGCTAACATAAAGAATTATAATCTCATGTTGATTGGAGATCTGGAAGTAAGACCAGAGATATTCCTTCCACTTCTAAGACCCCTACTTCTAGTGACCCTACTCTTTGAGAACGGATGGAGCATATCATGATTCAGCAGAGAGATATCTTGAGAATGGATCATAGAATACAAAACATGGATGCCAGTGTTGACAGTATTTTTGTTGATGAGTTTCCCGTAAGAAGCTTTCAGTCACCGGAATCAAAATCCTGTCGCCAGCCTCAGAAGGACATTTTAATATTTTGAAAAATATGAAATCAAAATGACCCCATATTTTTCATAGTTTAAATGAAAGAGCGTTGTACCTCAAACCCTGTATCTATCCCAAAGGATAAACACAAGACTTGAGGATGAGGCTCGATCAAATAAACTGAGAAATTAAGCCTAATCAAAAGGAGAATCAAAAGGCTCTTCTAAGTGTGACTAACACATCCATATGGCAATCAAGCCATTAAATTAAGCCTAATCAAAAGGAGAATCAAAATAGGTTCAGGAAGAGGAGGAGTTCAATACTTTTTCTCTGAGAAGGGAAGATTCAATTAGAGGTGCTCAGCTTGCTTGTGAAGGTCCAAGGAGGCTAGGGATTAAGCCTGTTGCTTTGGTGAAAGGCCTAGGTATGAGTTTGATCAAGCTCAATTTCAGGTGTTGGTCTAGAGCTACGCTAGGAGCTTTGTTGGAGGGGGATTTGATGGGGCTTCTTCATCTTTCACTGTGGTGATTGTGTGGGTGAGTTTAATTTGGCTTTGGTGGAGTGTAGAAGTGTGGAGAGCTCTATCCTGTCTCCGACAAGGTTTTGAGCTCAAAAATTGAACTCCGGTAAGGGGATTCAGGGCAATGTGGTGGTTGGGTTGCACTGAGGAGGTCTCAAAGAGGCTCTAGGAGTAATTTTAATGGCTCTCTCTGAAAAATTTTTAGCCCTCTCTCCATGACCGTGGAAGTGAGGTTTTTATAAAATGGGCTTTAGGGTGGTTGTCATGGCCAATTGGGGGGGGGGGTGAAAATGATTGCTTAGGTGGAGGGCAGAGAGGATATAAGATTTAATTTGGATGAGCAGGCCTCTAGGTTTGAAGTGGGTTTGATTCCATGGGGGTGGCTCTCAGTTTGGACATTTTCTGGCCACTAGGTCGGCCGGCCAGGCTAGGGGAGGTGGCTAGGAGGTCAGGTGAGCCAGGGGAATATGCCACAACAATTAAATGGGTTAGTGTTTAGCTTTTGGCAAAAATAGTTTGAATTGGGTTTGATTCCATGGGGGTTATCCTGGTTAATAAGGTTAAAAATTTGGCTGTGGTTGTCTTTGGTTGGCCAGTTTGGCTAGATTTGGTCAACTTTTGATGAAGGGGTCCATGTAGCTCAATTTGGCTAAAGCTTGGGTTTTGGGCTAGCTATCCATAACCTTGAGCCCAATTTATTGATCAAAATTTTGTAGATGATTGTAATGAATATTTTTGGTGAAGGATTGAAGTGATTTTTAGTTCAATTGGAAGCTCAATTTGAAGGATTTTGAGGTTTTGGTCAATTTGGGCATGTTGGAATAGACATGGGCTTAGGTTGAGCTAGGCTTGGAATTTGGCTCCATTGAATGGTCCAAATGATCAATGGAGATGTTATGAAGATTTTTCATGAAGGAATGGAGTAGAAATTTTGGGTATAAAGAAATCAATTTGGTGGAATTTTGAGGTGTGGCCAATTTAGGGAAAAATTAGGGATTTTTGGATTTTGTTGAAATTAAATGAACATGAAGCTTCACCAAGGCCAATTGAAGGTCAAGTTTGATGTTTAGAGATTTTATGAAGAGTTTTCGACATAAATTGTGGCGAATTGAGTGGGCTATGGGTTTAATTTGGTGAGATTAGGTCATGTGACCAAAATTGGGGCTTTGAACTAAATCAAAATTGGGTTCAAAGAATGGGCCAATTAAGCTTGGATTTGATTTAAATTAGTCACATGTAAGGTGAATTTAAGTTTAGAATTGAAATTGGCAGAAATTGGGACCAATTTGATGGACATTTGAGATGGATTTGGGGAGATTGTGCCTTTTAAGTGCAATTTGGGGGTTTTGGACAAAGATGGTCAAATTAGTCAAATTGGGTCATGTGGTAGTTGATAAAAATGAAATTAGGAATATTTGGAAGGTTTTGGGAATTTTGGGATTTTTGAAATTTTGGGCTAAGGAGGGGTATTTTGGTAATTTGACAATTTTGGGTGATTTTGGGTAATTTGGGTATTTTCAAAAGGGTTCAAATGAATTTTGAACAAATTTGGGAATTTTGGGTAAATTTGGGAATTTTTGCCAAACTTAAGGTTTCAAGGGTATATAGGTAATTTCGGGGAGTTTAGAGGTAAAAGACCAAGTTGGGTATCTTCGGTAGAATTGGGGAGCTAACCACCATAAATTAGCCATGGACCAATGAAATCCCATTTGAGTCCTTGTCGGCATTATTTTTGGTTAGAGTTGCCCGTAAGAAGCTTTCGGTCACTGGAATCAAAATCCCGTCCCCTGCTTCAGAGGACGTTGAAGTTTAGAAAAGTATGAAGTCAAACTGACCCCATATTTTTCATAGTTTAAATGAAAGAGCGCTTTACCTAAAACCTTGTATCTATCCTAAAGGATAAACACAAGACTTGAGGATGAGGCTTGATCAAATAAACTAAAGAATATGGGACATTCGTTTGGTCTACAAAACCTTTATATTTGCCGACAAGTTCCCGTATTTAACATAAAGAATTAAATAGGGTTTATATTAAGCTTGGTTAAGACATGCTTCCTGTAAGGGCAAGCCCCTATAGTTAATTACATCTTAAATGACAAAAGTCACATAAGAAGACTCTCGATAAAAATCAGGAAATATTATCTTCAAGGAGTTTCAATAGGGAAGGACTTTTCAATGAGATCAGACGTGGAGGTGTGAAAGGGGATTGGTTCAAATTTGGAATAATTAGTTGTAGAATCCAAAGGAGGAAGAACTATGGGATGTCATGGTTCTAGAGGAGAACCTGGGTGACTTCCCAAGATATCCTAATGTTTGGCTTTAGTTTTGAGGAGAAATGTTTAAGTGTTTCATTCTGCCAATTTTATTAGTTAGGGCTTACATTCATGTGAAACTGTCACACAGATAGCCTCGAAGATGTGAAGATTTAGATAGTGAAAAACAACAACCTCGGAATCCTAAGGCGAGTTAGGGCTTATTGTATAATAGAGCTACACAAATACTTAAGGATAAGGTGAGGATTTACGTTGCATAAGCAAGCAAACTCGAAGTCCTATGGCTTTGTTGTTTAAGTATAAGGAAGGAATATTGGTTTAGCTGGGGAAGACAGGTTTTGCTTTTGAAGATGGTCGTACTGCCCACCATGCTAGCTCCAAGCTCCTTGCCGCGATGAGTTTGAGTTTTCTAGTGTGTTAAGTTATGATGTCAAATCAGGTGGCCCTATGGTTGAATTTCTTTCAGTTTTATGGTGGCATATTAAAGTTGATTAGAGCGACACTGGTTAGGATCCTATGGTTCCCTCGTTCCGGCACCAATATTTTCTATTAGATCCACTTAGTTCAAATGAACTTAGTAAACTCAACTTAATGAGTTCCAGAATTTCATTTAGACCATGACAAGCCTCCTTAGCAACTGTAGGTTACCTCCTTCAAGAAATTCCTGATCATCCGATAGAGACATCTTAATCTAGTTGCAAATGTAGTTTTTTGTGATTTTTGTGATTAAAATTTGAGTTGTTTTATAATTCGAATATTGTGGGGTGGATTTTATCTTGGTTGATTTTAATTTTGGTTTTGATTTTGGTTTTGTGGCTATCCTGATGGTTTTAGTTTTCATGCAGGGTGGCATCATTGTTTAGCATGCAAATTTGTAGGTATAAAAGTAAAATATGAAAGTACAAGAAAGACAATGCTAAAAACTTAAAAGCATACCTGACCAGTCTTCTCGTTCCACCACCTAAAACTTAAAAGGCATGTTAAGGCAGTTTATATGAAACATGGAAGTAAAATTTTGATGACCTACCTAACCCTAGGTCATATCTTGGTGGGTTCCTAGGAGTTTAAATAAGGATGATGTTGCCAAGCAAAATATATTAAGTTTAGTAGATCTCTGAGGTATCCAACAAATCTAGAGAAAGAAGCAGGTCCGTGCTACTCTCTCGCTGCCTGGTGGAAAGTCCCGCGTTCTTTTAAACTTATTATATTGCTTAATAATTCATCCTATGAACACCCTAATTCTCAATGAACTTTAATGTCTCAATTATCCCTAAGAATAGGGTAAATATCATTTGTAATTTAATTTTTAATATTATGCGGGTGAAGTCGCTTAAAGAGGCAAGTTAGTGTTATTGGAACATTTAGCCAAATTTTTGTCCTAATTGAGCTTGTAATGTTTGAAAGATGTTTTAATTTTCAATGATGTTTACTTTTCTAATCTTTATTTAAATGAAACCTGATTTAGCCTAAGTCACTACTAAGCCCTTAAGACCTAGGTGAGTTTCTCAATTAGTTTTGAAAATATTAAGCTTTAGGTGGTCATAATTCATGATTTTAATTTTATTTAAAAATCAAAATAGGGGTATTAAATTGATTAATGACTTCAAAAGTCATATCCCTAAGCCCTAAGTTCATTTTATTTTAATAAACTTCCAAATTTTAATGATTTAGAAATTTATTAATCTATCTTTTCAATTTGGAAAGTCAGGTTAGTTTCTACCAATTAACCCCTTATGTTTCAAACATCCAAATTAAGATCAAAGGTTACCCATTTCCCTCTTTAAAATTAAGCCTAAATGTTGATTAAGGCTAAATTTCCAAAATTACATATTTGCCCCTAAGGCTCTAACACCTCATAATTTGTCAAATTCAATTCTAATGAATTTAAAATTTTTTATTATACCTCATTCATGGGTCAATTAAGACATGAGAGGAGAAAATGTGATTTTTGAAAATTAATTTAATTTATATAATTATTTTTATGCAAAAATAAGATTTTTCAAAGAAAATTTTTGACTTGACCAAGGTAAATCCTAATCCCCTAAAATTTTTACTGGAGGTAGAATTAGGCTAGAAAAGCCTTGGGACGAAAATTCATAATTTTTTGAATTTTATTTGATTTTTGAGAATTATTTTAAGTTCTGGGGTATTTATTAAATATAAAAAATTTTAAATGGGGAAAATTAGTTTTTGTATTTTTGAAAAGTCTTACTGAGATCAGAGAACTCAGAGGAGAAGATTTTATATTTTTTTGAGTTTTATTTGATTTATCAAAATTATTTTAGTGAAAACTCATTTTTAGCCTTTTAAAATTATTTTTAAGCTTTAAAATTCAGTATCTTTATAGAGAAAGTTAGGAAAAATATTCTAATTTTTACTAAGTTCTTAGGAAAAAAATTAAAACATCTTTCACATGAATTATTATTTTTGTGATTTTTATGGATTTTTAATTATTTAAATATTTAAAATAGGTTAAAAATTAAGTTTTTATTTTAATTTTATTTTATTTTTTAAAAATGTCCCTGATCACAGAGAACTCAAAAAACTAAGTTTTATAATTTTTCAAGTTATATTTTAATTATTAAAAATCATTTTGGTGCTAAAAATGTTAATTAACTTGAGAAATTAATTTAAGTTATTAAATGAGCTTAAAGTGCTTTGAAATTTTTATGGTGAGTTCTCTGGATCCTAAAAAATAGTGGAGATAAAAAATCAAGTCATTTTTTTGTTTATATTTTTCAAAATTAATTATTTTAGTGTTTTAGGGTTTGTGAAGATTAGGTTTATTTTGAGTGACTTGACTCATGAGAAATTTTGCTAAAGGTTTTCTTCTAATATTAAACCTTTGAAATTTTTTTTGGATTTTTCTAAGTAACATGCTAATTTCCATGATTAATTTAACCAATAATGTAAATAAACTTGAAAAATATGATTTTCTGTCTAGGGACCTCGTATGACTTTGGCAAAATCAGGGAATCTTTTGCAAGATAGAGGCAACAACATGCTAAAATTTCAAGCCATGGTGATATTACTACATGCATGGAGAATCAAAACATCTAAATCAGTATTTAATTAATTAAAAAATAAAATATGAATCACATGGACTTAAAATTATTTCCACATTGTTTTTCTCTGTTCACTAAGCAAGAGGGTGTTTTTATTTTTTTTTTATGATTTTTCTACACCAAGATATGAATTTTTTAAGTTAAGGGTTATTTTCTGAATTAATTAAATCCCTATTTATCTATTTAAACGCACGGTCCCACATCAACCTAGGGCGGCTCAGAAGCTCCACGCGGCGTGCTCCTATTTGACACCGCCGTCCACCTCAGCGCTGACTCAGCCCACGGTACATGTAAGGAAGCGCTGTCCGGCTCGATCTCCTCCGTCCATTTGATACACGTGCAATCGGACAACTCCCCGTCATCGTCCCCGATAGAGTGATCCCATGATCGTCCACACTAAAACCCTAAGATCTCAGCCTAAACTCAACCAAATCACCTCGGGTTTGATCCTATGGACTCGTTTAAGTGAGACGAACATATCTATATGATAATCATGTAATTAAATTAAGCCTAATTAAATGAGGAATCAAAATAGGCTTGGGAGGAGGAGAAGTTTTATGCCTTGGCTTTGAGAAGTGAAGCTTCAATCAGAGGCTCTTGGCACGTTCGTTGGGGTCCAAGGAGGCTAGGGATTGAGTCTTTGGTCTTGGTGAAATGTCTATGTATGATTTCGAACACGGTCGGATTTGGGTGTTGATCTAGAGCTATTGTAGAGGTTATTTCAAAGGGGGATTTTATGGGGCTTTGGCTTCTTTCTTGGTTGTGAAGGTGTGGGCACAAGTAATTGAAGTTTGGTGGACTCTGGAAGTGTAATGAGCTCTGTCTTGGTTTTTGGCAAAGGTTTGAGCTCAAAATTAAGTTTCCATAGTGGAATTCATTAGGGGAAGAGGGTAGGATTGCACTGAGGGAATCTCAAAGAAGCTCTATGAGAAGTCTGGGGGACTCTCTCTAATAAATTTTTAACACACCTCCCATGGCCATGGAAGTGCATGGAAGTGAGTTTTTATAAAAACGGCCATGAGGTGGCTCTCTGAACAAATGTTTGGGTGTGTTGTGGTGCTTAGGTGGAGAGCAGAGGAGCTCTACAATTTGATTTGGCTGAGCTGGCCTCTAGGTTTGATTTGTATGAAGTTCCATGGGGGTGGCTCTCAGTTTTAAGCTCCTCCAGTGACTAGGCTGGCTGGGCATGGCAGAGGGAGGTGGCTAGGAGCTCAGGGCATCCAGGGGAATCTGTCAAAGCAATTTAATGCAATGGGGCTTAGTTTTGGTAAGGGTATCTTAAGGATGTGCATTTTTGGAAATAAGATCCCTTAATTTGGGGGACTTTTGGTTCATTGCTTAGTTTAGGTTNTTTTATTGGTTCTCATTTGTATTTAAACACAGATTAAGCTTTAAGTTTGCGAGATTTTCTATTTGTTTTTTTCTCTTTGGCGCCAACCATGTATATTGTTTCATTTACGGAGCTCTAGATTGGCCTATATGACAGCAAAAAATATTACTGAATTCATTTATTTGTTCCTTGCTTTTTGATTTGAAATTTGATGGATTGCAGTATGCAAACATTTTTTTTTTATGTTCACTGATTTGTCAATTCTTTTTTGTACTAATTTCCAAACATACTTGCAGAGCTCTGCCAAAAAAGAAACATGACTTTCAGATGTAGGCTTCAGATGATAAAACNGCTGTTCTGTATATTCTGAAGAAGGATAATCTTGTGCACAAGGTATTTGTTGAAATTCGATTTGGAAGATTGTTTGCTGTGGCTAAACCTCGGTCCTCTGTATCATGAATTGACTTTAATTTTTTTTCTTTAACTTTATATCATAAAAACTATGGTTTTAAATTTTAGAGTTGAATTAGTTATGCCCGCATATTCACCCAGATTCTTCTTTCGCCATCTATAGATGACAAAAAGCCGGCATAAATTTTAGTCTAGATGCCTTCTTCTGTGTCTGAAACCTTTAAAAAAAACCTTTTTTTATGAATAACTTGGTTTTCCTTTTTATTTTAAACTTAGTTTTATTTTTATTTTTATTTTTTTGTGAAATTGAAATTATCCNAGGTCCTGCTGTTCTGTATATTCTGAAGAAGGATAATCTTGTGCACAAGGTATTTGTTGAAATTCGATTTGGTAGATTGTTTGCTGTGGCTAAACCTCGGTCCTCTGTATCATGAATTGACTTTAATTTTTTTCTTTAACCTTACATCATAAAAACTATGGTTTTAAATTTTAGAGTTGAATTAGTTATGCCCGCATATTCACCCAGATTCTTCTTTCGGCATCCATAGATGACAAAAAGCCGGCATAAATATTAGTCTAGATGTCATCTTCTGTATCTGAAACCTTTTAAAAAAACCTTTTTTTATGCATAACTTGGTTTTCCTTTTTATTTTAAACTTAGTTTTATTTATTTTATTTATTTATTTTTGTGAAATTGAAATTATCATCAAATTTCTAGTTTCTGGTGGACTAAATTCCAAAGTTATTTTAATTATTTTTATATTGGCGCAGTCTCCATATGTGATTTCTGAGTTTTTTATTTTATTGGTTCTCATTTGTATTTAAACACAGATTAAGCTTTAAGTTTGCGAGATTTTCTATTTGTTTTTTTTCTCTTTGGCGCCAACCATGTATATTGTTTCATTTACAGAGCTCTAGATTGGCCTATATGACAGCAAGAAATATTACTGAATTCATTTATTTGTTCCTTGCTTTTTAATTTGAAATTTGATGGATTGCAGTATGCAAACATTGTTTTTTATGTTCACTGATTTGTGAATTCTTTTTTGTACTAATTTCCAAACATACTTGCAGAGCTCTGCCAAAAAAGAAACATCACTTTCAGAATTAGGCTTCAGATGATAAAATTAATCACTAATAACAATCGATTCCTCATTTTTTTCAGAAGCACAATTTATTTTGGACTGAGTTTATGAAAAATGAAAGTTTCAACAAGAGACGTTGTTTTTCTTTTCATATTTTCCTAATTTCAATCGCCAGCCTTTTCTTTTTAAATGATTATGTAACAATAATACAAACAAGTGAAGTTTTATTATTTGATTTCAATCTTCTGCAGCTTGTATCATTTGCAGAAATACCAGAATCACCCATGTTCACGGCTACTCATAGTACAGAAGGTTTGAATGTCAAATTAATATAATTCATTAGGATTCNTTTATTATTTGATTTCAATCTTCTGCAGCTTGTATCATTTGCAGAAATACCAGAATCACCCATGTTCACGGCCACTCATAGTACAGAAGGTTTGAATGTCAAATTTATATAATTCATTAGGATTATGCTCCATAAATAAGAATCTGTTTATGGCTCCTCACATACTTAGACAAAAGCCAATTACTACCTATTATTTCAGATCTTCATGAACAAGAGGTAACTTGCATTGATCCAAATCTGAGTCCTCTTGAAAGACTTAAAGAAGCCATGGATTGTCTTCCAGCAAGTCTAGAGACCACTTTAGAGACTGGTTTCAATCGCTGGACTATTCAGGATTTCTCTAGAGCTTATAGTTCTGGAGAAACCACCCCTATCAAGGTACGTCCATCCCAGAATAAGAATTTGTGTTTCGATAATTTTCCAATGACTACAGTAATTAAGATGTTTTCAAATTTATTCATCTTTAGCATGACTAATAGTGGTGGAATCAGAGAAGGCCTATAGTTTTGTTCTCATCGCCCTTAAGATTTATCTTGTGATGCCCATTCATTTGAAATCTTGATTCCGCCGCATCCTTCATAGTTATTACATATTTGAAAAACTTATTTAATGTTTACTTAGTATTTTTTAATGTTTCTCATAGTAATTAGTGGTTATGTTTAGCTTCACAGCTGAAACTCAAGAGAAAAACAATTAGGAAGATTTACATGCCTATCACTCAATTCCTATGTATTTATATTTCTAACATATATGCCACCTTACTAAGCATGAAAAGGTGTATTTCAGTTTTTAAAAGCTAAAAATAGCGGTATTTTTGATGTGATATGAAAGATTTAGTTGGAAGAAATGTAAAAAACAAAATTTTAGGTGTTTGATAATTAAAAAAATTGCAATTAGGTGGTATGTATGTAAATGCTCTGAAATAGTTATTAAGTAAGGGACTCGGTTTAGAGCAAGCTTCTTAGATCAGATTCTTTCCCTCATTTTCATTAATGGAAAATAGTTACATGACGACATTGTGAAAGCTTAATGAGGTACTTTGCAGGTAGCGAAGAGATTTTTAGCTGCTCTTGAGGAGTCCTCTGCTCCTCACCTTCAAATGTCTTTCTTCATTGCTTATGATGCTCAAGAAATTTTAAGGCAAGCCACAGAATCAACACTTAGATATGAAAAAGGTAAATATATTAACCCTCAATTCAGCATTACAGTTGGTACTAAGCTGATTTTTATTATTGCTCATTTGGTTGCTTCAACTTCAGTCTAATTTCTATTCTACTAAAACCTTCTAACTTCTCTTAAAGTAGTGATTTTATTTACATACATAGAATTACTGAATAATAAATCATCTTTCTTTTAATATCATATTTTATATGTACAAGCAGCCAAATGAGCCCTTAAATCTTAGATAAGTTAACTAGATGCATTATTGATTTTTAAAACTACACTCTTTTGTTTTTTTTTAAGTGCAATCTTAAAAGATCCCTTTAAAATATTTTTTTGTGATTTTGAAACGTGTAAATCATATTTGATATTTTCTTGCATCCAAAGCTCGTGACCTTTCTATATAAGGTTAGGCATGCAAAGTTGCAGAATGAGTATGGTCACCCAAGCTTTTTGTTGTTTGCCATTTCGTGTTGAGCTCATTTCAAACTCCATCATGACCCTAATAAATTTATGAAAAATATGTTTGGGGTCCACATTCTTTTGGAACAATATTTATTGGTCCACCTAAACACTTGAGTAATAGCATTGTTGCGGGATTTAGCATTTCTCCTACATTAATGGTCAGATAACAAAAAAATTCAAACAAAACTTTAAAAATAACATGATGTCAACATTTAATTTCTAAACAAAGGAAAAAAGAACTGTTATAAGCTAAATGGTTAGATTGAAGTGTCCATGGAAAAATAAGAGGCCTCAAAGGATTTTACAAAATATTAGTTGTTGGAGTATTATGTTTTTTTCATGGAAGGGTCGGACATAAAGCAATTGTGCATTTATCAAGGAAAAAACATTGCTTATGGATCAATATTTTGAATAAATTGCATTGAAGGTACACAGAATTATAGCCAGTTATACATAGAAGGAGCATATAGTTAACGCAACTTAGCATGCTTCTTTACGAAACTCAAACAAGTAAAATTCCACAATTATCAAGAAAACACATAGTAATAACTAGCAGTTGCAACTATAAGGAGCACATAATTAATGCTACATAGAGAAAGCAGATTAAATTGCAAAAACTATCAATATCCATAAAAAAAAAAGGTANCCTCAAATGATTTTACAAAATATTAGTTGTTGGAGTACTATGTTTTTTTCATGGAAGGGTCGGACATAAAGCAATTGTGCATTCATCAAGGAAAAAACATTGCTTATGGATCAGTAGTTTGAATAAATTGCCTTGAAGGTACACAGAATTATAGCCAGTTATAGATAGAAGGAGCATATAGTCAACGCAACTTAGCATGCTTCTTTATGAAACTCAAACAAGTAAAATTCGACAATTATCAAGAAAACACATAGTAATAACTAGCAATTGCAACTATAAGGAGCACATAATTAATGCTACATAGAGAGAGCAGATTAAATTGCAAAAACTATCAATATCCATTAAAAAAAGGTAAAAAAAACCAGAAACTTCGCACATCTTAGAGCAGTTTAAATTTTTGTTCATAAAAAAATGTGGTGTTTGCACCTCTGGATGCCCTTTCTAAACAAGTGAAAAAATGTTGAAATACTTTCGTGTATTTTTTTTTTGGGCAATTTACGCACATACCACCCACTTCCTATGTGTTCACGNTTGTTCATAAAAAAATGTGGTGTTTGCACCTCTGGATGCCCTTTCTAAACAAGTGAAAAAATGTTGAAATACATTCGCGTATTTTTTTTTTGGGCAATTTACGCACATACCACCCACTTCCTATGTGTTCACATATCTAACACCTAAACTTTAATTTTAACATTCATACCAACAATCTTTCATATCACGTCATAAATATCAATATTTTAATTTTTAAAAAGTGAAATGCACCTATTCATGCATAGGTAAGGTTGTATGTACGTAAAAAAACTTAAATTTAGGTGTTAAATACATAAATATATAATAATTAATTGGTATGTATGTAAATTTTCCTCTTTTTTTTATTATCAAATTAACATAGAATTTGGCTTCTTGAAGAATTACGCACCTATTCATGCATAGGTAAGGTTGTATGTACGTAAAAAAACTTAAATTTAGGTGTTAAATACATAAATATATAATAATTAATTGGTATGTATGTAAATTTTCCTTTTTTTTATTATCAAATTGACATAGAATTTGGTTCCTTGAAGAATTATGAGAAATGACCTCCCTACCTGTGTTCTCTCACCAGGAACTCCTNATGTACGTAAAAAAACTTAAATTTAGGTGTTAAATACATAAATATATAATAATTAATTGGTATGTATGTAAACTTTCCCTTTTTTTATATTATCAAATTAACATAGAATTTGGCTCCTTGAAGAATTATGAGAAATGACCTCCCTACCTGTGTTCTCGCACCAGGAACTCCAATTTCAGTACTGGATGGAGTTCTAATTGCTGTTAAAGATGAGATAGATTGCATGCCCTATCCTACTACTGGTATTCTGCAACTTCTTGTTTTATCATTTCTTTTGTTTTATTTTATTTTCTTTGCATGTTTAATTGTTTCTGTGCTATAGTTTTCTTATGCAACTGGTGCGTGCAGGAGGAACCAAATGGCTGCACAAGGCAAGGCCATGCACTGAGGATGCAGCCTGCATCAAGAAACTAAGATCTTGCGGTGCTATATTTGTTGGTAAGACGAACATGCACGAACTTGGAGCTGGGACTAGTGGTATTAACCCTCACTATGGGTAAGCTATGATTTCTTTTGCCATTAAGTTTATCCATTCTATTAAATTTATGAATTATATAGTTGGTCTTTTTAATCTATTACAGCCCAACGAGAAACCCTTACAACATTAATAGGGTTTCAGGCGGCTCCTCGAGTGGCTCCGCAGCTACTGTGTGCGCTGGACTTTGTCCAGTTGCACTTGGTGTTGATGGTGGAGGTATAAATTTTTATTGGTGTATAAATGATTCATCTTAAAAAGAACCTCTTTTTTTTTTATAATGCCATGATTATGGGATATCAATTATGTTTTGAATAGTTGGAGAGTGAAGACCATGAGAATGGAAAAAAAATAATTCACAAGAAATACACCACAAAAGAATCATGAGAATTTACATGGATTAGCTAGATCCATCTTCTTTCACAACTGCATAGAGAGATAAAGGTTCACTAGTCCAAAAATGAAAATGAAATATAAATATTTTTTCTTAGCCTTAATCTCTCTAGTATTCTACCATATTTGTCTTATTCCCTCTACAAGCCTAAACATCCTCCACCGACCATCCTATCAATCATTGGCCCTCATGATAGTGGCCAGTTTTCTCATTTAAGAGCCTTTGAAACATAGCTGTCGCCTCACCCTCTATGAAGAAATCCTTCTGTATGATAATATCCATGATAACTATCAACTTCTGAGCACTTCCATGACCTTCTCCTTTCCTCATGGTTAAATGAACAAGAAGAATGAGTAATTTCATGCAACCATTAATCTTCTCTTATTTAAGAAAGCAACATGTGGTGGTAAGTATGAAGAACTATGAATGCATAGTAATCTGATTTTGATCTCCAAAAATCTTAAGATATGAAAAGCAAAATTAATCTAAAATTACTGGTTATTGTTGTCACGTAGTGGGATTAAGGCTTTGTTATTGTTGTTGTTGAATCTAAAATTGTGAGATCAAAGTGACAAAGGGAGATTGGACTCCACCCCTCAAGTGAAATGCTAATCATTAGATACCACTTGGTTTTTCGGCCTATGACATTAGATTTTCATTTTTTTTCCCGTTACTATGGCAATTTAAAGTTTCCTTCACCTTGATGACAAAATAACTCAAAAATAAAAATGTTCTCGAGTTTGGCAATCACTGTTTAAATTTTAGTTGGGGCATTTACATACATACCGCCCAATTCTTATGTATTTACATGTCTAACACCTAAACTTGCATTGTACATTTACACCATGAAAATCTTTCATATCCCATAAAAATACAACCATTTTAATTACTAAAAAATCAAATAATACCTTTTCATGCATGGATAAGGTGGCATGCATGTATGTAAAAATTGAAGCTTAGGTTTTAGTATGTAAATACATACGAATTGAGTGTTATGTATATAAAGCTTCCTTAATTTTAATCATTGTGCCAAAGACATGCTCATGTCTACTTATTGCTTATATAATGCCTCGTTACTTTTACCAGCTTGAAAAGTATGTGGTCAGAGGAATAAATTGCGAAAAATAGCATCATACCAATCATTATATTTCTTAGTTAGCCTTCTGATAAACTTTTAATTGAATGACTTCTGTCANGGGTCAAAAGGGTGTCCAATAATCAATACCAGAAGAGCAATTCTTTTACTGCTATACGAAGTCAAAATGGTTGTTCTAGCTTGAATGCATCTCATTATGTGTGTGTATGTAAGGTGTACCAAAAAAAAAACAAAAAAATGAGACTACTCAAAAGTTGTTTGTTGATTTTTTAGAAATTACTGTCCTCTTTTTTTCTTCAGTGCTTTCCAGCTAAGAGTTTTAGTTTGCGCTGTCATATTTTTTAAGGAAGATTTACATTCATAGCACTCCATTCTTATGTATTTACATATCTAACACCTAAATTTTAATTTTTACATATATCTGTCACCATACCTACACAGGAAAAGTTTATCACTTTCTACAAGTTAAAAGTGATATTTCTTATGCTATGTGAAAAATTTGTGGTATAAATGTAAAAAGCAAAATTTAGTTGTTAGATATGTAAATATATAGCAATTGGGTGGTATGTATGTAAATGCCCCTATTTAAACTGCTGAGATGAATCAGCAAACCACAGATTATAGATAAATAGTGGATTAAAGATGACATGCAAAAAAAATTGCCTGAAAACAAATTCATAAATTATAGTTAGCCTGATAAGCAACACCCAATAGAGAAGAATGTCAAAGAAGGATCCAATAAATTATAAATGACAGATGATGGTTATGCTGTCATTATTTACACCAGCAGCTGTCGCATCAATTATATACAGGTAATATGCATCTTAAGAGAATGAATTTTTTATTCTTATTTAATGTTAGAAAAAAAATTTATTTTATGTGGTTTTTATTTTTTTTTTTTAAAANCTCCACCGACCATCCTATCAATCATTGGCCCTCATGATAGTGGCCAGTTTTCTCATTTAAGAGCCTTTGAAATATAGCTGTCGCCTCACCCTCTATGAAGGAATCCTCCTGTATGATAATACCCATGATAACTATCAACTTTTGAGCACTTCCACGACCTTCTCCTCTACGCATGGTTAAATGAACAAGAAGAATGAGTAATTTCATGCGACCATTAATCTTCTCTTATTTAAGAAAGCAACATGTGGTGTTAAGTATGAAGAACTATGAATGCATAGTATTCTGATTTTGGCTCTAATAATCTTAAGATATGAAAAGCAAAATTAATCTAAAATTGTGAAATCAAAGTGGCAAAGGGAAATTGGACTCCACCCCTCAAGTGAAATGCTAATCATTAGATACCACTTTGTTTTTAAACCTATGACATTAGATTTTCATTTTTTTTCCCCTCAATATGGCAATTTAAAGTTTCCCTCACCTTGATGAAAAAATAACTCAAAAATAAAAAGTTCTCGAGTTTGGCAATCACTGTTTAAATTTTAGTTGGGGCATTTACATACATACCGTCCAATTCCTATGTATTTACATGTCTAACACCTAAACTTGCATTGTACATTTATACCATGAAAATCTTTCATATCACATAAAAATACAACCATTTTAATTACTAAAAAATGAAATAATACCTTTTCATGCATGGATAAGGTGGAATGTATGTAAAAATTGAAGCTTAGGTTTTAGATATGTAAATACATATGAATTGAGTGTTATGTATATAAAGCTTCCTTAATTTTAATCATTGTACCAAAGACATGCTCATGTCTACTTATTGCTTATATAATGCCTCGCTACTTTTACCAGCTTGAAAAGTATGTGGTCAGAGGAATAAATTGCGAAAAATAGCATCATACCAACCATTATATTACTTAGTTAGCCTTCTGATAAACTTTTAATTGAATGACACTTCTGTAAGTGTTCAACCTTTACATCTCATACATATATCCCCGTTATCTATCTTGAATAAGGTTCTGTGCGTATGCCTGCCGCTCTTTGTGGAGTTGTTGGTTTCAAACCAACATCAGGGCGTTTTCCAACCTCAGGGTTAGTAAATTCTTTGTTCCTCATAAGCACATGATATTCTTATGAGCATTCAAGAGGTTAAGCCAACATTAAATCACGTTTCATTTTCAGGGTTATTCCTCTAAATTGGACCGTTGGAATACCAGGAATCCTTGCAGGAACCGTCGAAGATGTTCTTATTGTGTTAGTGATATTCTTCCCTGCATTTTTCTTTTGTTTAAACAAATTCTTTGACCTTATTGATTCTGGAATGATAACATGTTTAAGTCTTAAACACCAAAAATATTTCTTTATTTCAGTTATGCAGCTATTGCGAATGATGTTGCTATGTTCCAACCCAAATCACTACTGGTGAGAAAATATAAACCCAATCTTCTCTTATCTCAGCAACTCAAGATTTTACTCATGTTGCCTTTAATCTAAATCAACTAGATAATTAAGTCACATGCGGAATGACATCGTGTATTTGTAATAGTGGTGCAAATGAGCTAAGTTTAGATCAAAGTTAGAGCATCATTGATTAATAGAGTTTGAGCTTAATTATACAAGTTCAGGCTTGTCATTATGAAAGAGAAACAATATTATTTAAGCTTTAATAAACTAACAAAAAGAATGAGCATTTAGGAGATAGTTTATATAAATCACTTGAGATAAAGTGTAAAATATCATTTTTAAGCATTTTTATTAAGTTAAAGATAAATTCTTTAATTTTAATGTACTTTGAGTGTATTTAATATTATTATTATCATTATTATTATTATTATTATTATTATTATTATTATCATTATTATTATTATTTTAAAACAACCCAACTTACGAGCTAACGAGTTGAGATAGGGCTAGTTTGAGCTTAACTTGTTAGCCGATCGAGCTAAGTTCATGAGACACTTGTCAAACTGAGCCAAAGCCAGCTCATGATCCAGCTTGGCTCCGCTACACCCCTAATTTGTAATTCTCTCAAGTATACTGATATATTTTTCTAGAATATAATGCTCATTTCAGTCATGTTCTGAAAACTCTGTTTCCTACTTTGATGTAATCATCTCTATATTTTCATTATTTGTTTGTTTGGGACAGCCTGAATTCAATCTTCCTCAACTAAAATCTTCACACTTGCTGGCTAACCTTAAGTTTGCCAAGTATAGAAAGGTCAGTAGCAGAACATATATAGCTGTTTCATGGTTCTTCCATAAATGTTCTTGTCTACCAATTAACTCTTCCTTACATGTGCTAGCAGAGTAAAAACATATATTTTCTGGTTTTTAAAAACTTTTTTGGTAAAACAGTGGTTTAATGACTCCTCAGCTGATATTCAAAGCTGTTGTGATAATGCATTACAGTTGCTATCCAAGCATTATGGATGGAAGGTAATATTTCTTCTGAAAAGATGCAGTTTTGTCTTTATTCAATTAAGTTAAATCAACATACAATTTCTAGTATGTAATAGTTGAATAACTCGTGAATAAAATTTGTATTGATTTATGTAATAATACATTATTTGTGGGGTATGAATCTGTATATTACGCATTCAAACTCAAAGCATCAGTTGTTATGTGCAAGACTGTGGATGTGACCATACCGGAGATAGAAGAAATGCGCCTTGCCCATTATGTGACTATTGGATCCGAAAGCACTACTTATTTAGCTACTCACCTTGAGAACATGTATGTAGCTACATGTTTTCCTAAATTAAAATTAGTTTTACAATAGAAACTTTTATTAATCTTCATGTGATTTTAGAAGCCATGGGGAGTTGGGTTGGGACGCTAGAGTTGCTCTTAAAGTATATGGCTCATTTAGCAGCAGAGATTATCTCAACGCACAGAGAATAAGGTAAAATACTGCTTTCTGTTCTGTATGACGACCTCATTAAAATTTTATAAAACAAGATTTCAGTTTGATCATTGTTTTCTGTCTATAATTTTGGTAAATTTGAAATTTATTGCTAATTTTTTCATTTCACCCTTAATATTTCTCAAGGAATCGTCAGATGCAATTCCATAAGGAAATTTTTAAAAGAGCAGATGTTATTGTCACACCTACAACCGGGTATTAAGCTTGAATCTTGCTTTCCTATTACAAAACAGGGGCATTTACAGACGTAGCCCACAATTCTAATGTACCTACATATCTCACACCTAAACTTGCATATTTACACACATACCACTCAAATCTTTAATATCACATCAAAAGCACTATTAGCTTTTTTAAAAAAGTAAAATATATCTTTTTATGCATAGGTTTAAAGCACGAAAGTGCTATGTATGTAAATTTGAAAGTTTAGGTGTGAGATATGTAAATGCATAGGAGTTGTGTGCACCGTATGTAAATTTCCCTACAAATTATTATTTAAATTGGCTTTCAAGCATGAAAACTAAGAAATGTCCTTAACTTTCTTATATTTAAACAATAGTGTGACTGCTTATCCGCTTCAAAGTGATGCTTTCAGCACCGGGGAGCTTGACTACATAAATGGAGGTGTATTGAATTTCAAATGAATTAATGTTTGCATTTTCTTCTATTAAAGTTATCCATGTAAACACATTTGTAGTATTTAATTGAACTAAAAATATGGTGGTTCTTTGTTTATTTATATACTTTTGGCAGCTGCGCTTGTAAGATTCTCAATAGCTGGAAATTTTCTAGGGCTGCCGGCTATTACTATCTTGGTAAGGACCATTAAGACACATGCCATATAAAATATGTTATTGTAGAAACATAAGTGGTAGACTCATGCCTATAAACTAAGAGGCCAATTGAGAACACTTTTATTTTATATTTTGTATTTTCTTTTGTTTATGTTCTAATTTGAAATAAAAAACATTTGAATATTTGATTAAATAATTAAAAAACAATCAAAACATCTAAAAGCTATTTTGATTATTTTCAAAAACCTGTTCATTTATTTTTAAAAATATAAAAAGAAATATATATAAAAAATATAATAAACAAACATATTTTTAAAAAATAAAAGNAGAGGCCAATTGAGAACACTTTTATTTTATATTTTGTATTTTCTTTTGTTTATGTTCTAATTTGAAATAAAACACATTTGAGTATTTGATTAAATAATAAAAAACAATCAAAACATCTAAAAGCTATTTTGATTATTTTCAAAAACCTGTTAATTTATTTTTAAAAATATAAAAAGAAATATATATAAAAAATATAAAAAAAACATATTTTTAAAAAATAAAAGAAAAAATAGCAAAAACAATAAATAAAATTAATCCCAATTAAATTCTCAAGCTTTTGGATTAAAAATGAATTACAACTTTGTTTATTCACATTCCCTAACACACACACATGCTTTCTTCTTATTTAGAACAAGTGATTTAATCAGTTAAAAGTTTAAACTTGTGTTTTTAATAGGCTGGATATGACACTTCAGGCATGCCAATAGGCTTGCAATTTATTGGGAAGCCTTGGTCTGAAGCTACTTTGCTCCACCTTGCTTATGCCGTGCAGGTAATTAAACCAAAGCTTCTGTTATGGATTAATTTTGGATTCTCTTTATGGAGCAATTTTTCCATACGAAGTACGTACGCTGCTCTACGTGCGGACTTCCGCTAATATGCCATCAAGTGGAGATTATTGTGGGGTTATTGACGTAAAACCGCGAAGGTATTGGGTGTTTATTGGGATGTTATTGTGGGGGTTATTGAAATGAAACAACGAAGGTTATTAGAGTGGAACGACGGAGGTTATTGAGGGCTTATTGCGGCTTTATTGGAGTTAATGCTCCAATAACCCTCAATAACCCTCCCAAATAACCTCTGCATTACCACTCCAATAACCTCTGCGGTTCAACTTTTATTTGTTTTAGGTGTGTCTGATATAACACACATGACGGCATATTACTGGAGTCCGCACGAAGACCTTGATACNCCTTGCTTATGCCGTGCAGGTAATTAAACCAAAGCTTCTGTTATGGATTAATTTTGGATTCTCTTTATGGAGAAATTTTTCCATATTAAGTACATACGCTGTACGCTGCTCTACGTGCGGACTTCCAGTAATATGCCATCAAGCGGAGGTTATTGTGGGTTATTGACGTAAAACCGCGAAGGTATTGGGTGTTTGAGGACCACGAAGGTTATTAGAGTGGAACGACGGAGGTTATTGAGGGCTTATTGCGGCTTTATTGAAGTTAATGCCCCAATAACCCTCAATAACCCTCCCAAATAACCTCTGCGTTACCACTCCAATAACCTTTGCTGTTCCACTTTTATTTTTTTTAGGTGGGTCTGATATAACACACATGATGACATATTACTGGAGTCCGCACGAAGACCTTGATAAGTACTCCATATGGAAAAATTTCTCCTCTTTATGGATTTGGAGAGACAAAAGTTAAATATTCTTGGCCTTTGCTCTTCTAGCTTTTATTAGATTCTATTTGTTATCAGGGTTCACCCAAGCAAATAAGAGATTGCAATTAGGGTAGCTATATAGTATGGAACTGAGCCTTTGGTGGTAAAGTCACTTAATAGGCAAATTATCCGTAGTAGATGAATAGAATTTTAAGATGCGTATGACCAAACAAGTTAAACTAGACCTTAATAGCTTAAACAAAATTGCATCCTGCAGCTTAAAGGTTACCAAAAAACTTTTCATTAAATTTCCTTTCCATACTATTGCCTGCCACGAGTTAGATCTGCTATATGCGNATAATAGATGTTCCTGTGTCCGTGTCGTGTCGTGTCCACGTCTCCGTGTTCTTATCCATACAACATAGGTTTCAGAATGATACTATTATCGAGAAAACACTCTTGCTTATGTAACTTTGAATCAAACATATCCTAAATAAAAGTTGTTTCTACCCAATAGATTTCAAAACTTTTAAAAAAAAAATATTCCATATCTTCTGTTGTTCCACTTTCAGATAGCTTATTTTCAAGGTAGTATTTCTTCATGTGTTATTTTAAAATCATCAAGTTTTTCACATTTTTGTCTTTTACAAATTGTTTAACCATTTCTTTTGGCTGTTTATTAAATTTTCTGATACGATGGGCATCAGATACTAAAAGTTAAATGCAAACGTAACATGAATGGGATTAAGCAAAACTTTGAATTTATAGAATAGTACTGAATAATTTCCCTAGGCCCTTTCTACGTTTATGCTGGTTATTTTTTTTTTAATTTTTTTTTTTTATTGGGTCAAAGATTGTTACCTATTCTATTGTTAGCCCCTAAATACAGAGAAAACAATGGATTTCTAGTAGAGATAAAACAGTTTTATGTCCTTGTTGGAGTAATCTTGAATATAAATAATTCATTATTGTTATAGATAGCAAAACTATTTATTTCTTGCTCCATGTTTCCGTGGACTCCAAAAATTTGCCCCCTGGCCTCTCAACAAGGGAGTTTTTGTGTGGTTCCAATCAAAATTTTACGGCATATTACATTGTAGATAATAAATTAGCTACAGATTTTGTCATCATTTTGTGAGGATTTTAAGGTCTAGTTTGAGGTTTCCCAAGGGCACAAATCTCTGTGATTAATAACATTTCTCAATAACAAGAGAAATTTTTTGAAAAAGTTATGTCATTAAGGTGTTAATTGCTTAACATATAATAGCAATAATTTTTATTTTAGGTTCATCATTGTGAGCTTAAACTAGATGTTGGTTGGAATGATGATGAACCCAATCAAGATATTGTGATTTTATTGTCCTGGGTTGTTTTTGCCCTAGTTTGTTTAGATAGAGAAGGCAATCAATTCAACTTGACTAAATGATCATTGTTGACAATCATGAATTCTTCAATCTAGAAGGACCTTATAGACATGGTGAATGTATCTAAAGGGATAAATTTAAATCTATCTTAGATAGAGTCAATTTTGCCCTATAAAATGTATTTTATGATTCATGAATCTGGCGATAGAGGAGAACATATGAATTGCAACTATGATCATAATATAATGATATCATTTTTTGACAAACTACAGAGTCAGAATACTCTGTTCATAACTATAACTTCTTGGTAGATTTATTTTCTAGCCAAATTACATGGACAGAGGATATAGGTCGTGTTCTTGCTGGTTTAGATTTGTATCAGTGTAATCATAAAACTGCATTTAATATGATATTGAATTTTTGTGAGCTTATAATAATCTTAGATTTGTCACTTTTGACCGACTATCGTAGCGGGCGAATAGAGATTATTACTCTTATCCTTTAGATGATAGATCTTACTTGGATATTTTATATTTTGTAATATCTTTTTGAAAATTCTATGTTCTTAAAATTTGAGAGTATTTTAAAATTGAATCCCATTTGGGTGAGATTCATTTTCAACACAACTAATATTGGGGCAAATTTGCTTGATATATTTATATTTAAAATTTTGGGACTTGAATATTAAAAATAAACCACATCGGTTAAGATTTTTTTGTCAAAATGTCCATCATCCAAGTTAAATATTTAAAATATTCTGATTTCTCATTTGCGTAAAATTTATTATTGAAATAGTATTAAACGACATCACTCTTTTGGGTGCTTCCAAAGAGAATGATCAAAATGGCTATGCTGAACTTANAATGTCCATCATCCAAGTTAAATATTTAAAATATTCTGATTTCTCATTTGCGTAAAATTTATTATTGAAATATTATTAAACGACATCTCTCTTTTGGGTGCTTCCAAAGAGAATGATCAAAATGGCTATGCTGAACTTTCGAATTTATACCCTATCGACAAGGCAGTTTGCTCAAAGGTATTTATAATTTGATCTTTGAAAAGCTAGATTTGTAAAGTCCAAAATACTTGCACATTATTCAAGATGAATTATATTTTATTTTATATTTATTTTCTTAGCCTGCAACATTCATACATTAAGCTTCAATGTTTAGCACGCTTGTTGGAGCATGTGGGTTAGTTAACCGAGGTTGATCTACACAATGCAGTTGCAATTTTTTCAATGTACTTACGTGATGAACTTTCATGATGTTCAATACATTTTGATAATCATCCAATAATGCTTGCGCAGGAAGTGTTTGATTTGTCATTTACATGTATTTTATGGCATTATATATGAGTTAAAAATAGCTTTAGAATTAATGTGTCCTCAAGTTATTCTAAGTTTTGAATGTTTTCTCAATGTTATGTTATGAAGTTGCGTGCAATCTTTTTTTTTTTATTTTTTTTTTAGAAGGCTTGCCTTGTGTCTGCTTGCAACTATATGTTGCATATTGAAAGATGATTGGCAAGTTAGAATCTTTATCACATATTTTGAACTGTCACACTCACACTCACACACACACACTCTTTTGTGACAATCACATTGAAATCTTATGCAAACTTAGTGATACAGGCGCTAATAACGCTCAATTACGGGCACATAAACAGCGCTCGGCTCCTAACGTTTAATAGCGCCCGGTTCGGGCGCTTCGAACAGCGGGGCGAACGGAATCGCGAAGTGGAGTGGAAGTGGGGCGATGTCTCGCGAGGGTTCGTAAGAGCGGGAGATCTCGTGCAAAGACTGGAGGGATCGCGAGAGTCAGCTGCTCTTTGGAGTGTCATATGGATTTTTGTGGTCTTCCCACTCTCTTCCTTTGTGAAGCTTCCACCGTCATAGGGGAACCTATAAATTGCCATCCCCTGTTTGTAGAGAGTCAGTTATTGGTGTGTTTAGTTTCAGATCTCCTGTATGAAGTCTCTTTCCTCTTTGTGGGTTGTATCCGAGTAGGTGTTGGTGCTTCGGTTGTATCCTCTCCAAGATGGTGATTGTATCCTCCCTTTTACTTTTCCCAAACCTTCTCCTCCCCAATATTCAACCGCCAAACTCTCCCTTCATCACCCCAACATACAACCATTTCCCCTTCCCACAGTTTATTATTGTTGACCCGCCTTACTAGCTTCTTTCAGGCTCCTCCCAATAAACTGCCTCCTGCTGTCGAACACATACAATCCTTTCCCACATGCTGTCCCTACAGTTCCGCACCCACCCTTTGCTACCACCCGCCTCCCGTAGCTGCCGTCATCTCTCCTAGTGATCCCTATCCCTCTAGTCGACCTCCACCGCCCATTGGGAAACATTTAAGAGTGTTTGCTTGTGTCATTGTATGTTTGGATTGTTATTTACTTTTGAGTAATGTTGTTACCCTATTTTAGTATTCATGAAAGTATTTTTTTTTCACTATTTTTCTTACTAAATCCGGTATCACTTAGTGTGATTGTCGCATGCTTTGAATAGTATATTCTAGCTTAGAAAAAAAATGCCCCTAGTTTATTTTATCATTTCAATTATTCATTATAATAACAAATGAAACTGAACCGATTAAATAAAATATAGAATTGAGCCTAACCGAACCAACTTATAATTTATTCGGTTTGATCTTGGTTTAACTGTACTTTGAAATCCTAATGAAGATGTGTGCATTCATTCAATTTGTTAAAGTCTTGTCAATGTTATAAATTTTATATTTTAATTATGAAGTAATGCAATAATTTATTTCCAATTTTTAGTACCTTATTTTCTAACTATAGTATTTTTCTTTTAAATAAAGATGTTTACCAAAATTTCCATCTTTTTCCGTTCATAAAGTATTTGAACTTTCAAAAATCTGTTTTAAAGGCTGTCTAAAGTTGAGAAAGCTTTGAAAACTGTGCCCCCCAAAACTTCAATGGGAAAAGAAGCAATGGTTTAACATGCCTTCTTATTCTCATGGTCCGATCACCTTTGTGCCATACTCGCTGTCCCACTGACCTGTCTTCCACCGCCAACTTCTCCTGCACCACCGCAAGTGCTGATCTCTGGCATCGATGATTGCACAAAAAGGTGCCACATTGTGTATTTTACATTTCACAAGCACTCCTCGTGTGTGAAGCAAGTTTGGGGAGCGGATGAAGCGAGCGAAATTATGAGATAACATTGACAGTCTGCATTTTTTCGGCTACATCTTATCGATGTTTTGCCCAATTAACACCAATACTCCGAGAGCTTAGGCAGCACTAATTAGAACACACTTGCAAAAAATAGGCTGTCTTATTGTTTTACTGGGATCATAAAATTACATCTTGATGAAACAAATGATGTAAATTTAAGATATACAAAGTCCCATGTTCCATTTTAATACTTTTACAGATCATTTCTCACTTAATTATTTTATAGCTGTTTCATCATAAAAATATCAGTATAGTTGTTGCAACCAGTTATTCTCATTTAATTTAACTGCCTCTCTGTAACATACTACTGGCATAACTTATGTTGAAATCCGCCTCTACTGAATCAGTTACCATCACCTTTCAGATATCAGAAACTGCAAAAAGACGAGATAAGTGCGGCTGAAGCAACAAACTTTAAAACATCAAACGGCGCATCGAATTATGTAATTATTGATGAAATTGATATGCTTGATGAAGAAGATATGGATATCAAACATGACAATACTTGAATTTTCACCATCATGAACAACAGGAGTGAAAACTAACAGGTAAGATCTTCCTCTTTATCCACCCAACGTGCACTCTGGTGATATTTTAATGGACAATTTACATGCATACCACTCAATTCTTATGTATTTACATATTTAATGCCTAAGCTTCAATTTTCACATGCATGCCACTCTACCTATCCTCGAAAAGAAGTGTTCTTCACTTTTTAAAATTTTAAAAATGCCTTTTTTCTTTGGTGATGAGAAATATTTGGGTGATATAAATGTTAAAAATAAAGTTTAGGCGTCAACTATGTAAATACATAGGAATTTAATGGTATATATGTAAATGCCCCTGTTTTTACTCTGAATGATGCTAGCATGTCTGAACAAAGGATTTCTCCCCCTTCCATAATCAGAACTTTAGAACTCTCAAAAGCATGATAGATGCTGGAAAAGCAGTGCCCTTCCTAACTCATCCGGAGTTTGATGGGCGCACAATCGGAGGACTTCTGTTAGCATTGATAGCATTTTAACTGAGCTGGTTGTCAAGTTTCAGCATACGGAGGACGACATTTACCAGTAATGCCTCTAATTCTGTTCATATACGACATGTCTTCGTCCAGTTTGTATATCGCAGGACGGGAAATACTCAACTCTCGTGCACCGCAAGCTTATAGATGCTACGAAGGATGACTAGAAGTACTGACAAGAGGCTTACTTGGTATCTATTATATTTTCAATTTAAGTTTTACAAAAACTTCATATTCATTTTAAATTCTCATTCTGTCAAGGGGGATTTTTCCTTCTTTTGCTCTTTATCCCATAAACAAATCTTCAAATTAAGCCTTGTATACAGATTTTGAGGAGAATTCCTTGTCTTGTTACTTGGGGGTGAAAAACTCTCCAAAGATCTTGTTTTATTTGAAAGAACAAGCGCATTTATGTGAAGTTTTTCTGCTTAATTAGGCTTTGATTAAGTAAGGAGTTATTAATGTTACACTTAAAGTTTGATGTTTACATCTTNGGGGATTTTTCCTTCTTTTGCTCTTTATCCCATAAACAAATCTTCAAATTAAGCCTTGTATACAGATTTTGATGAGAATTCCTTGTCTCGTTACTTGGGGGTGAAAAAATACTCTCCAAAGATCTTGTTTTATTTGAAAGAACAAGCGCATTTATGTGAAGTTTTTTTGCTTAATTAGGCTTGATTAAGTAAGGAGTTATTAATGTTACACTTAAAGTTTGATGTTTACATCTATAACACTTTGGTGTTATATATTTATTTCTGAAAATGTGTTTTTCATTTTTAAAATGTTAGTATTAGTGTAAATGCATAGTTTTAGGTGTTAGCCATGTAAATATGTAATAATAGTGTGGTATATATGTAAATGCCCCTAATTTTTGTTTTTTTTTTCTGAAATTTGGCATTCAAATCAAANTTTAGGTGTTAGCCATGTAAATATGTAATAATAGTGTGGTATATATGTAAATGCCCCTAATTTTTGTTTTTTCTGAAATTTGGCATACATATCAAGCAATTGTCCAACTTAAATTAAATATTTTAATTCTAATTATTCGCACTTAAATTAAGTAAAATGACTATAATTTGGACTCGGCAATAGCTTGAGCCGCTTCAAGACAAAATTAATAATTTATAAATATGTTTTTTAATTAAAATCGAATTTAATATTTACACGTATCTAATATAATATTAATATTCCAATACATTTAGAAAAATTAATTATTTTATATTTTAAATAATTAATCTTATAATATGATTTTACTATTGTCTTTCTCAATTAATATTATCTTTATTAATGTATATCAACTGAGAATTCGCCATATAAGAGCTAATTTTAAAAACTAAGCATTTTAATCCAGCTATCACTATTTTAATTATGTTATATAAAATAGGAGCAGTTACATTTATACCACACAATTTTAACTATTTATATATAGATCACCTAAACTTTCACATTTACATAAATAGCACTAATGTAATTATACCTTTGCAAGGTTTTTTTTTTCTGGTACACTATTATTATATGAATTACAATTTAAATAAATATAAATATATAATAGGAAGATTCACTTACATAACACTCAATTCATATATATTTATATATCTAATAACTAAATTTTAATTATATATATACGCGCCACTTTGTCGGTACATTTCGGTTATTAAAAGTGGTGTTTTAAAGGTGATAGGAAAGAATTAGGTGGTAGAAATGTAAGCAATAAAATTTATATATGTAAATACATAAGAAATAGGTGGTATGTAGGTAAATGCTATTAAATAGATTGGCAAGCGCTAGATTGGACAACTGTATTTGCAGGTCTTTATCGTTAATATTAAATACATCCGTGAGATGAGGGGCGGTAGGATCGTGCACGCAATCTTATCTGTTGTCATCTTTCACAAAGTGAGAGAAAATATAAATATTCTCTCTCTCTCTCTCGATCTCGATCTCTCGATTGACAAATATCATGTACGCTCATATTGATAGAGCAGTCTCTTTGAAAGTCATAAGTCTTCTCAAGTTACGGGTTAAAATCCTCCTGTGTGCAGGATGTGTTACTCGAATATTTAACACATCTATGTATCACTGGGGTTGGTCTAATGACCTATGGTTATTCCTTACACACACACATGTACATATTCAATTTTTTTTTTAATTTGATTATCATTTGTACATATGTTTAATGTATGTGATATTTTCTCCAATTATATAGGCATGAAAATTCTATTTTAGTTGAATTAACAAAAATCATATATCTTATATTTTTATATTATGTGACTATCTTTATTCTTAGTTGTGTATTTGGCATTCTTTATTATTATGACATTTACGTACATACAATACAATTCTTATGAACAACAAATTTCTAGAGCTTTGGAAACTGTAAATTAGAGAGTTGTTCAAACTCATTCAAAGAGAGAATATTCGTCCAAGAAGTATTCAATAATCATATAAAAGACTTCTAAATATCTCAAATTTCAAAAAAATAATTCAATTCAAGAAATGAAGTTTTTTGTAATGAGCAAATCATCATTTCTATAATTAAGATTTAGCCACCAATTGTAGTTGGTAGCGGGCTGAGGGCTAGACACAACTGCCCAAAATCTAACACAAACAGATGAGAAATATGCAACAAATGGAGATAGGTTAACGAAGAGTGAATGGGGGACACCAAAGAGTGGCTATTTAAAGGGGATGAGACATTTTATTTTGTTTATAATAAATATTAGAGTTTAGGTATTAAGGATTTAAATAATAACATTTTTATAGTAATATTAGAGTTTAGGCGCTAACGATGTAGATAATAATATTTTAGGTGTAGTTATGTAAATTTCTCTATAAAAATAGAAATAAAATGACTTTATCCTTTTCAATTATCATGTTTAAATCATTTATATGTACTTATGATTAATTAAACACTTATTTAATTAGATAAAAGTAAATTAAACCATTAAAGTTTATAATTATCATGATAATTTGAGTGAATATACTTTTAAAAATTGGATTTTTTTTGCCCTTAATATATTCATAAGAAGGAAACATAATTAGTAGGGAAGCTTCATAATACTCATAAAGAGAAGAAAAAAAACTAATTATGATGTAATTTAAAAAAATTTAAAATCATGTTAAGATCAATATACTCTTTATATTAAATTGATCCCAAAATAATTTAAAATTTGACCAATATTTGATGCTATTTATCCGATCAATCCAAGGACAAATTATTGCATCATGCGTGCTCACATAATTTTGCATCAGAACTCTAATCATGACCTACAGTGTATAGATAGATCCACCCATGTATTAAATAAATTTATTTTACTAATATAGTACAGTTACTAATTAAAGTCATGATGCAAAATACCNATATGATTTTACTATTGTCTTTCTCAATTAATATTATCTTTATTAATGTATATCAACTGAGAATTCGCCATAGAAGAGCCAATTTTAAAAACTAAGCATTTTAATCCAGCTATCACTATTTTAATTATGGTATGTAAAATAAGAGCCGTTACATTTATACCACACAATTTTAACTATTTATATATAGATCACCTAAACTTTCACATTTACATAAATAGCACTCTAATGTAATTATATCTTTGCAGGGTTTTTTTTTTCTGGTACACTATTATTATCTGAATTACAATTTATTTAAATATAAATATATAATAGGAAGATTCACTTACATACCACTCAATTCATATATATTTATATATCTAATAACTAAATTTTAATTATATATATACACGCGCGCGCACGCCACTTTGTCGGTACATTTTGGGTTATTAGAAGTGGTATTTTATAGGTGATAGGAAAGAATTAGGTGGTAGAAATGTAAGCAATAAAATTTATATATGTAAATACATAAGAAATTGGTGATATGTACGTAAATGCTATTAAATAGATTGGCAAGAGTTTGGCGCTAGATTGGACAACTGTATTTGCAGGTCTCTATCGTTAATATTAAATACATCCGTGAGATGAGGGGCGGTAGGATCGTGCACGCAATCTTATCTGTTGTCATCTTTCACAATGTGAATAGGACAAAATATAAATATTATATATATATATCTCTCTCTCTCTCAAATGACAAATGTCATGTGCGCTCCTATTGGTAGAGCAGTCTCTTTGAAAGTCATAAGTCCTCTCAAGTTACAGGTTAAAATCCTCCTGTGTGCAGGATGTGTTACTCGAATATTTAACACACCTAGGTATCACTGGGTTGGTCTAATGACCTATGGTTATTCCTTACACACACACACACACACATGTACATATTCAATTTTTTTGAATTTGATTATCATTTGTACATATGTTTAATGTATGTGATATTTTCTGCAATTATAGAGGCATGAAAGTTCTATTTTAGATGAATTAACAAAAATCATATATCTTATATTTTTATATTATGTGACTATCTTTGTTCTTAGTTGTGTATTTGGCATTCTTTATTATTATGACATTTACGTACATACAATACGATTCTTATGAACAACAAATTTCTAGAGCATTGGAAACTGTAAATTAGAGAGTTGTTCAAACTCATTCAAAGAGAGAATATTCGTCATAAGTAAAGAGTTTGAGATCATTAACTATAACTAAGGAGATTTCAAGTTTATTAGTCACCATAAACGCTATCTAAAGTTAGCATCTAGGCATAAAATCAAAAAAACCAATATTGAGGAATATAAATCCATTGAAACTTTTGTAATTTTTCACCAATAGAGTAAATTGCTCGTGAATTAGGGAGAGATTTCCACACACTAACATTGTAAACTCCGTTCTAATATTGTTATCATTATTGCTTTTAACCAATTCATTACTTAAAGCTCTATAAATCCAAGGAGTCATGCAAAATACATAGAAACATTTAGATAAAGTGGTATATTGAATGAAAAGTAATATTAAAAAAATTGATTTGCAGAGTGTTGGTAGGATTTATATTTCTCTTGTAACGTATGCACTCAACAACTATTATCAGAAAATTGCAAGATGGCTCTGATATGTGAATGGAGTCATAGTTGGCTATTATTACAACACACTTATGACATCTTATAACACTTTATTGCCAGAATCACTCTTAATTATGGTCAAAATATTGATTAAGATTTCCTTATGCGTTATTACATTATTGGGGACAACTATTGTTTATATAACATGAAATTTGATATTGAAAAAAAATTAATTCTAATATATAGTTGTGGTGAGTAGTACTTTAATTAAATTGAACTCTATATTATGCATTACAAAATATATACATCATTTCCTTAGCCAAACAAAGTTTCATGTCTAAAATAAACCATAAATGCTCTACCTTATAGTTGAAAGATGCAGGTAAAAAAAAAAGCACCTAAATTCCTCCAAAATCATTCATCTGATATTTTTGATGCGGGCTCAACAGGTACAAATGTTATCATAAGCAGTCAATTACTATTATCCAGAGAATTTGTTGAAAGCAACACTTCTAAATATTTGAATTTTGAATGACATACATCAAGACCCACATGATGTTAGTAACTAACTAGAAAACCATCAATATATACCATGAAACTAACATAAAATCATTTAAATGTATGTTCATTTTTATTGTAGTAAAAAGTGATATGAGAACCCCAATTTCTTTTAAAAGCTTAGTTCTTGGTGCAAGAACCCAATTGTCTAATTTAAAAATATTGTCCAACATTATCTGTTTTGATTGTTATAGCTTTCATATACAATAGTGATAAACCATAACTATTTTTTAGGCAATATGCCACAATAATTTTTTTATTATATATTGTATTTTATAAGCCACCAAATTAGATGTTGCATGTTGTCACAAGTTTTATGGATACCTATACACAAATGCAAAGCTTGTAATTTTCAACTTCAAATATCTCACCATCAGCGCGCACCAAAACTCTTAATCCCTATGGGCCATCTAACATAAGAATATTCGGTGTTAACTCATGTTCTTTCACTAACTTTAGTTAATTATTTTCTTATCATTGTTTTGAGGAAAGAGAGTCCGTCCCTAAGAGATAATATAGCTCAGAGAACCTCCAACAAGCCCTCTTTCTAGGTTTGTTCGAGATTAAGTTCAATACATGATTTCTCGTATTGTCTTTCAGGACTTACATCCATCTCTATAAAAAGCAATGTCTTTACTAAATTTTTCGTACTCGCGAGTGATACGAGACCTTATGTCCAAGAAGTATTCAATAATCATATAAAAGGCTTATAAATATCTCAAATTTCACAAAAAAATAATTCAATTCAAGAAATGAAAATTTTTGTAATGAACAAATCATCATTTCTAAAATTAAGATTTACCCACCAATTGTTGTTGGTAATGGGCTGAGGGCTAGACACAACTGTCCAAAATCTAACATAAACAGATGAGAAATATGCAACAAATGGAAATGGGTTAACGAAGAGTGAATGAGGGACACCAAAGAGTGGCTATTTAAAGGGGATGAGACATTTTATTTTGTTTATAGTAAATATTAGAGTTTAGGTGTTAAGGATTTAAATAATAATATTTTTATAGTAATATTAGAGTTTAGGCGCAAGGATGTAGGTAATAATATTTTAGGTGTAGTTATGTAAATTTCTCTATAAAAATAGAAATAAACTGACTTGATCCTTTTCAATTATCATGTTTAAATCATTTATATGTACTTATGATTAATTAAACACTTATTTAATTAGATAAAAGTAAATTAAACCATTAAAGTTTATAATTATCATGATAATTTGAGTGAATATACTTTTAAAAATTGGATTTTTTTTGCCCTTAATATATTCATGAGAAGAAAACATAATTAGTAGGGAAGCTTCATAATACTCACAAAGAGAAGAAAAAAACTAATTATGATGTAATTTAAAAAAATTTAAAATCATGTTAAGATCAATATACTCTTTATATTAAATTGATCCCAAAATAATTTAAAATTTGACCAATATTTGATGCTATTTATCCGATCAATCCAAGGACAAATTATTGCATCATGCGTGCTCACATAATTTTGCATCAGAACTCTAATCATGACCTACAGTGTACAGATAGATCCACCCATATATTAAATAAATTTATTTTACTAATATAGTTTTACTTTTACAAGTACAATTACTAATTAAAATCATGATGCAAAACTGTATAAAGAGTGCGTGGTAGAAATAATTTTTACAATTCGCGGTCAAAATACTATCCTAAATTGCCGAATTTGGAATCCTGGGAAAGGCTATTATCGTAAAATTAGCATTTTCCTTTCGAAGCCGACCAAAATCTCCCCTCCTACATGAATATATATATATATATAAGAAAAAAATAACCATTTAAAAGGGAGGGTACACGCGGCGGAAGAGCAGAGCAGGCGAGAGATACAGAATCCCGAGTTCGTTTGAGTTCTCTGCACTGCCATTAGGGCTTGTGCTGTCCCTTCTCAGACCAATCTCANAAATGATTTAAAAGGGAGGGTACACGCGGCGGAAGAGCAGAGCAGGCGAGAGATACAGAATCCCGAGTTCGTGTGAGTTCTCTGCACTACCATTAGGGCTTTTGCTGTCCCTTCTCAGACCAATCTTGAAGGTGGAGGAGAGAGAATGGCGAGTTACAGGGCGGAGGACGACTACGACTACTTGTTTAAGCTTGTGCTGATCGGTGATTCCGGTGTCGGCAAGTCTAATCTTCTCTCTCGGTTCACGAGGAATGAGTTCAACCTGGAATCCAAATCCACCATCGGTGTGGAGTTCGCCACCAAGAGCTTGAATGTCGACGGCAAGATTATTAAGGCTCAAATTTGGGACACTGCCGGTCAGGAAAGGTCTTTCTCTCCTCTCTATCTTCTATCGTTCTATTTAGTGGCACCTTGAGTAGATATGCTAACATTTCTAAGATCAGATCTATTCATTTTGTTTTTTGTGTTGACTGGAGTGGTGTTTGAAAGGAAATTTATGATCCAACTATCTAGTCATTCTTTGTTTGAATTAAAGTTATGACTTGAGCTTGGTCTGTCCTCGGTTGCGCCAGCTGTAGATCTGATCTGAAAGTACTAAAATATATCTGTCAATGCATGTGCATTCGTATATGTAATGCAGGTTGTTATATATTTATATCTATGTATACATATTTATGTTATTTAAATGTTTGACTTTATCTTATATTGGACTAAAAAGTATTCATAAGATATTTAGAATCATTTGAAAATTGATTGGGGTATTAGGTTGCGTCCAAATCTGGTCAAAATTGATGAACCAGGCTTGGCTTAAATGAAGATAGTATAATCTACTAGATTTTGGATCAAATGGATTTGATCCAATATTGAGTTGCGGTCGAATGGGCTCATGATTAGGTTGTTCACAGCCAATCTTCAGATTGGCACTATGGATTTCACCTTTGTAATTTAGATCTGATTTTGTTTCTGCTTGTTGTAATTTTTGTTTAAAAGTTTGGTCTTCGAGTTAAGTTAGTTTTAGTTGGTGCCATTGGAGAAATATATTGTTCTTGATTATTTCTTTCAATTAGTTAGAAAATGTGGAATGGATTCTTGTCTTAACTTGTTATGGTAACTTAATTACTAGATTGGATCTTGATTATTTTTAATCTAGGCTATTTATCTCACCTTGCAGCTTTATTCTAGCTTGTTGTGGTTTTATGGGTTGTTTTAGTGAGTAAATTGTTTACTTACGTAATACAGTTTGTGTGCTTAATCTGTAGACAAAATTCTTACGTTGAAAAACCTTTTGTTCATTTCCTTCACAAGCTCATCACACTTGTATTTCTTTTCCATGGGTTGCTTTTACAATGAATTTAAAGTAACCCATTAAGGATCAACTAGAGAAGTTAAGCTTCCATTTGATTTTGCTGTGCTTTTCAAATTACAAGTGTATGAATTTATAAGAAATATGTATTTTCAAGGGAATTCATCTAGAATGCATCATGTTTGGAGTATTTTAATTAGCTTATCAAATTAAGATAATTTTTGAAAAATATAGAAAACCAATACAAAAAAACACTTGTAAAGTGGGCACAAGAAATTACATGATAATTTTTGCACAAATATGAATTGGAAACTCCTAACAATGGAGTTCCAGAAGGAAGACAAGATAGTGGTGCTTTGCGGTGACCTTAGTTTGTGCAAGGCCTTGGTGACACACAAGTCCATGGATAGGACAATACATGACACAGGGTTGGATTGTTGATCGAGTTGCATAGCATTGAAGAGACACATAATACTGAGTTGGCAAAGATTCCGAGTTCGATTCAACAACTTTTGCAACAATTTGTAGAAGTTTTCTAGTTGGCACGTAGATTGCCCTCTTGGAGAAAACACAAGCATGCAATAATCGTAAGACCGAGGCTTTCTCCCATCCGCGCGTGCCATTGCTACCCCCAGAGTTTCATTTCAACGTTAACATACCTGGTTGATTCATCTTTTTGAAGAGGAGTCGATCAAATTAAGGAGGTGGAGTCTAAGCTTCTTGTAAACATAAAAGATCCGTTGACGACGCTTTACGATGATCCAAAAAAATACCATTATCATTCTTTGTGGAAGTTATAGAAGTGCCTTATATGAAAATTTTGGGAATACAATGTGTTTGGCATCAGAAATTGAGACATTGTTGTGGCTTACAAGTGGAGAGTGGATGACTACAATGTCAGAACATTTTAGCATGGATTGAGTTAACAATGTAAAGCATATTCTCAAGTATTTTACAAAAAGAACTATGTCTCACTTCGAGCATCGAGAAATCTCATTTGTATGGTAATACAAATACGCAAATGTTGTATTTGCAAGAATTCAAGGGACATGGTACATCTATGGGTAGGCTCAATTTCTAATGCAGTTGTTGATGCCGTCCAAGGCAATGGATCAATCCAGGTCTGTTCAGTGGGAGCACTAAAGGTGCTGCAATTAATCAAAGATTGGAAGAAATCGTGCACATCAAGAATATGGTTATACCTATATATTATGTTTTATGCATTGAGCACTTCTGAGGAGAGATGAAGGTATGGAATTTCTCTTGGAGCCTCTTGAGTTAAAAGAAGTGTAATATGAATCTGCAGATGCGAAAGAAGTGCTGATTAAATGAAAAAGATTGCGAGATCATAACGCAATGTGGGAGCTATACGACTTATTCCAACAACAAATTTCTCTCTTCCACCTCGAGGACAAGGTATATATACATATACTAAGTTTAGAAAATGTTAGGCCGACATATAATTAGGGTAATATTTTGGGAGAGATAGCCTACCTCTCTTGTTGTAGGTAGCTATACGACTTATTCCAACAACAAATTTCTCTCTTCTACCTCGAGGACAAGGTATATATACATATACTGGGTTTAGAAAATGTTAGGCCGACATATAATTAGGGTAATATTTTGGGAGAGATAGCCTACCTCTCTTGTTGTAGGTATTTATCTTTTATGTATTCAAGATTATATCATTTTGATTTAGTACTGACGAAATATAATATATTATTTTTGCTCTAATCCCGGCATAAACTTATCTTGTTCCTATCAAATTCCACTAAACGCTTACTATTGCAAGTCAAACTCCATCACTTTTCAAGTAGGTGGTAAAATCTTCTTAACTCGTATTCTCTTTAACTTGTAATAAATGAATTACTTGGGCCCTCTTTGGGATCACTTTCCGTTTTATATTTTTTGTTTGTTTTCTTTTTGTTTTATATTTAAAAAAAATACATTTGGTACTATTATTATTATTTTTTATTTTTAAAAACAAAAAAATGTTTGGTTATGTATTTTCTACAATAGCAATAACAACCAAGCCTTTATCCCACTAAGTGGGGTCTGGTACATGAATCCGTTTTCTCCATTGTGTCTTATTGAGTGTCAAATTTTCATTGAGATCAGTTTACTACACACCCTTTTTTTTAAAAATATTTAAACATAAGGGTCTTTACATACAAATGACATATTTCTTATGTTTTTAAATATATGCCACTTAAACTTCTCTTCTTACATCTATGCCATCCTGCTTTTTCTTTTAGCATTCCCAACATTTATCCAGNTTCTCAACATTTATCCATAAAATGAACTAAATGTGATGTTTGGCCTGATGGGTGATGAAATATAAAATCAAGAAAGAACAATTTTCATAAAGTTGAAGTTGTTCTAATGGGTGATGAAATATGAAATCAATATCTCAAAGAGCAGAGGATATCTTAATGTAGTGTATAGATTTCAGTTTGCTGCCCAAAGCATCAACAGTTTCGACCAATGCGGAGGGTATAGTCGTCGGGATGGAGGCTAGCGTGTCATAGAACGATTGAGCTTGACCTTCATGTGAGACTTGTTGATGACACAAAACGATTGAGCTTGATGAGAAACAAAAAAATGCAAAGCAACAATGGGAACCCTGGATGTGTCGCTGACCAAAGAAGTTGTGGGGGAGCAGGGCCGAAGGATCACCATGGGGGAGCTTGGTTGAAGGAGCGAAGAAGGGAAGGTGTTTTTCCTCTTTTAAAACGAGTCCCTTGTGTTTAAAAATGAATATTTGAAACACAAAGAAAAATGACAAATAAGCAAAGTTTTTCTATTTGTTTTCTATTTTTTGTTTTTTTTAAATGATCCCAAATAACCCCTTATCCTTCACAGGTTACAAAATCCAACTTTTCAATACAAGAAATGTCTTTTTGAATAGTATTCCATTGTTTTGGTGGTGATTAAGGCTAACTAATCTCTATAAATACAAGATTGAAATACGTAATATAAATTACTTACAAAGCTCTTTTATAGAGATTGCAAGAGAGAGGCCACCAGGAAATCTCTTTTGGAGTTTGATGAACAGTTTGATCCTCCTTCAACTTTTCTCAAAATGAAACCAATTAAGCTCTAAAGATAATGGGGTAGATACAAGAGAGGTGTTGAGGCCAAAATAACCTCCACTGGATTTTCAAAGGAGACAAAAAATTCACTGGCGGACCATAATAAAGAGAGTTGTCTTTGATGGTTTGGTCCCATTAAAAGTTGTCATCTGTGATCCGGTTTGGAGAGTATATGTTTTAGATTCGATTTATGTTAACAAAAGCAGGATTGACCTAAAAATAATTGGGCATATTGTATAAAAACGATCTTAATTCATTAGAATTGAATGAAAATATGACACTCAATAGGACGCAATGGAGAAAATGATTCATGTAACTGACCCCACTTAGTAGGATAAAGGCTTGTTGTTGTTCTTGTTGTTGCACAAAGTTCGGTGGACAATTTCATAAACTTGTCAAAGGGTTTGATAGACAATAAGGAAGACATCGGGCTTACTAAACTTCAACAAAGGGACCTGAAATCGTTTATGCTCTTGGATTCAAAGTGGGGATTGCTCTAAATGACTTACTACCACAAGTCAAATTGTTTGTCCTCTAATAGATGGGAAACTTTCACAACATAGGGTCTCTTTAACATGATGGCAAGCAAAACACTCATCTTTCACGGGTTAGACAACTTAATTTTCAAAACTAAGAAATATCTTCCTCCAAAATTTTCCTATAATTTGGTGGTGATTAAGGCAACAATTAGTTTAAATAGTCTCTACAAATACAAGATTCAAATATGTAACTTATTTTGCATATGGAATCCTTTTGTAGATATTTTAAGGGACTACCAAGAAAGATTTTCTAGAATTGGATGAACATTTTGACCCTCTTTCAATTCAACTCAAAATGTTGCAACTAGTTAAGCTCTAAAGTACCATGTTTAATGTAATCATTTAAAGTGGAGAAGACGAGATATATATAAGAGAAGTGGTCGATGTGTCAAGCTTGTTAAAGGCTTTAATAGACAACTAAGGAGGCTTCAATAAAACAATCTAAAAATGCAGAAGATTCTCCAGCATCCGCGCATAATGCCGAGCAAGATAAATAAAATTAAACTCAACAAGCTAAAATATAACCAAGTTGTTTAGAGCTCTTTCTTGCCAACAAGATAAAAGATGGACATGTATGTGGGCACCCATTTGATATGCAACTGATGGTAGAGCTAGATTTTCAAGACCTTCTATAGCCTGAACAAGATACTTCAAAGCAAGCTAAAGAGGACTCTCCATTCGTTGAACAAAAAACTGTCAAATAGAAGATTTGATCAAACTTATTAAGCCTTTCAGTAAAAAAAAGAACATATTGTTGATATTATGAAATACTTGTGGGCTTGATTGTTATGCTAAACTCATAAGAAAATCTCAACTTTGATTTTCTTGTATTTTTGAAGGGAATTGTTTGTCTCAAAAATATTATAATATGCTTGTTGGTTAGATTATTACGTTGAACTCCTAAGTTTTCATCTTTGATTTTTATGTTTTCTTGAAAAGAATTGTTTGCTTCAAAAAAGAAAAAAAAAGATGCCTTCATCTAGAAACAAATTTTATGGAGCTGGCATTTAGCATATGCCAATTGCAGGGATCATACGAGCTACTACGAAGAAACTCACGATAGCAACTACATCGATTGTCCAATCATTGTGGGCTTTTTCAAATCAACAATCAACAAGTTATGAGGGTGGAATTTTATGCCTCTTACATAATTGAATTTGAGGGATCACACCAACTCTATCTTGCAAAGATTACGTCAACTTTGATGCCTTCATGAGCTCGTTCATTGTGATTTTGATAAACGATAAAGTCTTGTAGATTGTCCCATATTTCTTAATGAAGTGCTCAACTAATATTGATAGGGCTGTAAATGAGCCAAGCCTTCGTTCATGTTCAACTCATTCGAAAGTATGGTTGTTCGTGTTTGGCTCATGTTCGAAATTGTTGGCTAAGAGTTTGTTCGTGTTCAGTTCGAATTTGTTCAATTTGTTTAATTTTGGCCCGTGTCAACTTGAAATGAGCTTGATTAAAAAAAATATTATTCTAAACAATTTTTATTATAGAAAATACACATGTATGAACCAACTTTAAAGAATTACATATTCACTATCAAGCTGAAAGGATGAAAGCCTAAACAAAATGTAAAAAATATCTAGGGCCTCACCAACTGGCTTCAAGCGGAAAGAGTATTAAATAGTCATTGTTTTACTCAAAATAGTCGAAACACTAAATTAAACCAACAACACAAGTACACAAGTTGGGCTTAGGTAAACAACTAGGATTCATTGCTATAAAACCTTTCATCTAAATGAAAACAACGTAATTAAAAACTATTGTGAAACACCGTATTTCACTGAAGAAATAGTTTAAGAATTAAGATTATCACCATTTAGGAATGAAAGAAACTCCTAAGAGATGAGAAGAAAAGAACTGTAGCGGCTCGAAGCCTCTACTCGAGAGATGCTGTCAAAATTTATTACAAGTGGCAAGACAAAAAAAATACTAGAGATACACCAAAAGCACAAACCCTAGAAGGAACTGAAGGAAGCTAGTCGTTTCGCTCTCCTCTCACAGCTTGAAGCCTTGAACAAAAACTAGGGTTTCATATGAAATAAAGGCTTTAAGCCTTAAAGGGACTCTATCGAGCAGCCCATAGTTGTTTGCTTAAGTGGACGACTTGGATTATATTTTATGAGTTTCTCCTACACGACCGGATGCACTGCACGGTTTGCACCACACCGGTCCGTGAATGACAAGCCAAAACAAGTCGAATGAGCTTATAAGTTACAATAAAAAATTTAAATTATAAAATATTGATTATTTAATTATTTTGATCTAAAACGATTGGAACATGACCAAACAACTTTTTGTTTGTGTTCGAGTCATTTATAAATCACGTCTAGATTTTTTTTGTTTGTGTTCTACTCGTAATCTTATCGAGCAAATCAAATTGGAACTTTATATCGAGCCAAACACGAGCTATTTGCAAACGACGAGCTGTTCAAATAGCCTTAGACTGATCGTAGTCTTAAATGCTTTATGCAAAGTGAAAAAAAAGAAGGGAGTAGGAAAAAAAAAAGATAGGATTAGTCTTATACATCTTGCAAAATTTTAAAGTAGTTGCTTATTTAGTATGACGGCCTGGTAACGAGTGCATTGCTGATCCTTGATATAGCCTCTGGCATCAAAAGGAAAAAAAATAACCTTTGGCATCAAATGGGGTCAACAACTTTCGGGTGCCATGAGCTACTGGTTTGGTATCTTGATTTCATGCCATGATCCTAAACAACATAAATAAAATAAAATAAGAAAAAAAAACAAACATAAGAAAAGAGAGAAAAATAAAGTTTTCGCAAGTCTTTCTATAAGGTAGGGCACATTTTTAATATTTTCGTATCAAACTCCTTTTAATTCTTTTTTATATATATTCATGCTTAGGTTGAAATCATGTTTTGCTTTGAAATCTCCAATGAACTAACATTCATCTTGGTTGATAGCGTGCTATGCACCAAGATCCTTATTAAACATGCATATATGTGTGTGTGTGTGTGTGTGTGTATATATATATATATATATAAGGAATGGTCGGAGGCTATTATACGAGCCCCGAACATCCCTCAACGCTTAAAAATTCGAGTACCACACCCTACACTCGGGGAGAATCGAACCCCAGATCAGAGGGAGCTTATAACTGACAAACAGATGTCTGCCCAACTGATCTGAGTATACGATGCATATATATACAGTGTGCTCCGACCAACCCTCACCGTGTACTCAAATTAGTTGGTCAAACATTTGCTTGTCAGTTAGAGCATGAGAGATCATAATAATTGCTATTTACCATATACGCAATGCAATTCCCAAAGCCTAGGTAACCAATGCATATCCATTGTCAAATCTATCAAAACACAAAGCATAAAACAGCTTACATACTAGTTTTAAACTTTTAATCAATTATTCAACTGAGCCAAATCAGTCCAAATTTTTGTCAAATTCAATAGAGATGATAGCACATTTCATAGTACAGTTTCTCCTTTTATTCGATTATTGGGTAAAGTTTGGTTGGGACTTTTCTACATCAAGTTTATCAAACTAGAAAGCACAAGACTGAAGAAGAAATCAGAAGTTCATTTGCCAAATTAGGACTTGGGGCCGGCTAGTCCATCAAATCTTGAAGCACTGGATATATGAACTTTTGCCATCAAGTTAACTTAAATCATAAGGGTTGTGTCACTAGCACACTTCCTTTGCCAAGTACATCCAAGTAAGAGCATAAGCCATGAGCCATATTAATTTTACCTGAGTTTCGATAAATCCAGATCCGATAGTCCTTTGCTAAGTTAAGATAAAAATCATTAAGATATGAGATCTTTTCGTTCCTTGGTCTTCGGTGGATCTAGACATGGTCTATCCTTCGAGTTTGCAAGAGCAGAAAGCATAAATAAAGGAATTTTAATTCTAATCTTGGTGGATCTAAATAATTTCTAGAGTGATTCATCATCACTTAGTCTGTTATGCTGTAGGCGTAAAGTTTTGGACTGTTGACAATATGTATTAGCTCAACAAGTTGCCGCAATTGAGTCAAATAATTGCACAATCAATGCTCAACCTTTGGCCAAACTCATTTCTTTATGGAAGCAATCACCTGCTTTCAATAAATTTCTCACTTTAAAGACGTGATGCCTAAGAAGAAGATCAATCTACAATAATGCATTCCTACATGTTGGTAGCCCAATTCACTTTTGCATTTGCTTCTGGGAACATTCCTTGCAGATCTGCCAAATGAGATCCTTAGTGTGGCATCCTATTGATTTCTAAAAAAATTGCATTTAATAGGGGAAACCAAATATCGTCACACATACCATATTTGTTGTTGAGTATTTTTTGACCTGCATATGTGATTAACAAGTCTATATGCTCAAATTTGATGGAAATTGGTCAAACTGGTACAAGTTTCATGAAATGTCGCTAGAGTCTAAATTTATCGCTCATTTTGCCAAATAGTTTGTCTCGTGTTTGGAACAGGTTGAAACTATCTAGATATATATTAAATTGACACAGCAAGTCTCATGTAATGATTCCCGATAAATCATACTATTAAAATCTTCCCGACAGCCTCAGTGATTAGTATTAGTATAGCCAACTTCAATTAACCTCTGTATTTTTTGCCGCATAAATATTTTTATGTGCAAGATGGGTGTCTTGCGCAATAGCGTCCAAATTTTAAAAAATATTTATGTCAATATCCATACCTGCTGCCTATAACTCGAGTATTGTCAATAACCATGAACAAAATTTATAAGGCCAACCATCATTATGGTTGAGTAGATCAAATCAACAATGAAGTGCTTGTTTTTATTTTCTCCTTCACAAGTTATAGACAAAGTGAATGTTGAACTATTTTTGAACACTTCCATGAAGTTTGAATATTGACATTACGTTAGTAATGGGTCTTCTTTGAGGATTTTTGGAAGCTTAAGATACTATACTCATTTTCTATTCTTTTCAAATGCCTTTTATGGTTAAATAACTTCTCAATGTTCTAGATGTATCTCTATAAGGCAATTTTGTTCTAATTGTAATACATATTGATCACACATAACTTGCTAAATTGTGTTTGGTATGAAGGGTTAATTTTTATGACAATGTTCTCTTGCAAGATCGAAAGACATACTTGTTGGGAAAATATTCTTGTAAGTTCACTATTTAGTTCTGGAAATTCATTATCAAATGCCCATTCTAATGTACTATGTTAACTAAAGTCCCTTCTTAGGCTCATATATTACTTGAATGCCTGCTTTGTGTTTTAGACCGCCACCACAGTTCTGTTTGGGGAACTGTTTTCTTGCTTGCAATGATGAGTATAGAAACAAGTGTTGGAAGCTCGCAACTTCTTCCTTTAAAATTTTTGCCCTGTTGGGATTAAAAAAATGAAATCAAATTGGTATTGAGACTGTTTTGTTTGATATTAAAGATAAGTTAATGCAACTCATGTTCAATAGATGCTACCACTTGTTTGGCCATTATAATTTTTTATTTATTCTATTATATTTTATTTTTTTTATTTTTTATTTTTTGCATATTCATCTAAATGAAAATATTCATCCAAAAATGATCTTAATTTATTAGAATTAAATGAAAATATGACACTAAATAGGACGCAATGGAGAAAAAGGATTCATGTTACACTTAGTGGGATCAAGGCTTTGTTGTTGTTGTTGCATATTTATATAAACATGCTCATCTCTTCCAACACACCAATGATTTATTCAATGCATCTTAATGTTCTATATCTTTGACAATAGACTTTGATGTGTGTTGACCTCATTTTTGGTGAGGTCTAGTCTTCCTCTTAGGGTTTAGAATATAGCCTTAGGAGTCTCCCTTTGACTATCTTAGAACCTTAGAAATGGGACCCGCCTCATTTTAGAAATTCAACCTACTTCTGTACCCTTTTGGAGTTTCGCGTGTGTGGTATTGACTTCTAGCACTTAGAAGGGTGAAACCAACATGAGGAAACACAAAAGGAATTTCTATAGGACCTTTTGAGCCTAAGGGTGACCTTTTGCACAATTCACACTCCCGCGCGCACAAACTTTGCAATTCAGAGAGTCAACACGTCTGATCGCTACAATTCGCATCGCTTGCACCGTTACCTGTCGAAGACTTGAATAAACTTTTTGAGACGATCGATCGCGGATTGAAATTTTGTGAAATTTGAATTTTGACGCGTCTCTGATCCGATTGTTGACGACGTCATCCGAGCGACCCTAGATGACAAAACGGACTTCACCGGCGCGTCCGGAACGTCGATTTTTCCTATGGAGGACATCCNTATATATATATATATATATATATACATATATATATATATATATATATACATATATAACCGAATCCTTCCTTTCCTCTTTAAGCCCTAAATCCTTAAACTCACGCGCCCGGACTTTGCTCCCTTTCCCCTCTCCCGTGCGCGTGCCCCGCTCTTCCCGTTCTCGGTCTCGAGCCGACCGAGCTTCCTCTCCTCCATGCGAGAGAAAGTTGACCTCTCGTTCGTCCTTGCCTGACATTCTCTGCCCGAAGCTGCGCCAGTCTCCCCAAGTTGAGGTTTTCATTTTCTTGGTAGTTTGACTCTGGGAAACTTGCTCCCTGATACACTTGAATGACAAATTTTCTCTTCTTCCCGATGCTTCCCTCGCTGCCACTAGGCTCGCCACTTGGTCTTGGATGTTTCAGTTGTTTCGCCTTCTGTGAGCAGGGAATCCGTCCTTTTCTTTTTTGGCCCGATTCGAGTACCGTGGGTGGTGGGGTGATCTTCTTTCTCTTCCCCTCTCTTCTCTGCCTATAAACAAAGTTTCTTTTGGATTTTGTGGTTGTTGAAAAAGTTTGCAAAAGAAGAGAAGAGTAGATATTTTGGCCGTGGGAGAAGTTTGGGAAGGAGATTTCTGTGAGAGCATCTCCTTGAGGTGGTTTCTTGTGTTGTGATGCTTTACATTTGCATTAAGAAGGTACCTCTTCTTCTCCCCTTTCTTCGGTGCGCTCGCGGTTTTCTCTCTGTCGAGCCTCCTCTTGCTCAGTTAAGTGGATGGTGCAGCATGCTTATATGATATCACATTCATATTTTCTTTGAAATACTTGGTTCTCAAGCATTTAGAAATGGAAATGTGAGCATGTGTTAGAAATTAGACTTGGATATTTGCTTAAAGTGGTGGATATATGGCATGTTTTCTGTTTATCATATCATATTTATGTTAGCAGCGATTTCGATAATTAAATCATGACTTTGGAATAATTTTTACTCCTCTTGCAAGCTTGTTGGGATGTGTATTGTGAAACTTTTCATTTATCATTCGTTTAGCATGAGATATTGAAGAATTTATTTGGTCTCTCATGCATGCTAGGGGGTTTCGGCTTTGGCATCTTAAGAGACTTGCTCTTGCTTAAAATGAATGCTAGAGAGTTCACTTTACTTTTTATACATATGTGGGGGCTCGGTTTAGCTCCTGCGGCTTAATTTGGAAATTTTTACTCCCTTGAAATGTATGCTATGAGAAAATTTATTTAATTTGGAAAGCTCTGTAGCTTGTTTTGAGGGTTTGGTTTAGCTTCTCGTGAGACATCCCCCCTGTTCAAATATTTGTTGGAATTGTTTCATGCTTGGAATATTTAGACCTGCAGGTTATTCCTTGGTTTGGAGTCTCGGTTTTGGCTCGGTTTGGAGTCTCGGTTTTGGCTTGAAATGGATAGAACTCTATTTTTTTTTTATGGAAGCCTGGATTTTAATACTGTTGGGTGTGGTTTTGGTTCTTCTTAGGTTCGATTTTGGCATCTGCTGGGCTCGGTTTTGACATCCTACGGGTGTCTCGGCTTAAATATACATGTGATGAATGAATTTATGTTGATTTGGAGGAATTCCATAGCTGTTCTTGTATAAAACATGCGTTAGTTCTATATTTTGATGTCTTGAGGATATGAAGATGTTTTCTACTCTTTTGTTGTAACTTGAGTTTGAACTCCACCTGCAACTCTGTTTGGTTTTAATTGGGAGTTCGGTTTGCTTTGTTTGGCCCCCAACCCGAGAAATGGCTTAGTCTCTTTTGATTTTTTATTGGTCTCAGCTCTTACCCGAGAGCCTGCTTTGGGCGTGCTGTGTTGTCCCCATTCGAAAGCTGTTATTTGGTCTTGGATGGATTGGTTTGGCAGTTTATAAGGCCACAATTTAATGTTTGCTTGGTGCCTAGCCGTGGGTTTGTGATGTGGTTGAATCAGCCTCCTCTCTTGGTCCTTACCTGTGAGGCCTTTTAGAGGTCGTTTGGTGTGGTTTGGTCCTTCTTGCTAGGTTTGATTGACTTGAATGTTATGGATAGATCAAGTTTGCCATCCCAAAAATTATAATCACTTTAGTTATCCTCTTATGTTTGTCAGGGAAGCATAGTAGCCATTGGTGGTTCTTTTGGTCGCCTTAGCCGCGAGCCTCACTCGCTGCCCCTCTGGTTGCCTTTGGTCATGGGTCTTGGCAGTTGTCTTTTGCCTTAGCCATGAGCCTCATTTGACCCCTTTCCTTGTCTTAGCCGAGAGCCTTGGTAGTTGCTTTCTCTTCTCTATTGGCCCTGACCCTGAGTATTTATTTAGGTTATGTGGGAAAATTTCATGCTTGTTTGATATATGAGGCTATTTATTAATTTGAAAGTTGGGGAGTTTTAATTTCGGCATGAGTTTGGAAATGTTAGTGGTGGTTTCCCCGAGGCCACTTTCTTTTGAAGTTTGGGATATTTTAAACCCTATTTTGGAAAGACATTTGGTTGGGATGAATTAATTTCATAAAAGATGTCGTTGGTGTTTGTATACTGGCGTTAGGAAGTCATTTTGACTCGGGTTGGTCCAATTCTAAAAGTGAGAATGTGATTTCAGATTGATTCAAGGATCTTCGAGTCATCCTTTTCGAGTCTTTTTGTCACAAGCTTTGAGGACTTATCCATTCTTCTTTTCGGTGTTCTAGATGGATCAGTGCCTCCTCTCTCTCACCCCATTTTTGTTTTTTTCTTCCTTGCTTCTTGGTTCGTTCTTTTTGATGCTTATGTCCGATGCATAAGTGTCCACGTATATCCTTTTGCTATACGTGAAACCATCAAGCAAGATCGTAAGTAGTCGTTTTGGGGCGTACGGTGTTGATGATAAAGACACGCCGAAGATAGAGCAGAAAGATGTCATATCCTATAACATCAAGATCCAGACATTTGATGAAAAATAGGATAACGATATCCTTCACCGACATAAGTCTAGCGGGAGTTGGCTTGAACCTCCTCAGGTTGTTGGCAGTCCCATGCCCGACAGTGTAAATCGACTCGTGGACAACGAAAATTTCTAAAAAAAAATATAATATAAGTTTTGATAAACCATTTTCAAGCAAAAACATACTTTTCTACGAAACAAAAATTGATAACTCTTCTTTGCATGTTTAAAATTTATATGCATGATTAAACATAAAACATACTTTAAAGCTTGTTATCCACCTGGCGAATACCTGTTTAGGTTGGGAAATAACCCTCTAAGTGAGATTCAAGACACTTCTAGACGAGTGACGGGTTCTATACATTCAGGTGACCGAGTAGCCTTCGCGGACCCTCGAGTATAAATATATATCTGAGTCTAGCCCCATACGAGTGCTTGCGGTCCCCCTCACCCGAACTTTTTTATTTTGTTTTATCAAAGCTTTGGGACAGGGCACTGGTGCTACTTTTCCTTTCTTTCGGGATTTCTTCAAGATTTTTTTTTTTGAGGATTTTTTTATTCTCTTTTACTTGTCTTTTCTCGTTGATTTTCCCGAATTTTCTGTCATGAGTCGTTGTTACACTCTTCTTCAGATTTCTTGGACGACGTTTCTTCTAGACTTCGCTTTTTGCGATGCATTTAGACTTGCTATACTTAAGGAACAACGGATCTCACGGGCGTACAAGTTTGCTTTACATTTTACAGCACTTCATTTTCCTGTTTCTACCCGTTACTGTTCTTCCTGTATAGCATGTTATACTATTCTTGTTTTTAGCTGCTACTGTTCTTCCTATACAACATGTTATACTTGTCATGTTTCTATTTGCTACTGTTCTTTCTTTACAACATATTATACCATTCATGTTTCCTACCTGCTACTGTTCTATATGCATCCTACTGTTTGTCATGTATTGCATATTTTATATTATATGGCTTTAAGCATGTCTTCTTTTATATAGGACATTTAGAGGACTACAACCATAAGGCTGTTCGCTTTGACATCTTAACTGGACACCCTAGAAAACTTGAACTCGTCACGGCAAGGAGCTTGGAGCTAGCGCGGTGGGCAGCACAACCATCTTCAATAGCAGAACATGTCTTCCCCAGCTAAACCGTTCTTCTCCTAGAAATTAAAACAACAATCCATAGGATTTCGAGGTTGTTTGCCTAGCGTAACATAAATCCTCCACCTTTTCTTTAGGTATTTGTATAGTTCTGCTGTACGATTCCCTAACTCGTTCTAGGTTCCGAGATTGTCGTCCGATACGACGTAAACCCTCATATCTTCTAAGCGACTCGTGTGACCGTGTCACGCAAGTATAAGCCCTAATTAAATAAAATTGACAAGAAGAAACACCTGAATAATTTTTCCTCACGCCAAACCATAGAATAAATTGGGAAGTCACCAAGGTTCGCCTCCGGATCTATGACCTCCCCTAGTTCTTCTTCATTTGGGTTCCTCAACAATGTTCCAGATTCGAGCTTTTCTCCTTTCACACATTTTCGTCCGATTTCGTTGTAAAGTCTTATCCTTTTGACCTCTTCGAAGATAGTATTCCCTGATTTCTATCGAGAGTTTTCTTAAGTGACTTCGGTTATTTAAGATGTAATGAACTATAGGGGTTTGCCCTTATAGGAAGCTTTTTTGAATTCAGCCTAAAATAAACATTATTTAATTCTTTGTATTAAATAGGAGTACTTGCCGGCAAATAAAACGGTTTCGCAGATCAAACGGATGTCATATATTTCTTAGTTTATTTGATCGAGCCTCATTCTCAAATCTTGTGTTTATCCCTCGGGATAGATATATAATTTGAGGTAGAGCGCTTTTTCATTTAAACTATGGAAAATATGAGGTTAGTTTAATTTCATATTTTTCTAAAATTATACATATATATGTAATTTAAAGCGTCCTTCCGAAGCGGGTAACGGAACTTTGATTCCGGCGATCGACAGCTTCTTACGGGCAACTTCCCCAAACTTTAATACTTCCTTCTCTTTTTAGCACAGACAGTGTGTTTTAACCCTATGTTGTCGAGCTTATAAATAAAGAGTTTTCACGTAATGCTGGTCACTATTTCAAAATTTTGGTTCTTGCTTAGCCAGGTGGCTAGGGCTTACTCAATATTACATTTGTTCATTTCTTTGTTTTGAGTGTGACACTCATTTCCTTTACACAAAACTGTTGAGACTGTTATTTGCTTGATTTAAACAAAGCTTTTTTTAATATAGTTATTACACAATACCTGTAATAGGGATGTAAAGTCAGTTGACTGTAATAAACAATTTTAGTAGAGCATTAGGGACAAACTTACGTTGAATTTTATTAAATTATCATCTTTGAAGTAAGAGTTCATCAAATTTCTTCCTTTTTGTGCCCCATCGTAGATTTAAAAATATCATCATATTGATATTGAGACCGCTTTATTTGATATTAAAGATAAGTTCACACAACTCATGTTCAATAGATACTACTCACTTGTTTTGCTATTTAAATTTTTTTTTATTCTATTATATTTTGCTTATTTTATTTTATTTTATTTTCCATATTCATCTAAACATGCTCATCTCTTACAACACACCAATGGTTTATTCAATGCAATCTTAATGTTGTATATCTTTGACAATAGGATCTGATATGCTTTAACCCTATGTTGTCAAGCTTATAAATAAAGGAGTTTTCACGCAATGCTGGTCAATATTTCAAAACTTTGATTCTTGCTTTGTTAGGTGGCTAGAGCTTACTTGGTATTACATATGTTTGTTTCTTTGCTTTGCGTGCTCCTTAACACAAAAATCTCGAGNACTTGCTAAATTGTGTTTGGTATGAAGGGTTAATTTTTATGACAATGTTCTCTTGCAAGATCGAAAGACATAATTGCTGGAAAAATATTCTTGTAAGTTCACTATTTAGTTCTGGAAATTCTTTATCAAATGCCCATTCTAATGTACTATGTTAACTAAACTCCCTTCTTAGGCTCATATATTACTTGAATGCCTGCTTTGAGTTTTAGACCGCCACCACAGTCCTGTTTGGGGAACTGTTTTCTTGCTTGCAATGATGAGTATAGAAACAAGTGTTGGAAGCTTGCAACTTCTTCCTTTAAAATTTTTGCTCTGTCGGTATTAAAAAAATGAAATCAAATTAGTATTGAGACTGTTTTGTTTGATATTAAAGATAAGTTAATGCAACTCATGTTCAATAGATGCTACCACTTGTTTGGCCATTATAATTCTTTATTTATTCTATTATATCATATATATTTTATTTTTTATTTTTTGCATATTCATCTAAATGAAAAATTCATCTAAAAATGATCTTAATTTATTAGAATTAAATGAAAATATGACACTAAATAGGACGCAATGGAGAAAAAGGATTCATGTTACACTTAGTGGGATTAAGGTTTTTTTTGTTGTTGTTGCATATTCATATAAACATGCTCACTCTTCCAACACACCAATGGTTTATTCAATGCATCTTAATGTTCTATATCTTTGACAATAGGCTCTGATGTGTTTTAATCCTATGTTGTCGAGCTTATAAATAAAGGAGTTTTCACGTAATGCTGGTCACTNTGATCTTAATTTATTAGAATTAAATGAAAATATGACACTAAATAGGGCGCAATGGAGAAAAAGGATTCATGTTACACTTAGTGGGATTAAGGCTTTTTTTGTTGTTGTTGCATATTCATATAAACATGCTCATCTCTTCCAACACACCAATGGTTTATTCAATGCATCTTAATGTTCTATATCTTTGACAATAGGCTCTGATGTGTTTTAACCCTATGTTGTCGAGCTTATAAATAAAGGAGTTTTCACGTAATGCTGGTCACAATTTCAAAATTTTGGTTCTTGCTTAGCCAGGTGGCTTGGGCTTACTCAGTCTTACATTTGTTCATTTATTTGTTTTGAGTGTGACACTTATTTCCTTTACACAAAACTGTTGTGACTGTTATTTGCTTGATTTAAACAAAGCTTTTTTTAATATAGTTATTACACAATTCCTATAATAGGGATGTAAAATTAGTTGACTATAATGAAGAATTTTAGTAGAGCATTAGGGACAAACTTACGNGTTCATTTATTTGTTTTGAGTGTGACACTTATTTCCTTTACACAAAACTGTTGTGACTGTTATTTGCTTGATGTAAACAAAGTTTTTTTTAATATAGTTATTACACAATTCCTATAATAGGGATTTAAAATTAGTTGACTATAATAAAGAATTTTAGTAGAGCATTAGGGACAAACTTACATTGAATTTTATTAAATTATCATACTTGAAGTAAGAGTTCATCAAATTTCTTCCTTTAAAATTTTTGCCCCATCGTAGGTTTAAAAATATCATCATATTGATATTGGGACCGCTTTATTTGATATTAAAGATAAGTTCACACAACTCATGTTCAATAGATGCTACTCACTTGTTTTGCTATTTTAAATTTTTTTTATTCTATTGTATTTTGTTTATTTTATTTTATTTTATTTTTCATATTCATCTGAAGATGCTCATCTCTTACAACACACCAATGGTTTATTCAATGCATCTTAATGTTGTATATCTTTGACAATAGGATCTGATTTACTTGAACCCTATATTGTCAAGCTTATAAATAAAGGAGTTTTCACACAATGCTCGTCAATATTTCAAAACTTTGATTTTTGCTTTGTTAGGTGGCTAGAGCTTACTTGGTATTACACTTGTTTGTTTCTTTGCTTTGAGTGTGGCGCTTGTCTCCTTAACACAAAAATGTTGAAACAATTATCTGCTTGAACTAAAAACCTTTTTTTAATACAATTATTACACAATTCCTATAATAGGGATGTAAAATCAACTGACTATGATAAACAAATCTAGTAGAGGATTAGGGACAAACTTACATTGAATTTTATCAAATTATCATCTCCGAAGTAAGAGTTCATCAAACTTCATCCTTTAAAATTTTTGCCCCATCAAAGATTAAAAAATGTCATTAAATTGATATTGAGACTGTTTTATTTGATATTAAAAATAAGTTCAGACAACTCATGTTCAATAGATGCTACTCACTTGTTTGGCTTTTATAATCTTTTATTTATTCTATTATATTTTGTTTTTATTTTATTTTTTTGCATATTCATCTAAACATAATCATCTTTTACAACATATCAATGGTTTATTCAATGCAACTTAATGTTGTATATCTTTCACAATAGGCTCTGATGTGTTTTAGGGCCCATTTGGGGCAGCTTATTACTGCGGGCGCGTTTTGAAAACGCCCCCTGTGGCGTTTGTTTTGTAGGTCGCGTCGGCATATCTAAATAATCCGATCGAAGAAGCTATTAAACGTGGTTGCGGGATCGACGGCGCAACCCACATTCCTTTAAGACTCTATTACCCTGCTGCCCCTGGGACTCTCGTTTTCCCTATCACACTTCTCTCTCTCTCTCTCTCTCTCTCATCTCGTCTGCACTATCGCATTTCCTCCTCCCTCTGATCTCTCGTAACTGTGATGCGTGAGTAATTCGTGCATTTAATCGCAGATTGAATGACTTTCTTTGTGGGATTTTTGGCTCTTTGATTTGTAATTTGTTGGGTTAGAACTTTTCTTTAGACAATTTTTTGTTCTCTGATTTTTGGCTCTCTGTTATGCATTCTCATGGCTCTATGGTTTAGGGCTTTCTTTGATTTGCGATTCTTTCCATACTAGTGTATGATTGTGGTTTTCGCAGGAGTGATTACATGGTCTATTTTAAAATTCTTGTTGGAATGGTGCTGTTTTTTGCCATTTTTACAGATCATCTATGCTCTATTTTCCTTTGCTTATCTTGCACTTGCAAGATCCGATTTAGTTAGAATGGTCTATTTTAAAGGCTGTTAAGAATTGTAAGATTTGGTTAGAATGGTACTATGACTATCGGAATTTGCAAGATTCGATTGAGTAAAGTTTGCTTGATATATATATACGTGCTTTTGCTTCGCGTAGGGTATGTTTAAACCTTGGTAAATATCATTAAGAACTTATTAACTTAATAATCATCTCTATTTGTCTGAAATTTTTTTATTGAATGTTTTAAATGTTCATTGGTTGTTTGATAATTAGATCTAATTTATGTGGAATGTGAATTTTTATGAAATTTTAGGTTGAGGATTGAATATTTTCTTCAAATTGGGTTATGTGCCATACTTTATTTTCTTTATTAAATTTAATTACAATATTGAATTTAATAACTGTGAGCTTCTATCAATTCATTATGGAGTTTTTTTTTTTTAATTTTCTAATTTATTATGGACATTGCTTTTTTATATAATGTGATTTATATTTTGAGTGTATATGCCGTCTATTGTTTATATTATATCTTATTCTCTTCATTGAAAATTGCTTCTTAACGTGGTTTATCCTTAGCTAATAAAGTTGGTATTAAGTAGACTTTATATGTCTGTTGGATGCAAAAGTGGTGAGAGCTGAACTTAACAATATATAGTTGAGTCTTGATTGAACGCGTCTTAGAAATAATTCAAATTGGGATATGTGTTATTTTTTATATGAAATATATATATATATATATATATATATATATATATATATATATATAGTTTAAAGCCTTGAAAATGGGAGTTGAGGCATAGGCTAATTAATAGGAAATAGTATATAATATGATGCGAGGGCTATGGAGGACCAATTGGTCCTCGAATGGAGGGGGGTTATGGAGGGGGGTTGTCGCTCCTCCCTTTCCCCTCTTTCCTTCTTAGCACATTCCTAATATAAGTCTTTCCAAATCAGAATTTCTAAATATTTTATTCCTCTTTCCTAAATTTGAAATTTTGATTTGATTCTTTTTTCTTATTTTAAGTATTGCCTAAAATAAAGTCATAACATTATTATAAATAGAGGATGATGTGCTTAGAGATAGGTGTCTTATTTCTGATATATGAACTCAGGTTTTAACCTTGGTATTTTCCCCTTCGAGGGCTGTATCCGACGTCGAGGTAGTGCTCCGACTGTCTTTCGTCCAAGGTGGTAACCATACCCACAAGCCCGAGTGCTCTCCGGCTGTAGCTTGACCCCGAAAGATATTTATCTTTCCTTCCACCTTTCTTGTTGCTGTCCACCTGCTTCCTAGCCCTACAATAAGCCAACACACCTATTCCTTAACAACCATCGGCTGCTGCCCCCCCTCCAACATGCTGCCAGCCTTCTCCATGCAAGGCCGCAACTCCGCATATTCCATCCCAACAGTCAGCCTCCATTCCGGAACAACCCAATCTTGCTGTCCACTTGTCCAAAATTTCTCCCGTCACTTAGCCAACCCACTTCCAGCAGTCTATCTTGCTATTCAGGTCTTCCGCATCGCTACCAGCACTTCCCCACTTGCTGCCCTCCTTTTGAAACTGCTGACGAGCTTTCCACGGTGCTGCCACACCTTCCCCAGCTTGCTTTCCCCGTTGTTGCCACACTTCTTAGTTACTCTATATATACATATGTTGTTCTTTCATGTTTTAGGTTAAATTTTTCTTGTATTTCCATTCAGTACAGCCGCCGACTTCAGGTGTTTCCCTACTAGGGCGGTATTTGAAGGGGAAAGGTACTTCGATGGTAAATCGTTTGAGGTGGTGACTGTATCTTAAGAATTGAATGGTACTACTATAGTTCGATTCTACAGAGACATTTATCCTCGACTTTCCTTCTCCGACAACCTTTCTTCTCCTCCACCCCTACAGTATTTGTTGCCGCCATTGGGGAACAACCCCTTACTCGTTTTTCTACAGCCCATGATTCCTTTCCACATCTTTTTCCCTCCCCGTACCTTCCCAGCCTTTCTTATAGCCGCCCCAATTTGTCATCGCTCTTCCCAAGCTCCCTCATAGCCGCATAGCCTGTCGTCCAACAGTCGAACATCCCTATAACCCTCACCTCTCCTTGCTGCTGCCACCTTCCCACCTCCTGTTTGACTTCCCTGTTGTTTTCTAGCCGCGGGTCAGCCTTTCTCTAGCCGCTGCTCTGCTACTCAACTACCCATACCTCTCAGTTTCCCCCTCAAACCGCTTAAACCACCTTTGAACCTCGCCCTAGTGGGACATTTGTGTTTGTGTTGTCGCTTTTCCTATTTTAGTTGATTGTTTGTGACCGCTTGTTTGAATTTCAATAATAATATCATTCTTTCATTGGGTTTTGGATTGACTTCGGCATCACTTTGGTCTGCCTACTATTCAGTATTAGATAAGCCATAACTCTAATATTATATATGTTTTTCCTTCATGTTTTGGGTTTGGTTTTTCATGTATTTTTGTTTAGGACAGTCGTCGACTTTCGGTATTTTCCTACTAGGGCAATATCTGAAGGCGAAAAGATACTTCAGATGTAAATCATTCAAGGTGGTGACCATTTCCCAAGGAATGGTGCTTTATTTGTAACTTGATCCCGCAATGACATCTATCATCTACTTTCCTTTTCCCGCAACCTTTCTTTCGCCTCTACCTTTTCTGTATTTGTTGCACCACCGGAGAACAACCCCTTAATGGTTTTTCTGCAGCCTGCAATTCTCTGCCACATCCTTTCCCCTCTCCTTACCTTCCCAGCCTTCCTTATAGCCGCGCCAACTTGCTACCACAGCCACCTAAAATGCTGTCCAGCTGTTAGACATCTCTACAACTCCCACCTCCCCTTGCTGCTGCCACCTTCCCACCTCTGCTGACTTTCCTGCTGTTGTCCAGCAGTTGGTCAGCCTTCCCCTAGCCGCTGCTTGACCTCTCAACCTCCCATACCTCGCAGTTCCCTCCTCCTCAAACTGCATCCACCACTTTCGAACCTCGTACTAGTGGGGTATTTGTTTTTGTGTCGTTGTTTTTCCTAATTTAGTTGATTGTTTGTGACCACCTGTTTGAACCTCAGCAATAATATCATTGTTACATTGTGGTTTGGGTTAACTCCTGTATCACTTGACCCTTAACACTTATGATAACACTAGCATATGATTGAGCATCACTTGAATTTATCTCATTGTATCGTGGCATTTTTAACTTGTTAAATATATGCTTGATGTAGTAATGAAGAATATCAAGGGTAGTCGTGACAAATAGAGGTTATATCATTATTTTGCAAACGAAATAAGCCAAGCTGAGTAGGAGCTTGTTTGGGTGTGAGCTAGTTTAACAAAAGGTCCTGGCTTGACCTTGATTTGAGCTTTTGTTGTGATTTTAAAACTCAAGCTTGTTAACTAAAAACTTGATCGAGCTTAGTTTGAGCTTGTTCATATTATAATTAACGAGCTTTAAATGGAAAGTTAGTTTGAAAAAATGAATGAAAGTTGTCAAGCCTAAACTAGTTGTGTTTAGCAATTAAGACTTTAATAGATTAAAATGAGCTTTATCTTACCGAGCTAAGCCTGTTCATCTTGCTTCTCTGTTGGCTGCCTTATCAAGCGTTGAGCCTTAATCAAATTATATATTGCGCCTTAATTCACACTCTTAATGAGCATGTTCATAAACTTAAATGATATTATTCATGATCATAAATGCATTGAGCAATAAATTAATCGAGCTTTTCATTTAACAATTGAGTATTTATATAAATGTTCAAGATTGATCTGTCAATCAAAGACAATGAACGTGCTTTAATTGAGCCTAGCCATGAGGACTTTGTCGAATGCTTGGTTCATTTGCAACCCCACCTATCATAATAGAATTTTGTGAAAGATTAATATTAACACAGTTTGTATTAATCTTGCAAATCATCATGTATTTATTTTAATTGATATTTCTTGCTATATGCTATTTTTAAGTCAGATTTGATATTGTTTGATTTTCCTCAAAAGTGTTCAAAAGCTAGAAAAATATATAAAATTTTTACATGGTCAGTAGTGAATCAAAGGTGTAATCATTTGATTATAATGTTGATATATTTGGAATTAGCAATTAATAATCAATTATATAGGGGTCTCAAATATACTCTTCGATAGGTTTGATTATATTGATGGAATTTATTGGTAGTGGTAGTTGCGTTATTTTATTGTTCGGTTATGTTCAGTTGTATTTGACAGAGCATGATTTCTTGTGGTTTTTCTTTGACATGGTTGATTTGATTACTGGGTTAGAGTGTGGCTTGACATGCACGACTTGTAACATAGGATTGCTTTGGATTTTTTTTTATTAATTACTCGAGCTGACTATTCTAGGGAATCCTAAAATTAAATTATGCTTGATCTAAATTTCAATTGAAATTAATTGTGTCAACCGTTTTTATTAACCTTCTTAATTAAAGGAGTTCATAATTAATTAGGATGCATGCAATTTCTACTTTTGGTTAATACAATTTTTTTTTCCCGCAATGTTTGAGTGCAAGTAGGATTTGCAATTATTTTGAGCACAATACAAGTATGAGTTCTATTGGATTTTTGAGGATGTTCTCCTACCTTATTTAGTTTACATGTTTTGTATTTTTGTAATTCCTTATCTATTTATTCTCCAATTGGTAACTTTGCTGTGCTAGGTTGAGTTTTGATTTTTCTCTATTTAGGTAACTTTGTTCCTTTTCCATTTGTTCTACATAATGTTTATTCGTTTGGTGAAGTTGTTGTTTAGTACTTATGATTGTGGCAAAATTTTGATACGTCAATTTAGTTGTGGAAAGAAATTTTTTTCTCGCAGATTTTATTTCTCTCTTGATTTTTGCTAAAATTCTCAAAATTATCAGATTAATTTGTTATTGTTGATTTTTGAAAATGAGCAGGTGATATGAAAGGGGAGGTATAAGTATAAATTACATGACTTCTAACATATGAAAAATATGAAATAGGAAAGACAAACAAATGGGAAATTTATAAAACAAAAACTATAGGAAAAGAAAATAAATTAATGCTAATAACTTCTTACACTCCCCCTCAAGCTGAAACATAGATTTCAATCATGTTCATCTTGGATTTGAAATCGTCAAACAATGGTCGAAGAAGATTCTTTGTGAGAATATTTACCGGTTGGTCAGTGGAAGGAACGAATGGAACACACATTTCCCCAAAATCAAATTTCTTAATAAAATGATGGTCAATCTCAGCATGCTAGGTACAATTATGTTGGACCAAATTATGAGCAATGTTGATGGTGGATTTTTTGTCACAAAACAACTGCAGAGGAAAAGAGACCGACATACATAACTTGCAGAGCATGATGAGCAACCATAGGGTTTCACATACTCCATGGACATACTGAAACCCGACTTCAACACTATTATGGACAGTCATGAACTGCTTTTTACCTCCATGTGGCAAGGTTTCTCCACACGAAGTTGCACTAACCTGAGGTAGATCGTCGATCATTGACGGACCCGGCCCAATCGATGTTCATATAAACTATAACAGAGAAAGAGGTATGACGAGAAAATAACAAATCTAAGCCCAGTGTTCCTTTCAAGTAATGAAGGATCTCATGTACAACGGTGAGGTGTTGCTCATAAAGATCATGCATGAACTGATTAATAATACCAATGTTGTTACAAATATACGGTTACGGATGAGATGGGTAAACGAGTTTCACTACTAAATGTTGGTAGTGTGTCTTGTTCATCGGAACTGAGTTGGGAACATTTGCCAACTTCTAATTGGGATTCATTGGAACAACCATTGGTCTGCAAAGTAGTAGCTTTGTCTCAGTCAGTAAATCTGTTACATATTCGCGTCAGGAAAGGCTAATGCCCCGAAAGGACCGAGCTTCTTCCATAAATAGGAAATACCAGAGAGAACTCAAGTCTTTCATCAAAGGATGCGATTAGAATGCTTTTGAGAGATTCCAAGGCCCACTTGTGAGAATGATGTTGTCGATATAGGTGGTGAGGATGGCAATACAGTCATCAGATGAGTGGCGGAAGAATATCTTGGGATCAAATTGGGCCTAAGAGAAATCATGGTCCGCAAAAACTTGTGTAAGCTTGCTGAACCAGGCCCGGGGGATTGTTTCAACCCATAAGGCTAAAACATGTGGAGTGATTGGCTCGTGAAGGTGTGACAGAGTGTTAAGCATATTATTGGAGACCAAGGTGGAAGGTTCGGCGGAAGAAGTGAAGCTGAGCAAGACAAATCTCCAACTTTCTTTGCAACGATTCTCGGTGAATGCCATCCGAGTTAGAGGAAGAGGACACAACCTTCATCGAGATTCGTGTTCAGGCTGGTCATGAATTGGAACACGCGATCCTTTTCCACAATTTTTAAGAAGGAAAGATCAGTACGAGACTCAACTGTATTAGAGATTGCATTCCATCTATAAGACAACCAAGTCGTTATAGTACTAGGTCACCATTCTCGATCCATGTTTCTCCTCGCAAATGTTATAGAAACATCATAGAGTTGGCCAGAATCACCTGCGTCTGAGTAGGTACATGAACGACAGTTCAGAGGGCACTTACAAATTGAAGAGACATGTAAGAACGACAATTTGAGGTTTTCTTATTTGACCATGGAATTGTTCACTTCTGTTTTTGGGAGGTTCAAGGATCATACTTATGAGATGACCGAATTTTCCTCGTCCTTTGGCGAATAATGACACAGCTTGAAACTATTGGAAGAAATTTGAGCAGTTCAGTTTGTTGGTTGTAATTAAGAAATTTATGTGATTTTCATGTCCTCCAATTTGCAGATGGAGTAAGATATAGGTATCATTCCTCTGGTGGACTTAAGGACACTGTCAAAAGATTGTTTGGTGGTGCTGGTGTCCGTCATGATTCAGACTGAGCCAAAGGTGAGCTTTGGAGGCCGAGACATGGATGGAGGCGATCCCTCGCGCAACTGTCGGCAAAAAATGGCCTACAGGTGAGGATACCGCCGACATAGGGGAGATCTAACAATTCTAGAAGGAAGACCAACACGCCGGAGGAAGGCTAACGGGAAAGGTGTGCAGTAAGGACTCACAGGAGAAATCTACAGGTAACTCACGATTGTAGGATTTTCACTGGAGAAGCTCGCAAATCTGGAAGGAAAACCATAAAAGGAAAAATGCTGCAGGAAAACTTATGGTAGAAGGGTTCTGCGGCTGACAACCTGATGGGAGGGGAGATCCGGTGGGGAGTTCTTGCTGCTGGAACCTGCAAGTGAAGGCCTGCAGAAGAAGTTTCTGCGGCTAGGGCAAGATCCCGGCTGCTAGGGTACGATTCCGTGGCTCTAATATTATGTTGATTTTGGGAATTGAGCGGGATAATCTTATTGATATGAAAGGATAGGTATAAGTATAGATTGCGTGACTCATAATAAAAGAAATATATAAAATAGGAAATAGATAACATGACTCCTAACATAGGAAATATATAAAATAAGAAAGACAAACAAATAGGAAATACATAAAACATGAAATTTTGGAAAAGGAAATAAATCAATTCTAATAACTTGTAACAGTTATCAATTAGGATTTGAACGCTTGTATTACCTATTGCCATTGGAAAGTTTTTTAGCATGATTGATTATTATTATTTTGTCAATTCTCTGTTTTCTTTGCATATAAACATGGCAAACATCATAGTAATTGCATTAGAAAACCTTGATTATGAGTCTTTTTGCATTAAATTAGTATTAGAGCTGCAGGTTGCCACAATGTCAAAGTTTAACCATTTTTACTAACTATGATAACTTAATAGATCATGATGGAGATCAAAGTTTAACCATTTTTCAAAATCAGTTGATTGAATTTATAAAGGCTGGTAGGAATTACTTCTGATTTTTTTTTACATTTTTTCATTAATGTGTAAAAGCTTATTCGTTTAATGAGTTTTCTATATGTTTTTAATTTTTTTTATTATTATTTTTTTAAATCAAGGTGTTCTTAAAAACGCTCAAAAGCAATTTTTAGATTTCTTCAATATTAAAAAAAAAACCTTTATTTTAGTTTAACTTATCATACAGATTTTATTACAAATCAAAATATTAATAAATAAAATAAAAGTGATCCCAAATGACACCTAAAATTTTTTTTTTTTTTTTTGCAATACCACCATTTTGTGTAAAACAAGAATTGGTGATTTGGCCAATCCAGTTCCCACACATGAATCTGAAATGAATTCCAATCACAATGATGAACCAGTTCACTTGGATTTTACTTTTGTTGGAGATGGGTAAATCATGGTGATTGAAAATTTGAAGTCTTTAATAATTCATGGTTGTCAAAATTTTGAAATAGATGATAACAACTAGAAAAACTGAAGTGAAAGTAAAAAATTGGGAAATTTACATCATACTTCATAATTCTTTTGTATTTACAATATCGAACTCCTAAAGCTTGATATTTCTTTTATAACACTTTCGTTTTAAAACTTATGCATGAAAATGTGTATTTTCACTTTTAAAAAGTTAGTATTAATGGTATTTTTGATGTAATGTCAAAGAATTGAGTGTCATGTATGTAAATATGAAGGTCTAGGTGTTAGATATGTAAGTATATAATAATTATGTGGTACGTAAGTAAATGCCTCTAAAAAATTTCTTCTAGTATAAACTATGTATGGTGAACCTCAAGTAAGGTTTGGAAAATAAAAGAAATTGGTCAAACTAAAATTTAATGGGTGAGTTTGAAGAGGCAGGAAGAAAGGAACTTTCAACAACTTTAGATGAAATGAAAAAAACTTTTATAAAGAAATATTTGCCTTTATCTTCTTGCTAAAGTTTGCTTGAACTTAATTCTCTAAAGAAGTCACTAAAATTGACTGAGTACATGGAAATATTTGAAAAAATATTATTATTGAAAATCCTAATGTCATGTTTTAGGTTTAGGCACTTTACTATGTTCTATCAGGGGCAGCTTATGTGGTGCGGTGGCGTATTGAAAACGCACCTGACCTGTTTGGGTAAACTATGTTTTAGCAGCTCATGCGTTTTCAAAATGCTGAAGACAGTGTTTTCACACCACAACTGTCTAGGTGCGGTGACAATTCTCTGGCAGCAGTCTGACTTTTCCAAAAAAATAAAAATTTGTAATAGTCATTGCACCTAGTTTATAAACAGATTATTTTTAATCAGCTTATCAGCAAATTATTGAATAAGCTGCAGCTGCCCCAAACAGACCCTCAGTTGGACATGCTTATTAACATGTCTTATATATTAACCCAATAAATTTTAAAATTTCATGCTTTCAAGTTGAATTTGTTGCACTCAATACATCAAGTTTTTTGCTAGGATATTGCAAAGTGTTATCAAACTAGTAATTATACTAGCTCTTCCCTAGCAGAAATCTGGATATAAATGTTGGGGATGAAGATAGAGAAATTAATGATTTGGGATTTGTTGGTTAATTTGTTGAAGAGATTAGTAATTCTTAGGTTGTTTTAATGGACAATTTTTTGAATAGCATGCCTTAATTTATACCTGTTCATACAATTGAACTTGTTTGGAAGAAAACTACAATTTTTTAGTCTATTACAAGTAGGAGAGAAGCTTGACAGACTATTGATTGATAGTGAGAGTTGTATGAATGGTCTCTGAGTTTGCCTTTAATTGCGCATGAGTTTAAAACATGAACTACATTGACAATTATGATGGACCAATATGTATACTTGGAGGACATGGACATGACATAGAGACATACACCTGCACATATATTTCTAAAATTTATCGGCAACTATTTATTTGACATGGTGTTTAACAACTAAGCATGCTAACTAAATAAAAACAGTTTGGTTCATTTTTGGTTTTATCCAGACAATGAAACCTCTGCATATCATTTAAGGACTTTAATAGTTCTTGGATCATCATAATTTCATTTACGTCATATATGAATAGTTCATTAGAACATGCTGAATTAACAAGTAGATGAATTATTTAGGAAAGAATTTATTAGATAAGACATGAGTCCTTATGTTGTATCTATTGGAACCTACACCTAAGAAGTTTACTTGTTTGAGTTTGTTTAGACAGTAGGATTATCTGTAAAATCATTGATGAGTATTTTTTTTTCTTTGGATACGATGAATGTTGTAATGCTATTTTTAAAATTGATTTGAAGAGGTATACCATTAAGCTAGAATGAGAGAAGATGTTGCCTTAAAATATGCTTTTAAACTTGAAGATAGATATTAGGAGTAATGTTTTTTTGTGACTCCATCTGTTATCTTTTAAGATTTTGCTGTCTGGATATGGCTTTTTACTGTTAAGATTAAGGTGTGATTAATTTGGCTTAATTTTTTTATTATACATGACATTTGGACTTTTCATGGTTTGGCTCTTTTTTATTGACGTTTTGTTAAAGTGCTTAGTGCTGCAATGGCTTCAATTACAAATTGTAATAACTTGAATTAATAAAAAATAAAAATAAGTAAATAAATAATAATAATAATAATGTCATTAAGAATTTTGAATCGGTTGGAGTAACTGTCAGATGATTGTCTTTAGATCTCGGAGGGATTGAACGGGATGCATTTCTTCGTATCAGCTGAGAGAGAGAGAGAGAGTGAGAGTGAGAAATATAGTAGAAGAGGAAGGAAGGGTCGCATGTTACCCTAGCAGAGACGGCCAGAGAGATCGAACACTTATCTAGGGTTAGAAGCGTCGCCATTCTGTGCGGATTCTTGCGAGAGAAAAAAGTTGAAGGAGAAGAACTACGTTGTGTTCTTCTTGTGCAAGAGAAGAGGAAGAATCGAGGGCTCCTAGTGCGGGTGCATGTGCGAGTAGTCAACGATGTCGCTTGTTGTGGTTTCACCTCAGATTGTTGTGGTCGGCGTTGCATTGTGACGACATGTGTGGAGGAGAATCAATCGACGTTGAAGAAGGGAAAGGAGAAGGCAAGGGCTCGGCCTTGCGTGTGAAGTGGACAGCCAGCCCGATGAACCCTAGTCGAGTGACTCTGGTGTGAAGATATGGGTGGTATAAAGGTAAAAAAGTAAAGTTAAAGTGTAAGATATGTAAATACATAGGAATTGGGTGGTATTCCCCATATTTTTATTATCATTATTATTATTATTATTAATGAGAATTTTGAATGTTAAATCCTAAAATTTATATAAGACGATTTCAAACATAGGATTTGGCAATAATTCCCATGATTCTTACCAACTAAACTATGACACCCACATGCTAATTAATTTTGCTTCATCGTTGTAATTTCACAGGTATCGCGCCATTACAAGTGCTTATTATCGCGGAGCTGTGGGTGCGCTACTTGTGTTTGATGTCACCCGTCGTGCAACATTTGAGAACATCGTACGTTGGCTGAGGGAATTAAGGGAGCACACAGATCCAAACATCGTCGTTATGCTCGTCGGGAACAAGTCTGACCTCCGTCATCTCGTCGCAGTATCAACCGATGATGGCAAAGCATTGGCGGAGAGGGAGTCGCTGTTCTTCATGGAGACATCTGCTCTCGAGTCCACTAATGTGGAGAATGCGTTTTCTGAGGTTTTGACANGGAGAATGCATTTTCTGAAGTTTTGACGCAAATCTATCGAATTGTGAGCAGAAGACCAGTCGAAGCTGGGGAAGATGCAGCATCTGCTGTTCCAAGCAAAGGTGAGAGAATTGATATTAATGATGATTCTTCTAAAAAGAGATTTGGATGTTGTTCTAATTAGGTTGGAGCAGAACAGGCGAAAATTTGCAGGTAACCTGTTAAGTATTATAATCAGGAAAGCTATAGATGTTCTAGTTTCATTGCATTATTTGTTTCATCTGGCAAGAAATTATAATAGATGCAGATTTTATTTTGATAGACCAATTTGAAAGGCCTGCTGCCTGCTGCTGTGTTGGAAATTTGGCCTATGGAGTTTATTATTGTATGCAAATTTCTGTTTCGAGCCAGATGAGTATGAAATTTATTTCACTTTATTGTTTTTTGGCTTAATCTGCCTCACTTTTAGACTAAAAGGTTTGGCCTGAACATTCTTTTGGATTCAGCTGAAAAATTTCTTCAAAATGTTTTTTGGGTGTTAGTTTTGGTTATGACTGTCCATTAATTCAATCTATTGTGTTGCCTTGAGTTAGATGGGTTTGATCTTTGCCATTGAAGATTGACCTGCCATTCATTTTCTTGATAATAACTTCTATATATTCTGTTAGCAGTTGTGTTATAGAAAGTTATTTGATTAATTCATGTTTGAATATTGAGAATGATATTATTATTTTTAATTTATTTATTTTTCTGAATAGTTTCGATCAGGCTTGTGCCCTAGAGCCTTGGTTACTGTCTCCTTTAACCTTACAGGTTATCTCATCTAAATCTAGATTTAACTTGGGTTAAGAAAACACTGGGAAACAGCCCAATCCAATTTCAGGCAGTAGATTTTACCTAGCCTTAGACCCTGGTTAACTAGTGAACCCAATGATCACCTCATGTAAACTTGGTCAACAAGTACCCTCTCTTGATCATATATGTTGTCTGCTCAGTCACGTGGGTCAAATTTAATGAAGTTGAGTTAAAAACTCAATTCAAGTTTAGCTTTAGTGAAATACTCAAACCTTGGGCCCACGTAACATGGGGTTAGTGGATCCCTTGATTTTAGGTCAACATTTAGCGTAAAGATCTTGACTGTTGCTGAAATTGACCTAAATGACACTAAAGCTGTATTTATGGACTACACCTTTCTTGGTTTATTGCCTAATCCAACCTAAATAGCGCCTAACCTACATAGGCATAGAAGAGGATATTAATAGAGCTATTGTGAGCCTAGATATAGAGATTCAATTATTTTGAATTATGAATGATAAATAAGAATTGAGATGGAAGGAGAATAGGTTGAACGAAATAGGTCCTTCCCAATTTATCAATTTCTCCGACCACCAACTGATTTCCATGCACATGTTGTCATTGAGATAATAAAAAAGTTTTATCTTGGCTGAAGTGATGTTGATATTTTCTTAAAGATGATCTTAGTCCTTCATGATGCGTCTATAACCATGTTGAAAGCCAAATTATTAGATCTTATTTCTTAAGTTGGGCTTAGGAATGCTAAGAAAATTAATATGATGTATATTGCAAACAAGATTTTAGATTGAGAGGTAATATTGAGAGGTAATAGATGGTTTGCATCCACCTTTTTTCTATTGATTTTTTTTTATATATAATTGTTGTAAGGAAGATCTTATTATTTAGCTTGCCCATTCTTTCTACATTGTAAATATTAGGCTCTAAGATGAGATTTGATGAACTTTGTTAGAAATTCTCTTAAAATATTCCATAAATAGTTTTCTTTCATTTGCGTGAATGCTAGAAAGTTGGGAAGATTCCTTGATGATTTTTCTAATAATAATAAAATGGTCATTAAAAAGCCTATCCAACTTAATAAACTATTGTGAGTTTTATGAAAAGCTTAGAAAGCTTGACCTTTGAAGAAGGCAAAAAGGATCAAGTGGAAAATCACATTAAAGGTACATTATATGTGTGATAGACCTATAGTATTTAATATGCTCTAGGGGGTAAATTGAGTCATTTATCTAACTTAAATTTGAGTAGCTTTGGTTGTTAAGGGATGATATTGGTGAGAATTAATGTCAATCATGAATCTCTAGAGGGAAGTCTAAGGAGGGTGGTGAGTGATCATTGCGTTTAAGGCCAAGAAGTAGTTTCGACTTTCAAAATGACATGTTTTTGATAGAATAAGGGTAAACTCCACTAAAAGGTGGAGGAAATGATACTACGTTATATAAGTAAAAAAGATAGGTTGTAGGTCACAAGTTTCCTTATGATGTAAAAAGTTGATATCCTTTCAAAACTTCACAATTAAGAATTAGCATAATAGAGCAGTTTTGGGATAGGTAGTCTCTTTAAAGTTATACAAAAAGGTAACGATAACATGAGTTTCAACTTGGCATGCAACAAATTGTGTTTACATGATATGATGTGTTATGATTAAGGGTCTACTCGAGGCAGCTGCAGTTTATTAAAAAACAATTTGGAAGCTGTTGAAAAATAATATGGTGTTCAAAAACTGCGGTGGCTATTATAAATTTTTTTTTCTTTTTTGAAAAAGTGAGACCGCAACTAGAAAGCTATCACCATATCTAGTCAAGACCGATGAGAAAACACAGATTTCAAACCAGTTTTTTGAAAAAATTGTCAACGACTTACCCAAACAGACAAAATTACGGTGCGGTACTGCACCACCACCGCACCATCACCCCAAACGAACCCTAATATTATAGCATAAAGTACTAAATATAATGTCTTTTTATAGGATGAACTAAGCAAAATTCATTGGGTATGTGATGTCTCAAATCCTAAGAGGGAGACTCGGAATTGATTAATATGGTTGAGCTCCAATGTGACCTATTATGGGCATCTTGAATGGGCTTTCTTTTAGGAGAAACAAATGGTTTAAGAAGGAACCAAATTTTATATGAAAATTATAGAAAAAAAATATTGTACTATGCAATTAAAAGTTTAAAAATATAATAATGAATACTTTTTTAGTTTAGCAGACATCCCTTTAGAGGTTCATAGTTAAGCGTGTTTATAGTGAAGCTCTCCTTAAGTGGCCTTCTAAGAAGTTACATAACAAAGAAAAAAATTGTGAGATTTAGTTTGGTATGGGGCCAACACGGCCAAAATGGACATTATCTTACCTATTTTGTATGGGAAGTTGTAATTAATGACTCCTAAATTTGATAAATAAATTTTACTTTGTGGGGAACTTTTTTTAGATTATGCACAATATTTCATCCTAAAGGATGTTACAAGAAAGTCACTAATATACAATAAAGATACATTTATTGTTATTATTAGATAATTGATTTCATGTACCATGTGTGACAATGTTTGAAGATAATAAAGGTGAAAATTCAACTTGATGATGAGTGATCACTACATGAACATTGTCAACCCCTTGATATACAATATGTTTGGAAGGAGGAAAGACCTAATGAGGTTTTAACATGATTGTCTTAGATAATTGCTATAAGGCTCCTCATACAATAAATATATATCTAAACATATTGGACAAAGTGCCCTCAATAATGATGTTTTTGCTAGTAGGAGGCTGAGAACAATGATAGCTGTGGCATTCTTAGTTCATAGAACGGTTCCCTTTTTTTTAAGGATTAGAGTGATATTCCCTATGCTATTGGTGTTTTGCCTATTCATTATTATGACAATATCATGATGTTCTAGTTGTCGAATAATTATTGATCTCTAGTCAATCCATAATATTAGGATTCTTATTACATGGTGCCAAATTACTTCATAGTGGTGTTCATCTTTGTAAAGAACACGACTTTTATCGTCTTTGCTTTGAATGATAGTTCATAGAGGGGCAAAACCATCCGTATTTTTCTAGGTGGGCAAAATCACCAAATATTTGTTTTTAGTATTGGATGAAAAAATGTATCAGGGGATTATATAATGAAAATTATTTGTATAAAGAAATCTCAAATTTTAGGGGGTATAATCATAAGAAAATTTGAAGATTAAATTCAATACCACAGAGAAAAAATAAAAAATAAAATAATAATAGCACCTATAATATTAAATTTAATACCACTAATAAAACATGTGACAAAAGAACTATCATATAATTAGATTATATGGTGGCAAATATACTTGCTATCCAAATAAAAAATAATAATAATTTTTACTATATTTAAAATAAATGACCTAATATGACAAAAATGAGTATTAGTAATATCTTATCTCCAATCCCCATAATTAAATTAATTATACAAATACCATATAATTGAATTAAAAAATTGCCTTATCTGACCAAACAAGATACTAACTTTGTTTAAGATGGCAACCAACCAGTAGAACTATTCACATGCTCCCTTCCCTTCTTTAACTTGATAAAACACATATTTAAAGCTTAAAATCTCCTAAATCTTCCTACGCTGAGGCCGGCCGCAGGCCGCGGCCCGCCTTCAACATCTTCTTAGCTGAGCTCAGGTGGGCCCGGTGTCACATTTTTTATTTTCATTTACATACTTTTCACTCCATTTCTATGTATTTAACTGTTTATATATCTAACAATAAACTTTTACCTTTTTTTTTTTTTTACATTTATGACATCCAAATCTTTCATGTCACATGAAAAATGCAACCATTTTCATTTTTAAAAAGTGAAATACATTTTAATGTCACGGACAAAAAGTCTCACATTAGCTAGGTTTACATAAGTTTTAGTGAGTGGGTACAAATAACCCAACTCACAGGGATTACAAACATATTTCCCAAAAATAAACAAAAAGAAATAACTTTTAATCATTGTGGGTGTAATCGGTGGATATGTCATCCAGGCTTAAAAAAGGGTGGCTTGATTTGATCTCATAGTTCATATCACTAGCATTGAACTTGTGAGGAGCATTACTAGTACCCTTCTTGACCTTGGAACTTGAAAAGGACTACCAAGTGTGATTATTTAAGTCCTGGGCTGTCCAACACCTCGAAGAGCTTTTTGAGAGGTGACTTGCTCTTAAAAATTGATTGGGCCGAATTCTAATACCACTTCTTTTTTATGTATTTACATATTTTAACACTAACTAATTTTTACCTTTATACAATTGGAATCTTTTATATCACTTCAAAAGTATTATAAGTTTAACATTTAAAAAGTGAAATAGTCCTCATGCATGGGTAAGACTGGTAAGGTGGCATGTTTGTAAAAATTGAACTATGGGGTTGGATGTGTAAATACATAAGAATTGAATGGTATTTATGTAAATTTCTTTTTTTTTTTATTTTTTTATTGAATATTTTGGCCAATTAATGATATTAATATGTTGCCTATATTTCATTGTCAGCAACTCAGCAAAGCAATAATTAGCTGGAAGGATCAGAATATTTATCTTATCTTCTTACATTTGCAATTAGTTCTTCTCATTTATTTTTAGTGAATTTTGAGTTTATTAAATTGATTAGCATTAAATTATGATTATGTTTGTTGAGAAATCAACATAAATTGTGGTAATAAAGCTTTGAGGGATAATTAATTCATCTCAAAACTGTCTTTTATGAGTTTCCTTATTTATTTATTATTTCAACTAATATATAATTATATGAGATATGATAAAATATAATTTATGAGTTTCATCCTATAAATTTTAAAATCAATATTTTATTATGATAAAAAAAAATGCATGCACTCATCTATCATGTAAAAGATATGCTATCTATCCCAAAAATTTATCAAGGTTATAACATAGGTATTTGGCTTTTATGATTTTTTTGGGGGATTTATTTATTTAAAAATTTATTTTTTTACATATTTAATAATTAAATTTCATTATTTACAAAATATAATACTCTGTTAATAGAACTTAATGAAACCCTCAAAGATGAAGATGGAAGTTGTGTTGAGGCATCACAATCTCATTGACTACGAAGGGACATGGAAGTCACAAAATAATTGTGAATGAATGTGCATCAATTGGATTGGCTGTGAGTGAAAAATGAAGAAGAGATGAGAAGAGACTGATAGGACCTCAGTCGAAAGAGGCTTCAAATGATTGACAATTTGTGGAGGAGGAAAAAGAGACAAAAAAGAGCAATGAGACTGGACCAGAGGTGTGTAGAAGATGAGTTCAACAAGATATTGTTCCATCTCAATTGGTCTTCAACTTTCACAGAGGATTTCTTAAGTTATATAATAAATATCAAATTTTATGCTTTAAATGTTTATGATTGAAAATACCTCATGACTAAAGTTCAATGTTAGGCCAGAATCAAGCATGTTACATAATCAAAATTCACAACATATTTAGAAAAAATATAGGGAAACAGTCGAATTCGATCAATATGACAGGGCAACCTGATAAACTGCTCCGCCCACTTCAACCGGCTCATTTGGATGGCATGACATATGTGAATTCAAGGTAGCTTACTCATTCATAGTAATCTACCAACAACTCATCCAAACAATTTGGCAGGTTAATTTATGAGCTAATTCAATAGGTCATGAAACTTCTTCACTTCGCCTTATAGCAAAATGACTATGTACTATTCAAAATGCACAATACACCATGCACGTCATTGCTATTATTTTGATATATTTTCTCTTTGTCATGTAGTCATTTATGTAACCACCCTTGGAGGCCTACTCAAACTAATAGATATGAAAGGCAAGATAAGAGGAAGAGAGCTCTCTCTCTCTCTCTCTCTCTCATTCTTCTTTCGAAGTGATCATATTGGTTCTTTCTTGTTGCATCTCCATATTTTATATATAATTTTTCTTCATAAACATCAGTTGTTTGGGAGTTTTCAATGCAACATATGAATTAATTAAAGAAGCAAATGATGCTGGTGATTCTAGAAGAACTGGAGTGTATGACAAGGGTCACACCTAGAGTTCAAATGTCATCCTGTTCTTCTAAACCAGTGGTTCAAAGAGGAGAAATGCTAGTAGCAAGAACAAGGAGGGCTCTCTCATTGATGGATAGTGAAAATTGTCCTCCTTTAGATCAAGAAAGGGAGATAAGAAGTGAAGATTGTAAGAGGAGACCATCATTGTAGAACATATTTTCTAGGGAGATTACAGTAGAAGTATTAGAGAAATTCAATATTTCATTCTCTTTAGCCTTATAAGAGATGATATGATCCTGTTGATCACATTATATCTTTCGAATAAGTTGTTTGTCTTCTAAGAATACATGATATGTTGAAATACATATATTTTTCTCTTTTATTACTTTAAAGGAATCAAATATTTTTTTATTTAATAATCTACTTTCATGACTTACAACATCTTTTAAGGAGGTCAAAATATTGTCATTGCACAATTTATAATTGCTCATAAGCCATGACAAGCTTTATTATAAATTCATCAAGAGCCAAATATGTCTTTGAAAGATTTTGTTACTCACTTTTAGTGAGAAATTTTTAAAGTGTAGTATTTTGGCCAATAGTTGCTCATGTTGCTTTGGGTCAAGGTAAATAGGAAGGTCCATTTCACTATGCTCTGGGGTTGTAGATAAATTGATTGAATTGTTTTAGTTGGCTAACTGTTTATCTTAATTGAGAAGTATAGTTCATAATGAAGTTCATTTGGGATAAAGAATAGGGGGCATCAACACCATCCAAAGAGGAACATTCATGGAATACAAATGGAGGGAAGATGTTGCCTTGTTGAATGACAAATAAAGAAGAATTTTGAAAAGGTCGGTTAGTATTATTGAGGAGCAAATTTATTTTGATGACATGTATACAAATAGAAAAGTAAAAAGGAGAGGTCACTTCCATTAGGTCACCATGCACCACCTTTGAATCCATTGAGAGTCTCAATGATTGATATCGTCAAGTATTTTTAGAATAACGAATTCTTTAAGAGACCAGCACCGATAAAAAGCGGGTGGTCATCGGGGTGACCTATAGAAGTATTGTGTATATCATAAAGATCTCAACTTTGATATTAATTAAAATTGAGACGTTGAAGAAATTTATTATGTTTGAGGCAAACATTAGAAGAAATGGTAGATCACTTACGGACGAGGTCTATATATGATAAGTTGATTCTAGCACAAGCTATCCATATTTTGGGGGCAGTGTCTGCCATTATTAGAGGCGGTGTGCCAGAAGTTTCATGCTAATCTAGCCTAAATTGACTTATGTCGAATGAGGTGAACTTTGTAATTCTTCTAGGCCATCAATGGTGGGTCAACCTTCTATACTGTTCATTAATGAGGATTTGCTAATGAAGGGTAACACACATTCAATGATGTTATCGTTGTCATAACCCTGATCATAAATTTTTAGATTAATAGTATTTTGTTCGACACTTGAAGCTCAATGAACATTTTATTCAAGAGCATTCTTAATAAAATGAATTTAAAAAGTTCATATTTTATCCCAATCTTAGGGTTACTCTTTGGATTTTCTGAAGAGCATAAGAAAATATGTGGAGTTATTAAATTGTCGGTAACTTGGGGAAAAAGGGAGAAGCAATTTATAGCTATGATTAACTTCATTGTACTAGAAGCATCAGCTATCTATAAAGTTATTTTTTAATTTCCTTTGTTGAATACTTTTAGTCCAATTGTATGAACCTATCTAGCTATAAAGTTTCATGAAGATGGCCAAGTCATTACATTGTTATGAGATTTGGTGTAATCCAAGGTGTTTTACCTAAATGTTGTAAGTAGTGTTAAGGAGGAAATGTTATATCTTGGTGTGCATAAGGGAAATATTATAACTTAGGTTTAATCAAGATTAATGATCAATCGGTGATTAGTCTATACAATCTAAGAGGTGCATTTATTTTTTATTCGACTTGGCTCTAAATGGGTCACTTAATAGTCAATCAACTTAATTTGGTTACATATTTTTGGGTAATTATCCAATGTTGGATTTGAATAAGTTTTGCGTGATTAACATGAACATGGAATCCTACCAAGTTTAACAAAGAAAAAGGTTAACAAAAGTTGGGTTATNATATAATACTCTGTTAATGGAACTCGATGAAACCCTCAAAGATGAAGATGGAAGTTGTGATGAGGCATCACATCCTCATTGAACTACGAAGGGACAAAAGTTACAAAATGATTGTGAATGAATGGGCATCAATTGGATTGACTGCGAGTGAAAAATGAAGAAGAGATGAGAAGAGACTGATAGGACCTCAGTGGAAAGAGGCTTCAAATGATTGACAATTTGTGGAGGAGGAAAAAGAGACAAAATGAGCAATGAGATTGACCAGAGGTGTGTAGAAGATGAGTTCGACAAGATATTGTTCCATCTCAATTGGTCTTCACCTTTCACTGAGGATTTCTTAAGTTATATAATAAATATCAAATTTTATGCTTTAAAATTTTATGATTAAAAACACCTCATGACTAAAGTTCAATGTTAGGCCAGAATCAAGCATGTTACATAATCAAAATTCACAACATATTTAGAAGAAATATAGGGCAACAGTCGAATTCTATCAATATGACAGGGCAACCTAATAAACTGCTCCGCCAACTTCAACTAGCTCATTTGGATGGCATGACATATGTGAATTCAAGTTAGCGTACTCATTCATAGTAATCTACCAACAACTCATTCAAACAATTTGGCAGGAGGTCATGACAACTTCTTCATCGCCTTATAGCAAAATGACCATGTACTATTCAAAATGCACGATACACCATGCTACATCATTGCTATTATTTGATATATTTTCTCTTTGTCGTGTAGTCATTTACGTAACCACCCTTGGAGGCCTACTCAAACTTATAAATATGAAAGGCAAGATAAGAGGAAGAGCTCTCTCTCTCTCTCTCTCTCTCATTCTTCTTTTGAAGTGATCATATTGGTTCTTTCTTATTTCATCTCCATATTTTATATATAATTTTTCTTTGTAAACATCAGGTGTTTGGGAGTTTTCAATGCAACATATGAATTAATTAAAGAAGCAAATGATGCTAGTGATTCGACAAGAACTGGAGTGTATGACAAGGGTCACACCTAGAGTTCAAGTGTCTCCTGTTCTTCTAAACCAGTTGTTCAAATAGGAGAAATGCTAGTAGCAAGAACAAGGAGGACTCTGTCATTGACGGATAGTGAAAATTTTCCTCCTTTAGATCAAGAAAGGGAGAGAAAAAGTGAAGATTGCAAGAGGAGACAATCATTGTAGAACATATTTTCTAGGGAGATTACAGTAGAAGTATTAGAGAAATTCAATATTTCATTCTCTTTAGCCTTATAAGAGATGATATGATCATGTTGATCATATTATATCTTTCAAATAAGTTGTTTGTCTTCTGAGAATAAATGATATGTTGAAATACATATATTTTTCTCTATTATAACTTTAAAGGAATCAAATATTTTTTTTTATTTAATAATCTATTTTCATGACTTACAACATCTTTTAAGGAGGTCAAAATATCTTCATTGCACAATTTATAATTGCTCATAAGCCATGAAGGAGTTCACAAGCTTTATTATAAATTCATCAAGAGCCAAATATGTCTTTGAAAGATTTTGTTACTCACTTTTAGTGAGAAATTTTTAAAGTGTAGTATTTTGGCCAATAGTTGCTCATGTTGCTTTGGGTCAAGGTAAATAGGAAGGTCCATTTCACTATGCTCTGGGGTTGTAGATAAATTGATTGAATTGTTGTAGCTGGCTAACTATCTATCTCAATTGAGAAGTACAGTTCATAATGGAGTTCATTTGGGATATAGAGAAGGGGGCATCAACACCATCCAAAGAGGAAAATTCATGGAATACAAATGGAGGGAAGTGTTGCCTTATTGAATGAAGAATAAAGAAGAATTTTGAAAAGGAGGGTTAGTATTTTTGAGGAGCAAATTTATTTTGATGACATGTATACAAATAGAAAAGTAAAAAAGGAGAGCTCACTTCCATTAGGTCACCCTGCACCACCTTTGACTCCATTGAGAGTCTCAATGATTGAGATCGTCAAATATTTTTAGAGTAACGAATTCCTTAAGAGACCTACACCGATAAAAAGCGGGTGGTCACTGGGGTGACCTATACAAGTATTTTGTATATCATAAAGATCTCAACTTTGATATTAATTAAAATTGAGATGTTGAAGAAATTTATTATGTTTGAGGCAAACATTAGAAGAAATGGTAGATCACTTACGGAGGAGGTCTATATATGATAAGTTGATTCTAGCACAAGTTATCCATATTTTGGGGGCAGTGTTTGCCATTATTAGAGGCAGTGTGCCAGAAGTTTCATGCTAATCTAGCCTAAATAGACTTATGTCGAATGAGGTGAACTTTGTAATTTTTCTAGGCCATCAATGGTGGGTCAACCTTCTATAGTGTTCATTAATGAGGATTTGCTAATGAAGGGTAACACACATTCAATGATGTTATCGTTGTCATAACCCTGGTCATAAATTTTTAGATTAATAGTATTTTGTTCGACACTTGAAGCTCAATGAACATTTTAGTCAAGAGCATTCTTAATAAAATGAATTTAGAAAGTTCATATTTTATCCCAATCTTAGGGACACTCTTTGGATTTTTTGAAGAGCATAAGGAAATATGTGGAGTTATTAAATTGTCGGTAACTTGGGGAAAAGGGGAGAAGCAATTTATAGCTATGATTAACTTCATTGTACTAGAAGCATCAGCTATCTATAAAGTTATTTTTTATTTTCCTTTGTTGAATACTTTTAGTCCAATCGTATGAACCTATCTAGCTATAAAGTTTCATGAAGATGGCCAAGTCATTACATTGTTATGAGATTTGGTGTAATCCAAGGTGTTTTACCTAAAGGTTGTAAGTAGTGTCAAGGAGGAAATGTTATATCTTGGTGCACATAAGGGAAATATTATAACTTAGGTTTAATCAAGATTAATGATCAATTAGTGATTAGTCTATACAATCTAAGAGGTGCATTTATTTTTTATTTGACTTGGCTCTAAATGGTCACTTAATAGTCAATCAACTTAATTTGGTTACATATTTTTGGGTAATTATCCAATGTTGGATTTGACTAAGTTCTGCGTGATTTGACATGAACATGGAATCCTACCAAGTTTAGCAAAGAAAAAGGTTAATAAAAGTTGGGTTAGACTCTTCTAATTCACCCATATCTGATTTGGCTCGTGGTAGATCTAAAACGACCTACTAGATTCATTATGATGCTTAATCATCTCATTTTGGTTTATATCATTTAAATGTAAATCATCCTTAAATTGGCCACTTGAGTTTCCTTAAAGTCCTCAATTGGTTTACTAAGTTGAAGCATCATTTGAGGCAAAGGTGAGCAGAATCAAGAAGTTTTAAAATTGATTAGGCTATAAAGTGATGTGGTATACCTTAATGTCTCATTGGATAACAAGATTATACGGTAATTTAAGTTATAATAGAATGAAAACTGGCATAATTTGAAAAATAAGTTAACAAAGGAACTCCCAACATATGTAATGGACTTAATAAAAGCACATCACATATTTTAGAGTTGAATAAAAATGAAAATAATCAAGTTAAAAAAAATTCATGTCTTTTAACACTCAAATGTAAATAAAAAGATTTGTTAGAAATACAAAAATTGATTACCTTTTAATCCTTGAATAATTAAATCGACAATAAAAAGTGAATAGTTCTTTTAGCTACAATTCAAATAGCTCATAATCATGATTTGGGTATGGTACAACTATCAATATACAATTTAGGTAAGCATGGCTTAGAAAGTGGAATTTTTTTTATCTCATGATCCAAATCTCTATAGAACATGAATCTCATCATTCCTCCTTCTAAATTTTGTCATTGGTATTATGATATCAATGGAAAATTATGTAGTAATGACATTTGCATCATCATCTTAATATTCATAACCTAATTATTCCCCATCTTAATGAACAGGAGAAGCNGGCGACAAGATAATTCGCCGGAGCACTTTGACGTCGCCAGGCAGCGAGCAAACTCCCTGTTTTAGGAGGTGCAAGCGTCTTTTCTTGTGCGAGGAAATCTTCCTCTCTTTCACCGCCGTCGAGTGCCCCTCGAAGGTATACTTTAGTTATACTTTTATATATCAAAATTATTATTTTTGGATACTTTGCACTCACTGATCCTTTCCTCTCTTGCCTTTATCGGCACTGTTTTTTTCCTGTGCGCGTTTTACGAGGCACACTAGAGCATGGATTGGACGTCGGCGAGCTTGGCGCAGGCAAAGAGAACGCGTCTGCAACTGTCACGGTGGTGAGATCCCCTAAACTTCTAGCTAGCCTTAGTTTTAGCGGTGTCTAGGCGTGTGGGTTCGATCGCCCACACGGGGTGCGTGCGCCGGCATGGGTCGGCGCGACGACGTGCCTGCGTGATGGATCGTCGATTTCCTAGAGCTAGCCTTTAGGTTAGAACTTTCTGTGCGCAACCAAACACCTCCCGTAGAGCCGAGTGTCTCCCTTTTATTGTGAGCCTTAGCACAAGTCCCCATGGGT